>LNAC01000549.1:1032858-1091723 GCA_002007465.1 Ailurus styani
CGGTCCAGCGCCCGCCGGGGCCAGATGGACTCCCGAGATTAGAGGCACAAAAGTGCGTCTCCACGTCCGGCCGCCACCCGTCCCGCGTACATTTAGACTCACTTCGGGGAGGCGCCTTTTGTTGTGATGGTTGTGGCCGTGTTGGGTGTTTTTCCTGGAGCACGGGGTTAGCTTGGTCTTAAGGAAGGACTCAGAATGAATCTGCCCGTAAACACAAAACCCAAAGACACCCCCCGCCTAAACCCCCGACAAAAAGCCAGCCCAGCGATGAGAAATCTTCCGTCTTCCCCGAAGAGTCGGTTCGGCAGCCGCGGGAGTCCATCGCCAGCCCGGGCGATTTCCGCACACGCAGGGCCCGTCTGCTTTTCCTACTCCGGCCAGTCTTCTTTGAGGACTTCGAACAACAACAACAACAGCAAAAACAACAAAAACCCAAACTGATTCTCGGGCGGCGCTGGATTCAGAGCACCGAGAGTTGGGTGGATAGGTGTAGCACTAGCCCCCGACAGCTGAGAGCAGCTCCTCGAATCAGATGGCCCGTGCGGGGCGGCCGAGAGCGGTCCTGCGGGGGTCGCTGCAGATGAGCGCCCGCCGAGCCGGAAGGGTCCAGACCCACGGTGACCCCGGGCGCCGTCCCGCTAGCTTCAAGGCCGTTTGGGTTGTTGTCCATTTCAGGGTGTTTGTCCCAATAAAAGAATAGCCATCTCAAAACCCCGTAGCACCGGCTTTCTGCCTCCAGCAGCGTACCACGAGGAAGCTTAAAAATAAGCAGTTTTTGTAAATTCTAAGGAAAGGAAAGCCTTGGTTTAAAGTGAGAGCGGGAGCGAGACAGAGAGACAGGGAGAAACAGAGAGGGGAGAAGGAAAAGAATATAAAACCTCCCTGCAATAGATTCTTAATTTCTGAAGACTGTGTAGTTAGTTGGAAAGAGCCATCCTGGGGGATAGCTTTCTGGGGAAAACTTACCATTCAGCTAACGTTCCCCTCCAACTAAAATACTTTTCGGGTGGCAAAACTATGTTGGCGGTAGTTGGGTTTGGGACTTCCACCATTTGGAGGAGGGTTTTAGATTCGGGACTGTTTGTCTTCTGGTCCCTACGAATTCCTTAGGCAGTTTCTGAACCCCTTGTACGTGGAGGGATGGGGCTGCGACTTGGAGTGCGTTTTGCCTGAGAGGCAGCAGGACACACCGCTGCTGCCCTTCTCTAGGTTTTTCTTAAAGGCCTGGTTTTGTTTAGCTTGAGGACGGTTTCAATGCGGTCCTCCTGCGCGGTTGCTGCAATGCAGGATATTTGCTCTCTCATCTTGCGGCATGGGGGGAGGGGAGCAGAGAGAGGGTTTTGTAACAGGCTCTGCATGCAGGCCGGAGTGGGAACGCCTTAAATGATGAGCCCCAGGTTAAAAAAGAAAAGGGGAAAAAAAAAAAAAAAGCAGCTGATGCCGAATTAATAGTTACAGCATACCCCTGGGGCTCTCTCCAACGAGGGGGTCAGGAGTCCTTTCCCCTCCCCCAGTCACAGATTTCTTATCTGTTTTTAACCAGTCTGATCAGATGCTGGGACATTTGTGATGGCTTCTTAAAACCTAAACCCCTGGGCTTAAGAGCTGTCTCTACCCCTGATCAAACTCACCCCAAATACTAGCACGTTAAGAAATTACATTGTAAAACCTCCCCAAATCCGATTGACTGGGCTGTTTGGGGCCCATATGGCTGGACAGCTGTGCTGCTCCACGTGAAAAGACACCATTGCCCCTCGGATGGTATAAAGCGGGGTTCCCCAGAGAGTGCAGACATGACCTAAGTATTAGCTTAGCCTGGGGTGAAGACTGAGTTAAATCTCTCTCTTCTTGGAGGTTAAAATAAAGACAACAACAAAAATCAAAAGAGGTGCACTTTTGAATTCATTGTAAATTGCATGCCTCCCGCTGGTCCCACCAAAGGAAGGAAAGAAGACGGGAGAAATAAACTCTCTTCAGCTTACCACTAGCGTGATGCTAGGCAAACTGAAGACACACAGGAGATTGGAAAGAAATATATTATTTGCCAAGCGTACCATGTGTCTGTGACATTTGTGGTTCCCTGTTCAGAGAGGCAGGGTTCTGACCTCGGCCAATGCCTCAGTGTTAACCATAAAGAACAGCCATCAGAACGCAATTTTCATGGTGAGAAGATGAAACCGTGCTTTAAAAAGGAAAGCCCATTATGAAATGCAGACGGATTTAATTTTTAATATGATGGCGGATCCTCTAACGCATTCTTTGCTGGTGCTTGCATTCAAGAGGAGTGATTCATTCAGTGGCGAAATCAAAATAACACTGCAGTACTTCTAAACGGGCTCCTCGGTCCTAAAGGTGTCCTGAAATAGAATATTCTATAACCTTCGAGTTGTGGTGGCTGAAGAAATTGAATACAGAGCTCTGTTCCTGCTGAAGTGTTCAAGCGAGATAAGAACTAGGTTTGTTCTGAGTTATTTATGTGTGTCTACACATACTGTGTACCCCGTATTCCTAGTTCTCTTCAGGCCTTAACAAATATTTTAAGAGAAGGAAGAGGAAAAAAAAAATAAATAAAAGTCAATCCGGAAAGTGAAGTGGGGGACAAACACACTGTTTAGAGGGTGAGATTCATAAGCTCTTAGTCCCAAGTCAGTCACCATTGTTTTGGAGAATGATTTCAATAGTGAAACTACCCCCTTTGGAAGCTTTACATGAATTTAGCAGACACTGATGTGTCAGTTCACATCTTGGAAATAATAGCTACAGAGAGTTCTACAGTGACTGTGGCTTGCAAAAAATAAGTCGGTTTTGGAGATATCCTTGGAATGGCGTAATCCTAATGCGGGAAGCCTGGAGATCATTTGGGTTTCTTCTGCTTCACACAAAAGAGGAAAAGTAAGAGGAAAACGAGGCCTAGAGAGAAGGCAGCATTGCTTCTGGATATCATGTGGATGGTTTGTAGCAAATCCAGTGTTCTCTTCCTTGCTTGCCTATTTTCCTCGTATCCCATTTGACCTTTAAGTTTTCTTATGATTTTGGCAAATATAAGAAATAGCCGACCAACCCTAGCAACTACATTTAGTGTGTAGCATGGATTTAATTTTGAAATTCAAGGCTTTCTATTTAAATGTCTCTAGTTTTAGTGATATTTCAGGACGTATTTAGAAACACGCACACTGCCAGCCTCTTGTGGCCCCGGAGGGATAGGGCAGGAGTCACACAAAAGTTTCAGAGCCTTCGGCCAAGTGCACTGAGTGCCACAACATGCCCAGGACTGGAGGTGTTCAGGAAGGACCCCCAAGACAGCGGTCAGGCAAACAGCAGCCTTTCATAATCATTTGGGGGGAAGGCTGAGGCCCCTGGCAAGAGTATCTGACACCAATTTAGTTTATCAGGTGGCAGTTGCCAAGTCAATTTGTTTTGTTTCTGCCTTATTTAATAAATTATTCCTATTGCACAAAACGGAGTCTTTAAGAAACAAAAGAAAATTAAACAGTTGTATGAAGGTGACTCGTATGCCCTTGGGCAAGCGGGTCCCTCTCTCCTTGTTTCATATCCTCTTATTCAACACGAGGTACCTGGAGTAGATGACTTGGAAAGTCCTTTTCCACCCAAATAGTGTGCGGTTGTATTGTTTAAAACACAACCCCCATGTTCCTGAGTCTAAAAGATATTCTCTCCCTTTTAACATCTATCTGGCAGACATTCTTCAGGGCCTGCAAAGTTGAACACCGAAGGCTTAGAGAAAAGTTGTGAGTGTGTGTGTGTGTGTGTGTGTGTGTGTGTGTGTGTGTGTATTTAAGTGGCATTCATCCGAAAGTACAACCCTCTTTATTCTTGATTACTCTCTGGGTCAGGAAAAGGTCCCTCAGGTGAAAGCATTCTTCTATCCCCTTTAGAATGCCTCACCACAGCGTAAGTGTCTGCCTCCTGTGCCTTCGCAGAAGCAGATCCAACCTGAACCCTGTAGCCCATTTAAAAGCCTTTCCCTTTGGCTCCATCCTGACCTAGATTGCAGGATGACGACTAATGATTCATTTGCAATGCTTATGATGGGCCTTTACTGCAGGGCTCTCCCTCCCCCCTTGCTCAGAAAGAAACCCTTCTCCCCTTATCATCTGATATTACCACAAGTAAATATTTTTGTTCAATTGCTACATAGGGCATGAGGCTATTTCCTAATGAATTATCTGCCCCAGGGAGAAGATCTATAACTCGCCAGTGCTTCAGGCAATTTTTAGCATGTGTCAGATTGTGTTTGCATTGGAGAACTTGGACTGTTTTTTTTCCCCCGGTGCAGACAAACTGTTTTTCTTTTTGTCCTTATGCAGAGATATACAATTCAACATACCTTTACAAAGAGAAAAGCCTTGTTTGGGTGTAAGAGTCTGACGGGAGCATGCAAACAGTGTTCATATGCATAAAGGATGAGAGCCTAAAGAGGATATTTTGTGTGTACTCACATGCCAGATACTGTTTTCATGCAAACTGGACAAGGCTTTCTTCGAGTTTCATTTAGAGACAGCTACCTTGTACTGTAAATTATGAAGTCAGTGCATTGCACTAGAAAAAAATGGTCCTGACTAAAAATGAGGTGCCGATTGGTGTGTTCATTAGATATACAAATTTGAAGCAGAATTAGTAGAAATTACTGAAATGGAAATCTTGTCAATCATAAACAAGACAGCTGACAAGTCAGGGAGGGGGGGAAGAAAAACCCTGAACGTGATTCATATCTTGTAGGATCGTGTCTGAGGATGATTTAAATAAATTTGGACATTAGGTGGTGACAAGATGAAAATGAAAAATAACATCCAATTGGGCAAAAGACTGCAGTAGGCCTGGGAGGAGTGTAAAAAAAAAAAAAAAGTAAAGGGGAGAAAGAAAGAACGAGGGGGTCGTTTGGAGGATAGCTTGTTTGTAATGAATGAATGGATAAATGAAATCTACAATATTTATTTCCCAGTAGCCGACACTCAGGAGACATTCAACTATTGTTCATAAAATAAAATCAGTGTCCCTTCTGTGTTGAGCAGCATCAAACAGATTATCTGCATATATAACTCTGCTGGAAGGCCAAAGAATCGTCAGCCAGAAGTATGGTGCAGGGAATGTCAGCTTACTTCCGAGCTTTAATTTCAACATGCGGTCAACGGGCATTTAAAAACACTGTGTTCGGAACAAAGGGGGCTGCTGCGTGCCAGGCCCGGTGCTGTCTAGGCGTTTTCCATACATTATCTACAACCTCACTGCCTTGCTAACTCCATTTTACAGAAGAGGTGACTGGCGGCTGCTTCCCCGAGCCATTAAATGACTTTCTTCAAGTGCATAAGCTGGAATTGGAATTCAGTTACGACCGGCCCCCAAGACTCTGCTTTTTCCATGACAACTCCGTGCTGCAGGCTTCCCAGAAGGAACAAGAAAAACATTCTATAATGTAAAGCTGATATTAAAAAAATTGTAAGCGTTTGTCCTGCCTCATATACCAAGTTGAAGCAAGCAGTGTGAAACTGACAGAGCAGATGAGAAACACCACTTAAGATAATTTTTCTTGCTAAACTCTGTTGTACACTATGCAAATATGATTGCAAAAGTGGAGCATTATCAACACTTTAATGCTAGTTATCTTTCAAAGATGATACTTAGAGTAATCAACATAAAGTTAGTATACTGTATCCTAAATAATAAAAATGTTGGCTTGCATCATTCTGACATCTAGGACGACCTAGAAAACTGATCTGGATGATATATGGTGATAATAACATTCTGCATTTAAACAGCATCTTAACCAGTTGCAGTGTTTCATCACCTGGGAGGGGGTGGGGGGAGGGGAGTTGGAAAATAGAGACAGACTTAGGGGCTCATTGGAGGGCAGAGTTCCCCAGGGGAAATTCTTGGGATGGACGACCATAAACCAAGGTGAGTGCACTTCCGTTTTGATCTCCTGCTTCCTGTCTCCCCCAAGTCAGGGCTGATAAGCAGGACTCCTGCTTGGCAGAGATGTCCCTAGTTTCGGGTGCATGATCAGAGACTCGGAGCTGATATACTGCAAAGGGAAGTAGTGGACCGAAGCAAGTGATGGACAAGGTAGGAGGGAATAAAAGGAACAATGGGAATTTAGTTTTTATGGGAATTGTTTCTCGGTTTAATATATGTTTTTAAATGATCGGTCTACCTAAGACAGGAAAAGATGGCATTTCATTCCACGTTCCCTACTCGTTATATGTCAACAACCATACTATTACCAAGAGAGTTCCCTCTCTAATCCAGGAGCCAGCATGCGGCAAGACACTGCGTGTTGTAGGCTACTGGTCTGGGAGTCCGGAAGTCTGGGTTCTGGTTCTTCCTTTGCTGCACACAGTGATCTTGGACACGTCATTTTCCCTTGCTGAGCCTAGTTCCTCTCTTACTGGTAAGTGGAGGGTGTACGGGTTCTTTCCGCTCACCCAGAGCTCCACGCTTTCTTTGTTTTGCTCTCTTCTCCGTTTTCAAGCAGCTCCCTCCCAAGGCTCGCTCACAACTCAGTAACTTGCATCTACCTACGTTTCTTCTCTGAGGGGAATTTTAAAAAGGCCATAATGTCAATTAACAGCATTTTGGGAGCCCTAGGCCAGAGACCAATGGTTATTTGGGGAAAACAGGATGCTTTCCTGGCACTTCTGAAATTGTGCTGGTTTTGCATAGGTCTTTGGCTTCTACCAGAGAGGGTGGATTCTCTAGAACCAGTGTGGGATTTAGAGCCAAGACAGATGTGAGACCACACAGCTCTGCCTCCCCAGAGGGACTAGCAGTCTTTGCCCCATTGTGTGTAAAGTGGTCAGACTGGAGAATCTTAGCGCTAAAAGATAAGGAAATGGGGGCCCAGAGGAGTGAAGCACCTTGCCCAAGGCTACACAGTTACTAGGTGGCTGGAGGTCAAAGGCAAAAGGGCTGCACGTCTATGTAGGAAACCAGAGTTGGGTACAGATGAGAAGAGGTAGAATTCTTTGCTGGGAAACTATGGAGTCTGGTGACTTGCTTTCTCACTTGGCGTGAGCACCACTCTGACAGAACCCCAAGATTTGGAATGTTCCCTCTTACAGGGGTAATAGTTATATCTATCTCAGAGAGTTATTGTCAGAATGAAACGCCATAATGCAAACAAAACAAAACAAAACAAAACCCAAAAACCCACCACAGTGCCTTGTTGTAGTAAATGCCCAACAAATATTAAAGACATTCATTTTTACCTTTAAAAAAGGGTAGCTTTGTTGCTATTGTCAAAGAAAGACTATTAGTATAATTTGTTCTTGATGAAAGCCAGAGAAGTTCCCCAATGCCTTGTGGTAATGGCATTATCATTAATTGCAGAGAAGGCCAGTTGTAACCACATTTTCCAAGGGTCTAAGTAACTCCATTTCTTTTGAAGAACTGAGCCTTGATATTAAGGTCTGTTTTCAAGGAAGTGCCAATCTACAAGATCCTCATCATCATTTCACTTCTGGTACAATCTATTAGCAGGAATAAAGAGGAGACACTAAAGACTCGACCTGTAGAGGTGAAGTTCTTTGGGGATGTCTGGGAAGGAGAAGATGAAACGTAGGACTTGTTTGATGTGATGGAACAGTACAGACTGAGTGAGAGAAAGGGTCAATTTTTAACCCCCGAAAGGTAAGAAACACTCTTAGAAATCTTAAATACCAGGGTCCTAGAGCCTTCATTTCTGACCAGAAGAAAACTAGAAACCTCCCAGAAGTTAGTATTTACAATCTTTAGGTAAGATATATGAATATTCTTTGAATGGCACGGTAAAGGTTGAGGGAAGTAAATATAGCAGGACCAGAAATAAAAAGCTAGCTATGGGCTATTTGCAAGAGATGCATAAAAAATATGTTAACAAAAAGGCTGAAAAGAAAAGGATGGGAAAAGAAGTAACAGGTAATACCAGTCAAAAGAAAACCGGTAGAGTTTACTAATGTCAGATAAAATACACTCAAAGACAAAGGACATCACGGTGGTTAAGATGTTCTCCAAGTAAAAACCAGTGTAAGAAGACCAATTAAGTAGAAGAACAATTCTAAACTTGTATGGCCCTAGAAACATAGCTTCAAATTATAACAGGAAAAAATGATATAATCTTGGGAAGAAAAAGACAAATTAGATAGGAGGAAGAGATTCCAATGTACCTTTCTTGGTAACTGATAAAAACAGTTGGAAAGGAAATAGAAGTTTGAATACCGCACTATCAAGCTTGCTGTAGTGAGCAAGCTTGAAAATCCCTGATCAGTAATTAGAAAAATTACATTTTTTTAAGCATACATGGGACATTTACAAAACTTGATCCTGTGGTAGCCCACAAATGAAGTCTCAACAAATATTATGATATGATGTCATACAGATTGTATTATTCGACTACAGTATAATTTAGTGAGAAATCATTAGCCAAAAAAAAAAAAAAATCCACTTGCTTCTCCCCATGCATTTGGGAATAAAAGACATTTCTGAATAGCTCCCTGGTCTAAGAAGAAATCATATTGTAAAATATTAAATAATTAAAATACTACACATCAAGACTTTGTGTCTTGTAGTCATTAGAAATGCTTAAAGGAGAACTTAGTCTTAAAATGCTTAGACTAGTACAGGAGAAAGGACAAAGATTAATGATCTAAGTGTCCGATCAAAAACATTAGAAAAAAGGAAAACAGAGTGAGCCTAAAGAAAGGAGGATAAAAGAACAATGAGAGGAGGGGGGAAAAAAGGAAAGACAGGTGGTGAGATTTATACTCTAATACCATCTGGAGTAGGTCCATGGCTATTTTATGGATGAGGAGAAAAATCCCCCTTGCAAATACCTTTCTCTCTCCACAGAATACAGTCTCTTCCCTCTGAAGGCCCTTCTCATTGAATCTGTGCCATCTTTGCAGCAGACTAAAACTGTTGTGTTCGTGTCTATAGCCTTCACATCTAGCATAGGTACTCAGCAATTCTATTCAATGACTTTGCTTCTTCATTTTGCTGTATTTGCCTCTTTTTGGTAGGTTGCAAGATCTTAGAGGCAGAAACGGTATCTTTCTCATCTCGACTCTCCCACAACACATAAGCCAGGACTTGGGGTGCAAAGCAGCTACCTGGTATTTAAATGTGTTTGAAGTTGAATTGAGCTTATAGACAGAACTTTATCTTATAGGCTGGGAGAAGAATGGGAGAAGCAACATGGAAGTGATTCCCGAGTCTTCCAGACTTGAGAATCTGATCATAATTCAGAGTAGGCTACTGTTGACCTTCAACACAGAAAGGAACTTTCCCAATGTGTGGGCAGTATTTTGTGCTTCCTAAGAAACTAAAAACAAACAAGCAAACAAGCAAGCAAACAAACAAACAAACAAAAAAACAAAAAAACAAAGAAAAGTCTGAGCCCTCTGTTAGAGAGGGAACACATCCCTTTCTGAGTCTCGTCTTGTTGTGAGGATGAATGAGGAATGGTTGGGGTTGAAGGTTTTGGAGTCAACACTACCTAGGTTAAATTTCTCCACTGCTGTAATTATTATCATGGTAAAATACACATGACATAAAACTTACCATTTTAACAATTTTATTTTATTTTAAGTAGGCTTCATGCCCAGAGTGGAGCCCAACGTGGGGCTTGATCTCACAATCCTGAGATCAAGACCTGGACTGAGATCAAGAGTCCAACACTTAACTGGTTGAGCCAACCAGACGCCCCTTAACTATTTAAAATTGTACAGTTTGGTGGCATTAAGTATACTCATAATGTGGCACAGCCTCTACCACCACTATCTATGCCTGAAACTTTCTCATTGTCCCAAACAGAAAATCTGTCCCCACTACTTTTTAACTGCAATTTTGGTCAAGTTGCCAGTTTCTTCATCTGTGAATCGAGGCTAATCATATGATCTACTGAATAGGATTATTGTCTGGATGCAATGATGTAATGCGTGAAAACGATCCAGCATAGTGCCTGGCACTGTGTTTTACTAAGTACTCAATAAACGTTATTATGCAAAAGAGCAGGCGGAAAGGAAATTCCAGTCATTTCTAGCCGGGAGGGGACTTGAGGTAGGGCCTACTAAGTTCACAGAATGCATGCTGGACAGCGTCTTGAGGGAGCTTGACCAGAACTACACCTGTGCAAATAATTCCTGCAGGCTTGAGAGGTGTGGGGCTGGGGGTGGTTCCCTCTAAAATTCCTTTCCATGTCTGGCGCGTCATGGGAACTCAGGAAACACTTGAGTAAGTGAATGAATGAACTCATACCCAAGCATTTCAGTGCTCAAAGGAAGGCTAGAGATTATTTAGTCTTCATTATCAGTTTATCAATGAGAAGCCTCAGAGAAGTAAACTAACTTAATCCAGATCACATAATTAGGAGTACAGGTGTATCAGAAAGCCAGGGTTCCTAAGCATGTGGTACAATCTTCACTTGAACCAGAACCCAGAAAAATAGGAGAAAAACCTGAGAAAACCCCAAAGGTCCATACAATGCCTAGTTTAAAGACCAAGCCTGCAAATGTTCAGTGTCATTCTCCCCGATCTGATTACACATTTGATCCAGAATATTGCAGATAATGGCTTTCCGTTAAGGAGAGAACATTTCCTTCCATTTCAGGGGCAGTGGTCATTCTGGTAAGGAGGATCACAGAAAATAGCTATTTTTAAAACCATGATTCTTGGAAGAACTAGGGATTTTTCAAAGACCCAAAATAGCTTGCCTATTCGAACCTCCCCCAGCCTCAGTGTTACTTGTCAAGATGGGTAACGATGCCTCATGGCGCCGTAATGAGAATGGACTGAGATAAAGAATATATGATGGTGCCTGGCGTATGGGTGGCACTCAGCAAATATTTGTTCCAAGCAAAGGGGGATATTATTGATGAAGCATACTCTCCAACCCTATCAACAGCCCACTTGACCCTGCTGGGAAGATTTGCTGGTGCTGTATACACTTTGTTTGCAGTGTGACCCGAAGAATAACCTTGGGGGAGGAGGTGGCCATTAGGACTGGAGCAATTTATGACAAACACGTGCTGCTGTTTTGCTGCTGTGCCCCAGCTTGCAGTGAGTTAGAAATGGCTTCCCATGCTTACTGGAAACATCGAGAAGGGTGTCGGTGACACTGATGCTGTGGCTGCAGGTTTCAGTCTATTCCCAGGGATACAGGTCACTTGGCATAGAGGCAGTCATCTTATACCCATGTGGAGCAATGGGAAGAGTCCTGCACTGGGCAGCATCGGCACACTAGATTCTAGACCTGGCCACTGATTAACTCCGTAATCTCCGGCAAAGGGCTTCACTTCTCTGAACCTCAGGATCCTCTTCTATGAAATAAGGAACCTTGGAACGCACAATTTCTATGACCCCTTCCAGTTCGACAACACTATATTCTATTTATGTATTCCACTTACAGCTTTCCAAGTATTGCTTCTCAGTGACACTATGAGTGCCCATACATGTGTACAATTACACACGTGCTTACACACACACACACACACACACACACACACACACACACACACACACACACACACATTCTCTTACGCCCAGAATCTTCACTTAGGAAAATGGCACAAAAACCTAATGCCCCAGTGAATAGCCATTTTACTCACCACCTTTAGAGTGACATAGCCCAGCTGCTTCTGGACTAGAACCTCGTCTTCCTTGTGACTCGGTGCTTCTGCTGCCAAATGAGGTAGAAATGGTGCGAGCTGATTTCCACCCCCTAGAGCAACTGCTGCTGCGGCTGCTGCAGCCGCCCGCCTTTTGGACCATGGATGCTGCATCAGCACAGAAATGCTGAGCACAGCACATTTCTGAGCTTTGGAGAAGCAGACTGGATTGCTGCAGAGGGAAATGGGTTTCCATTCTTCCAAGGGCGATTTCCACCCAGGGAGTTTTAGTGGTGGGAGCAAATTTTCTTTTAAGCATTGCAACCCCCAAAGGGATGACTTTGAGAAACCTTGGCTTTTGCCAAGATCAGCCCTCCCCTCCACCCCCCAACCCCCACCCATTGTGAAGTCAGCTTCAATCATCCGGGACTGTGGTCTTGCTTCCTGCTCCAGGCTTATATACTAAGGCAACATTTGGGTTTGTAGATGGGGATGGTGACAGTGTCTTTAAAGCACCTTAGGATTGGCTTTTTTCTTTTTTTTTTTCTTTTTTCTTTTTTTTAAGATTTTATTTATTCATTTGACACAGAGAGAGAGATCACAAGTAGGCAGAGAGGCAGGCAGAGAGAGAGGAGGAAGCAGGCTTCCTGCCGAGCAGGGAGCCCGATGCGGGCCTCGATCCCAGGACCCTGGGATCATGACCTGAGCCGAAGGCAGCAGCTTTAACCCACTGAGCCACCCAGGCGCCCAGGACTGGCTTTTTTCTTAAAGGATGATGTTTCTGCACGCTTCCAGGATTCAGGGCAACATCTTTCAGCCTGACAGAATGAGATATTCTTTGTGGAGCTGGCTTTCCTGGCATAATCTGTTGGGAATAGAACAGGGCAGAGCCTGGGACTCAGTAGCTAGAGGGGTGGGGTTTGCTTTTTAATTTAATTTCCACAGATGTTTGCCTGAATCGCTCACTCAGCTTTTGGGGTGCCAGTTCGTTGGTGTCTGGTCTTCACTTCCACATAAGTTCTATAGCTCATGTCTCTGGGTTTCTGTTTTCTTAGCTGCAAAATAATACCACTCACAGGGTGACCATGAAGAATTGTTGAAATAATTTATGGCAATAGTCTTCCAACCTTTCTGAGAATGTTTTCCGTCGGTAAAAATGTATTTGTGTGTGTACCCCCAATATATGTATATTTATACATTTGTAAATCACATCATGTATATCATTAGCTAATATCTCAAGTTATAATATACGTTAAGGATAAGGTTCACTATTAATGGTAGTGGATGCTAAATGGTATTTCAAACAGTTATGATAATTACAAAAATTTTTGGCCAATTCCTTAGATATGAGTAAGTCATTATTATTTTGATCTTGTAATATGGATGTTGTGGTTGTATTCTTACGAGGAGTGGAAGGGTCAGCCCTGCCTTTTCTTCTTGCTTGTGTTATAAGTACTCACTTCCATTTAGGCTTTCTTTCTGAGCCAAGCATCCACTTTGTTGGGGTGGGGGAGGGATTAGTTTAATTTAATCTAGATCAGATAATCTGCAACCCAGCCTTCCATGTTGTGGAGCTCTCACTCTTCCCTCAGGTAACATGTTTCCTGTAAGTTACACCTGGGCTTTTGGCACAGGGACAAAAAGTCATCAATATCAATCCACATATTGGATATTCATAAAGATCAATTTCTGCTATTTAATATAACACAGGGGCTCTGATATTTTCTCTCCTGTACTTCATTGGATGGTTCTGCATATCCCCTGGCATAGGTACATGCTTGCACCCTTTTTTGGAAATCCCTAAGTCATGGATGTAAATGTGCTTTGTAAGTTGCAAAGCACTGACTACAGAAAGCAATGGTGAGGATGTGTGTCCAGAGAGGAATGTCTTCATGGGCAGAGCTATAGTTAGTGAGAGCTCTACAGGTCTCTGAACATTTTTATTTTATTTTATTTTATTTTTTATTATTTGCCCCAGGGGTACAGAAAACAGTATGGAGGTTCCTCAAAAAGTTGAAAATAGAGCTACCCTATGACCCAGCAATCACACTACTGGGTATTTACCCTAAAGATACAAAGGTAGTGATCCTCAGGGGCATGCGCACCCAAATGTTTATAGCAGCAATGTCCACAATAGCCAAACAATGAGAGAACCTAGATGTCCATCAACAGATGAATGGATAAAGAAGATGTGGTTTATATAGAGAATGGAACACTACGCAGCCATCAAAAGAAATGAAATCTTGCTGTTTGCAACGATGTGGATGGAACTAGAGGGTATTATGCTGAGCGAAATAAGTCAATCAGAGAAAGACAATTATCATATGATCTCTCTGATATGTGGAACTTGAGGGGCAGGGTGGGGGGTTGTGCGGGGTAAGGAGGGAAAAATAATGAAACAAGATGGGATGGGGAAGGAGACCAAGCATAAGAGACTCTGAACATTTTTTAAAGAAGGATTGGTGCTCACAGTAAGAACAGTCCTGGAGTCCCTGGCAAGTTGGGGGGGGGGTCACACCTCGACCTTTTTGACTCCAGCTAGGCTCCCTGCATGACTATTGGAAGCACCTTGAGTATCGATCCCAGTTCTTCCTTCACTGGATTGGAGGACCAAGAGAATGCTCTATAGAAAGACGACTTCTGTGGGTTTAGTGTGACTATAGAATCAAAAGTGGAAAGAAAGAAAAAAATGCTTTTGCACTGAAACTTTGGAAGGCTTTGTTGGGTTTCAGAGAATTGGAATTATAAGTTCAGTTCTAGGATTTTGGACAGAAAACTCAGAAAGCCTTCCCCGGATCCTGACAAATCCACTTCTTGCTTCAAAAGCAGTTAGGTTACAAGTTTCTGATATAAAATACATGAGGTCGGGCCATGCTGGGCATTGAGGCAGAAGAGATGCTGTTATGACCAGCCAGACTTTGGAAGAGAGAGACAGAATATTAGCAAATGTTGACATAAGAAAACTTCAACCTGGCAAGTCTCTGTAGCTCATCATGCATCACATACATAGGGAGGGGCAAGAACTCTATGGCTNAAAACAAAAAAAAACAAAAGCAGTTAGGTTACAAGTTTCTGATATAAAATACATGAGGTCGGGCCATGCTGGGCATTGAGGCAGAAGAGATGCTGTTATGACCAGCCAGACTTTGGAAGAGAGAGACAGAATATTAGCAAATGTTGACATAAGAAAACTTCAACCTGGCAAGTCTCTGTAGCTCATCATGCATCACATACATAGGGAGGGGCAAGAACTCTATGGCTGTTGTGCCCTCCAGATTTTTTTTTTTTTGGTATTTTTTTTTTAATTTTATTTTTATTATTTGCCCAAGGGGTACTATGCCCTCCAGATTTAATTGGACATGGAGAAAGCTTAGAACCTAGGTTTTCTCTGGAACAGAGTGATAGTCCCTGGAAATCTCTTTGATTGTTTTCTGGTCACTTCAAGGGCAGGTGAGAAAGACCTCTATCTAGAGAGCATTCCAGCTTGACCACTACCTTGGAAGGAGTGATTCTCTCTGGAGTAAATTGGCCCCAGGGAGAATAATAGGGCAGAAGAGTCTCAAGGAACATGTGTTATCCAGCCCCAAAGGGAGGAATAAAACAAGAGATAATTTAAACATATATTACGTCAAAAAATAAATGGCAGTCTAGAGGCCTCATAGTATACTCTCTCATAGATAGTGGATGTAGCTGAGGGCATGCTTCATGGCAAGCCTGCCATTCTCAGCTGCCCTTGCGATTAGGTATGGCCACGTGATTGAGTTCTCGTCAACAGAATCTCAGCCGCTGCCAGTTCTGTTACTTAAGATACTGGTGTGTCTCTGCCATGCTCTCTATCTCCTTCTCAAGACATGAACCCAGACAATATGGTGACCCAGTTCTGGAAATCTATATTTCCCCCTTCAGGCCTGGGACACTCCTTCCCCCAGATTCTGGGATCATTGGCTGCTGAGGATTCACATTTGGATTTTTCAGGCATCGCTCTTGGCGAAAGAGAGCTGCCCACCTTAGGAGCCACTCCCTCCTTCAGGAGCAGCCCACATCCAGTGATCGGTCAATGTGTGGTCAAAAAGCCTGGCCCCCATGCCTCAGTTTTGGACAACAGTAAAAAGCATTCCATCTATAGAGCTTCCTGTGGTATTGGCTGAAGCTTCTGTTGCAATTACAACAACCCCTTTGCTGGTTGTTGTTCTGGAAAGTACTCCCTAGTAATGCTCTGGCACGCAAGTTTCCTTATCAGTTTATTTCCTGGGGAGTCCAACCCCATTTACCACTCATATTGTGACTGTCATGTGAATGGAGAAAAATCCTTATTCATTCTTCAAGTCTCTGCAGTGTTGGGTTTATTTATTACAACACCTCAAACTTCCCCTTAATTCAATTATTGAGTAGCGAGAAACAAATTGACCTGGGAATTAGAAGACCTGAATCCTAGTTCTGTTTTCTCGGGACCTTGTGTTTTGACTTTGAATTTCACCTCTCTTATCCCTCATCTTATCTGTAAAATGAAAGTGTTAGATTAGATCATTTTAAAGGTCTCCTCCAACTTTCATAATCTGTGGTTATCCTCTTTCCAAAAAGAATCTTTTCATGAGGCTATAGCGATATCCAATGGCAGTTATATTAGTTGAAAATTTCCACCCAAGCAAGGGATTTAGAATGTAACCCTATATCATGACCTCTCTTCTGCTTCTCCTCATCCCATCTCCTTTCCCTTCTGCTTGCACCACCTGTCCTCTATTCCTTTCTGATTCATCTCATCCACCAGCCAGAGAGCAGGTCCAGAAAACCTCAGTTATTTCTTTGAGCTCAGCTGCTGCTGTATGCCTCCAGCTGAAATTCCATCTGGAGCTACTGTTTTAGGCCAACTCCTCCTGTGAGAGCCGTCTTTTCTCCATTGCACCTCTCAGCTCTGCGCCCCAGGGATGGCTTGGGCAGCACGGGCCACTAAGGACAAACATCGGCCTTTTTCTTTCCCCACGTCAGAGCTCTTTTGGAATCAGACTGTTCTTGGTATCCCTCTCTGGGAACATGATGCTTTGCTGGGCACTGTAACCAGTGAGAAGAACCCAGCCCTGCCTTCATGACACTTACATACAAGCTTATGTTGTCACTCAAAACAGTCCGAACATGGTTAGTTTTGTTTGTTTGTTTGTTTAACGGCGGTTTGCCGTTTAGGAAGTATGTTTTCATATTATCTCAGTCCATCTCTGAAATAACTCAGTGAGTCTAGTATTATTATTTTCTCACTTTGCATACAAAGAAATGTATACAAAGAAAGACACAAAAAATGACTTTCCTAAGATCACACTGTAATTGGCAGAATTAGGACTGGAGCCCACATCTTTTAACCACAAAACATGCACTTCCCCCCCCCCCTTTCCCTTTTGTTAACCTAATAAACTTCTTTTCTAGATCATCGCCTAGATCCTCCAGGCAGGTCTCTGGGCTTCCATGAAACTTGGCTCATGTCTTGGTATATAAATTATTAGTTTGCAAGATGTCATCCATGCCCTCGACCAGATTGGGAAAGCTTTGAAGATAGAGCCTGTGTCTTGATCATATTTCACTTGAATGACTAAATATTTTTGGTTTATAAAAAGTTTAATGTGTTTTTTTCCCTATAATACTAAAACCTTTCACATTGTGTAACATAATAGTAATAAGGACTGGTTATATGTAGAGACAACAGGAGGCTACTTATGGGTTTAGTAACATTGAAAGCATGGAGAATCTCTTCCTTTCTATCGGCTCCCAAACACCTTTCTTAAATGGTCAATTGCCTCTGTGAAAGGTCACCCTGAGTATACTTTTGATTCTTCAACAACCATGAAGATTAGAACAGGTCACTTAACTCCCTTGAGTCTCAGTTTATTCAACTGTAAAGTGTGCTAACAACAAATACCTATCTTCTGTAACAATCGATGGACTCGTTTACGTCAAATTGTGTTGTTAACTGCAGAGTGTTGCCCAATAATTAATAATAGTCACTACAAAAACATTGATAAGGAGATATTGGCATTTCTGTTTTACTAATCCTTATGGGCTATGCAAGTGTCAATCTTTCATTTCATGGCAGATAAGTTGTCAAATGACTTAAAGTCACTCTGGTTTAGGACAGATTTCTCCCAGACCCTCTTCCAAGAAGAAGAGAAGCAGGCTGTGGAATAGGTGTACTTATGCAGGGGAAGGAGGAAGCAGAGATAAAGAAAAGGGGACACAAAAAGTGGGTTCCTGGGAGATTAGTGGCAAATGATCTGAACTGCTAGTTTGGCTGGTACATGTCTCAGAGTTTCAAAAATCCCTTTTCTGTTTCTTCAGGAAGCTGGTGAGAGTGGTGGGAGTAAAGGTAAAGCTGGGCATTTGGGGTACTTTGTCCCAGTTCCACGACAAGCAGTTGCAGGGTAGAGGGCAGCCTGACTCAAGCTGAATCCGAAGTGGAGCACGCTGGGGCCTGAAATCACCCTTGCTGCCTCTGCGTGTTTGAGCATCAACCTGTGCTACTTCAGCACCGAAGACAGCGCCGCCAGCGCTCCTCCCCCCACACCCCTACCCCGAGTCCAAGGCTCTTTACGTTGGGGAACTCTACATGTTTGACTCAGTGTCCTTGGCAAGCTGTGCTGAAAATTGGAACCCAGAGTTTTAAGGAAGGCTCAGGATCTGGGAGTCAGATTCCTTTGGGTTTTTACTCAGGCTAGTAATCATTTCCTTTATAAGTCTATTCTTTGGGCTTTAAGGCTCACCACCACCTCCCCACACACTCCCCCAACCCATCAGCTGCCTGCCCTTTTCCCCAGCTGCTGAAGGCATTCATCTAATCGTTTCTGTCCCATTCTATCACAAAGAAGGTGGAATCCCGTGGCATCTTCCCCTCTGACCCCTCCCATAACTAATCTCACCCCTTTCGGTTTAAGTACGCACTCTCTGGCTCTCCGTTTTCCGTGTAAGATTTGGTTACACAGCCCTGGATTTCAGGGAAGCATAAATGGACACTGAAGAATAATTGGTGGAGAATTGGATGGCTATTTCTTTTCAATTTTCCAAGGCAATACACGGACCCTATGTCAGGGATCTTCAGCAGACAGGGCATCTTAGCTCAATGAACATGTTCCCACTAGTGGGAGCTTCAGGCTCAATTTCAGGGCAAGATGGAAGAAAGTCTCTAAGACTCTCCAGGGCCTCAGAGACGCCACAAATTATGCAATAAAAGGCACCTTGCTATTCTGCCTCTATGAAAGGTCACTCTGGGTGTAGTTTTGATTCTTCAACAACCATGAAGATTTGAACGGGTCATTTAACTTCCTTGAGTCTCAGTTTCCTCAACTATAAAGAGTGATAACAGCAAATACCTGTAACAATTAACAGGATCATTTATGTGAAATTGTTTTGTTAGCTGCAGAGTGTTACCCAATCATTAGTAACAGTCCCTATAAAAGCTTCGATGGGGAGATATTGGCATGTCTGGTCTCCTAATCCTTACGGGCTACGCAAGTGTCGAGCCATGCCCATCAGATGTGTGCAGATAGTGCCGGGGCAATTCAAAGAAAATTTGTTATCCTGCTTTGAGTGGGCCATTGCCTGTGATCTTGGCTTTGGTCCCTTCTGTAACTGAAATTTTTTTTTCTACCATTAACTTAATAAGCCAGCGATCCTCATACTGACAGCCTTGATTTATCAGACAGTCACGGTGCTGCTGGAAACAGCTAGTGACACATCCCTCCTCCACCCTCTTTTCCTACTGGCCGTTAGACATCTCAGAACCTTGCAGAAGCCTGTGGGTTTTATGAGTCATTGCCCACATGTTCTTATCCTTCCCCCAGCTACCTTCATGTCACTTCCACTCATTGTTGCATATTTGTGGGATGAGCTGACCTTCCTTTGGAGTTCCTAAGGAACTCTTTGTATTCTAAGGAAGGATAAGCCCTATCATCCTAAGTCTGTGGAGAAAGCAGTTTCTGTATACATGCTCATTTCGGTGTTTATTTTTATTTATTTATTTTTTTTTCATTTAGGTGTTTAACCCTCACCAGTCATCCCATTATGTCCTTGGATGGCTTGTGTAATGGTCATGCTTGGTTTTCTACATAGCCTCCATTTCCTCTTCTTTCTCCACAGAACTCCAGTTGTATTCGTATGTCCTCCATTCTCCATGTGGTCACGTGCCAACCTTACCCTCAGCTCCAGGGAGGGGTATTCCTCTTCCCCGTCCCAGTAACTAGTGCTTCGAGGTCTCTGCAAAAGGGTTTCTTACTCCTAAGGGATGATGGAATGTCTGGATGAGATGCTGAGAATTGTTGCTGCCAAGTTGCTACCCGCCTAATATTAGAGCCAACACCGCACGTGACAGGGCAGAAAGATGAAAAGAACCTGGGTCCTTGGTGGCATTGCTAAGCCCCTATTTCAATCAATTCTGAAACCTGCTTTCCTTTTGGCCTTCCTGTTATGAGAGCGAATCAAGTTCTTTATTGATTGAGCAGGGGTTTCTGTTACTTGCAGCTAAAAGCATTCTAATACACTGAGTTGCTCGTCAGGAGATGAATCTAGGTCATTTGTTAAAGATACAGTACACATTCGATCTGTTGTTGAGCCCTGCAATCAGTACTCAAATCAATCAACAGAGATTCTTCAACCAATAGCACTTTCACTCATTCCTGCCACATTCAGCCATGTGTGTCCAATTGATGTAAGGTAAGGTAGTGGTAGTAGTTAGGAGACGTATTTTTTTTTAAGATTTTTAAAAAAAGATTTTATTTATTTATTTGACACAGAGAGAGAGATCAGATCACAAGTAGGCAGAGAGGCAGGCAGAGAGAAAAAGGAGGAAGCAGGCTCCCCACTGAGCAGAGAGCCTGATGCGGGGCTCCATCCCAGGACCCTGAGATCATGACCTGAGCCGAAGGCAGAGGCTTTGACCCACTGAGCCACCCAGGCGCCCCCCCTTTTTTTTTTTAGATTTTAATTTATTTATTTGAGAGAGGGAGAGAGCATGAGCAGGGTTGGGGGGTAATGGGCAGAGGCAAAGGGAGAGGGAGAAGCTGACTCCCTGCTGAGCAGGAATCTCGAAGCAGGGTTCGATCCCAGGACCCTGGGATCATGCCTGGAACCGAAGGCAGATGCTTAATGAACTGAGCCACCAGCCACCCTTAGGAGACATAGTATTCTGCCATCTTGTGTATTCTATTTTGTTGGGGGGTTCAGATTCATTCTTAATCATAACTGGTTCTATTTCCTTGAGGTGCAAAGCCTCATTTGCTACCGTAATGACTTGATCTGTGTAGTTTTCTTCATTTGGTAAGAAAGAGTTCCTTCAGCTACATAGAACAATGAGGTAACCAGGGAAGGAGATATTTGTCAAGTAAGGAGACCCCTTCACTCCCTGGAAGCCCATTTTGGGGCCCAGGATTTGTTATGTAAAAGATTTCTTGGGGCCCCATTTATTAAACTTCCTCAAAGGAACACCTGTGAGGGATCATATCCACCTTCTGTGCAATACTCTCTAACTGATGATCTGTCAGCTGGAACAATAATTTCTTCTCAGTTCCGGTGTACTCTCTGACTCGCAGGGTTGGTAGAAAGTGGAGGAAGCCATTTTTAAAGACTGATGCTTCACATGTGAAGATAGATGATTGATAGGCTACTAGATGGAAAATTACAGAAGAAAGGACAGGTGGGGGAACTGAGGGACAAGAGAGGCTGTGAGGAGATTAATTTCATGCTCCCAATAGATCCAATAGTAAAATCCGGTCGAGAAATCATCTCAAGCGCCTCCAAGAGCTAGTTGTGTTGAGAGGCGCACTGAAGATACTTTCTCAGTCCTTGGGGTTTCATAGTCTAGTTGAAAGATGGCACAAACAAGCAGAAAGTTACTTTTTATTAGAAAACTAGCTGAATAGAAGATATGAATCATTGTTCTGGACAGCCGTGAGAGAGCTACCACAAAGAGATAGGTCATTAATTTTTCAAATTTTCAAATGAGCTGTAGAGATAATAATCTAGAGAAAAAAATAAGGGGCTACAATGGGCTAAGAAAGTATGGAGGCTATGGGAATGATTTCACTACCACTGCTGTCTTAATTACAGTTACTACTGCTACTCTGACAATAACAGATTCTACTAATTGAGCATCTACTGTAATTCAGGGTTAGGCACTTGGCTATAGTCACTCAGTCTTCACAACAGCTTTGTCAGCTCTTATCCCCATTTGTACTGAGGAAACTGAGAATTAGAGGCCAAGGAATTTTTGAAAACAGTTCTATTGATATCCAATTCACATACCATAAAATTCACCCGTTTAAAGTGTACAATTCATTGCTTTTTAGTGTATTCACAGTTGTGCCACTGTCACCACAATCCATTTTCAAACATTTCCATCACCCTGAAAAGAAACCCTAAAATCCATTAGCTTCATTTCTCCCCAAATCCCCAAACCTCTGACTACAGATTTTAACTCAGTCCTGTTGGGCACTGAAGGATTTGTGAAAGATTACAACTCCTGAGTTACTAGAATATTACTTAGCTCATCAAGCCCTACTGACTTTGATACTGATTCTGACAAGACAGGCAAGTAGATGGTTACATTTAAACATGCGGATGAATTGCTCGATAGATTCTTGCAATATAGCGTCTATGGTGCTCAGTTTTCAAATGTACTGACTGGGATTGGAAGTTCTATGACTGTAGGCCATCTCTCTCTTCTCTGTTTATGTGCTGCCCATGACTGGGACTTTGTAAATTTCAAATAAAATTTCCTTTGCTGTTTGGGCTGAGAACAGGGAGCCGAGAGCGCTGATTCACAGATGACTAAACAAATAATGTTTAACATCCTTGGCCTCACCTTCAAACTGGGAGGTTGATTACTAAATAGCATGCTTTACAGAAGCAAAAGCTCTATCTCTTCGCCCTTCATCAGTCAGTGGGTTAGCCAAGTTGGAAATTGGTGCGTGTTCCTGTTACAGAACTTCCAACAGATCCCTCTGTGTTGAGAACCAGTTAGCAAGACTTAAACCCTAATGTCTACTTATAAAAACTTGGTGGATTGGAGATGTGGGATCCAAAACTGAATGCTAAAAGCACTCGAAATGCAAGCAGTAGGATACCAAAGCATAGAGCAAGGATCTGGAATCTTCTGACACCTTATTTTAAGTAAACAAGGACAGGAAATCAGAGAGTGAATGTGTCCGCCCAGACTGTCCTCAGCCCCAAGATTAAGAGAGTATTAAGTAATTTGTCTAAAATCACTCAGCTGTTCAGTTGAGGAAGAGCGGAGCTTTCAATCCCAGTCTCCCTGATTCCAAAGGGCATTTTCTTTCCATGATACCAAGGTGCTAAGAGCAAGTAGAGTCACGGAGAAAAACCAAAGAGCCCAGAGAGTGAGTGATAAACAAAACAAACTCTGAGCATCCTAGTGGGGCGTGGAAATTGCTTCTTGCTGCCAGTAGGAAAGGTAGTCTCCATCCCTAGAGGCTGTTTTGGAGGCCGGTAGCAGGGACCCCTCGCCTTTGGTTTGCTCATTTTCTTGGGCTTCTGTTTGTTCCTGTGGGAGATGCCACGTGAGTGCTGGGTGGGGGGAAGAGGGCTTCAAACAGTAATATCTTTCTCATCTCTAACAGTCTACCTACCAACCTTGCAGCATATTTACTTCTTGATACTTTAAACTTGATGGAGCAAACCATGGCCCTCCCATAAATTCCCATTTACATGTAATGGTGCCAGGAGTGTGACATCTTTATCTTTCATGCCAGCCAGGCGAGGAGCGAGGAGGAACAAGTTCAGACACATGGGCGGGGGCCATGAGCCTCCCCGTAGACACAGCAGAGAATTGTCAGAGAATTCTGACAGAGAATTGTCCCCATCTCTTCTCTGGGCTTTTACTAAGAGCCTGTGGAGAAGAATGTGATCATGTCTGAAAAGTGAGCTGAACTTGGAGCAAGAAGCTAAATAACTCCAAGGCCTACAAGTGCCATTATCTGTCTCCCATTTCGAATCCTGATTCAAGGACCAGGATCTTTTAAAAGATCTTTTAAAAGAACTGGTCAGCTCTCGAATCAAAGAGCCGAGTCCTCTTATTTTCCTCTTCTGGGTTTTTGAATAGTGACGAGAGCCCCCAGTGCCATAGCAACGGAGCTGTGGAAAACTTAACCCAGAAACATGGGATGGAAAGACCCTGTGGGGATGGCAGCCTCTCAGGGACAAGGGAGTCATCCTCCTGAAGGCAGATGGGAAGCGGGTCCTTTGCTCCATTCTGTTGTTGCCCACGGTGGCTAGGACTGCCCGGAGATGGCCTGACAGGGAGCGCAAATATGCAGCACTCAGTCTGAATGCCAGCTCTGATACTTACCAGCTGTGTGACATTTGGCAGGCTGATTAACCTCTCTGAGCCTACGTCATGGGATTGATGTGTGGATTATATCAGAGGATGAATGATTATAAGTGCTTGGCACGTATTAGATGCCGAACAAATAGAAGTCATTATGACTTATTTTAAGCATTGGGTTTCTTATCTCTCGTTCCAAGTCCTGCCTGATGATGTGCTTTGCCTATTTGGAAGAGGTATGGGGGCACCTGGCTGACGCAGCTGGTTCAGCAGCTGACTCTGTTTTGGCCCAGCGTTGAGAGATTGAGTCCTGCCTTGTGCTCTGAGCTCAGCGGGGAGTCTGCTTGGGATTTTCTCCTTCCCTCCCCTTCTACCCCTCCCACACATGTGCCCGCTCTCTCTCTCTTTCTCTAAAATAAATAAATCTTAAAAAAAACGAAAGATGTATGGGTAAGAAAAACCTCCCATATCATAGGCTTTCTTAGATCTGGGAGGATCCAGGGAAAACATGGGGGCATTTTCCTTTTTTTTTTTTTTAAAAGATTTTATTTATTTGACACAGAGAGAGAGAGAGATTACAAGTAGGCAGAGAGGCAGGCAGAGGAGGAAGCAGGCTCCCTGCTGAGCAGAGAGCCCGACGCGGGCCTCGATCCCAGGACGCTGAGATCATGACCTGAGCTAAAAGCAGAGGCTTTAACCCACTGAGCCACCCAGGCACCTGGCATTTTCCTTATATACACAGCTCTTCCTGCTCAAGCCCTGATGATAATGGAGGGAAGAGAAAATTTGCAGGCAGAGAGCCGGAAATGGAAAAACCCGGATTTCTACAGCCCAACTCACAGACTGTGAGCCAGTCATTTCCTCTCGCTGGCTTTGGGCTTCTATCATGTGGGTTCCGAAAGGTTGCAAGCTCTTTTGAAAAACCACATATTAGGGTTTGGACAAGGTTACCCTCCTCTGCAAAATACCTTTCTACTCAGCTCCCTGAGGACTGAAACCCTACTACCAGAACCTCCTCCTCTGCGCTAATCCAAATAGGGGTTTTGTCTGCTGGGCCAAATGCAAATCACTAAATGAATCACTGAGTACATCACGGCTCCGGGGAGGTTGGGAGAGGACAGACCTGTGCAGGGGGGAGGAGGGGCAACAACAGCAAGCCAAAGCTGCAAGCCGGGTGCGTCCTCTACCTTCAGCATTTTCCCAGAGCTGGGCATTGGCCACCTACCAGCAAAGCCCCCATGTATGTATCAGTCCAGTCCGCAGAGAGACTCAGGAGCTCGCTGTCACTCCACCTCACTGCGGTCCCACACACCACTTCTATCAAATGAGAGGGTTGGACGTTTTGAAGTCTAGACCTCTGATTTTGTACAGGTGTGGGAGGGTGCTGCCAGGGTCCGGAGTGCCAGGGGTTAGCAGCAGCCAGGAGCTCTGTGATGCGGCTCTCCATCCTAGCCCTCCTGCTGCTCACGGCCTGCTCAGAGGGAAAGGCCTAGCTCACTGCTGAATTTTCTTGCAAGCCCTGGGTGAGAGAAAGGGCTGGCTGGAGAGGGGAATTCTGCAGGACGTGAGTGCTGATGCATGGAAGGAAGCTGCTCTCCCTTTCCTGTCTAGTATTATTTTATTTTTTCAATGACTACTTATTGAGCACCTATGGTATATTAGGTAAGTGTTCACATCAGTATACAAAATACACAAGGATCCGTGTCTTTGTAGAGCATATGGTCTAAGTGCAGGGAGATAGATGGTAAAAATGAGTGTAGGAAACACTAATTTACAGTGTCTTATTGGTGATAAGAACTCTGCTTGACAGAATCGGGGTGGTCACGGTGGGGTTTTGACAGGGTGTGGTTGTTTTTTTTTTTTTAAAGATTTTATTTATTTCACAGAGGGAGAGAGATCGCAAGGAGGCAGAGAGGNATGTGGTTGTTTTTTTTTTTTTTAAAGATTTTATTTATTTCACAGAGGGAGAGAGATCACAAGGAGGCAGAGAGGCAGGCAGAGAGAGAGGGGGAAGCAGGCTCCCTGCTGAGCAGAGAGCCCGATGCGGGCCTGGATCCCAGGACCCTGAGATCATGACCTGAGCCGAAAGCAGAGGCTTTAACCCACTGAGCCACCCAGGCGCCCAACAGGGTGTGGTTGTAATGAAAATAAGTGACTTTCGAGCAAAGATCCGAAGGACCTTGGCTGGCCAAGGGGAGAACATTTAGAATACAACCACATTTTAATATTCACAAAATGCCCTTTAATGACGCTATTCATTAGTGCTACTTGTTTGTTAATAATTAATAAATGAGCCATCATCTGTTCATTCTCTTTCTTCCCCCTTCATAGAGGCTTATGCACTCTTTTGTGTTTCCTCAGAGGTCCAACTTTTCTCTTTGTCTCCCGCTTCTTAGGGATGCCCCTGCTTCTTCCCTCATGTCTTCCCCTTCACCTGGGATTTTTCCATTCCGATTCCTGCCGGTCCCCTCCCCCCTNAAGGACAAACACAGGTCAGGATAGCCTGAACTCCACTCAGGAGCCTCACAAGTCAGCCACAAGAAGACAGCGAATGAGCACCAGGAAAACATCACAACAGTAAACACCAACAAGGAAGGGAAGGCTTGGGACAACACACACACACACACACACACACACACACACACACACACACACACACACACACACACGAGGCAGGGAAACAGGAAAACCCTGGAGCCACCAGAGCGCACTGCGGGTGCACCCTCCCCCGGCTCGGGGCGCTTCCGCTCAGCGCTCCTTCCCAAAGTGATGGGGGCGCTGGGGACAACCCAGGACGCGGAGGCAGGGGGCGGGAGGCTCGCGTCCCCTTTCCGATGCAGCGGGCCTCCGCGGGGAAAGGCACCCAACTGCAAGCCTCTGCTTCCTCACATTGAGAGTCAGGATAATGATAAGACTAATCATCATCCTAGCTCAGGGTTCTTGTGAAAGTTGAATAAAAATAAAGTATGGGGCGGTGCTTTGGTAAATGCCATACTGAAACTCAAGATAGTATTCCGGATGCGGGGTGGGATGGTGGGGGGGCCGTGCGGTTCTGAGGGGGCTTGCCATGAACAGACCCACCCATGGCCCGCAGGAGTCCCTGTTTCCCTCTGGGGGAGAGAGAGAGGTGTGCCACTGGCTGGGACAGAATGCACACTGGCATAAAGCCCGTCACAGAGCGCTCTCCTGGCCTGAGGATGAGTAAACAGCCCTTCTTTGTACTGGGCTGGAGGGATCTAAATGCAACTGTGATCGGAACATGGTAAGCTTCCAATGATGACTGAGGAGGGGCAATGCAAGGACAGGCGTCCGTGTGGAATGGGTTTCCTTTTCCCCTAAGGAACTTACAGTGACCTCACATGGCAGGTAGTGCAGCCCGGCAGGATGAAGGTAAAAGCGCTGAGGATGTGGTGAAGACGTTCCTGCAGAAGCCCTCTCCCCACCTGTGCGACAGCTGCTCCCTGGCGTTCGGTCCAGACACCGCTGGTCCTTCAAGCCCCTTGGTGGAGAGGACGTATTTTTACATTCTATTGAGGCAGAACGATTTTCCACATGCATGGGTGTCCACAAATTGTGTTTGTTTCTGAATTGCCTACTTGTGCTCTGTACCCGTTTTCCAGTGCTTCATTTGTATTGTATTATTTCTTTCTTTTGCTTTAGTTGTATTTTTTAATTTGTTGGGGGCACTTCATATGCACAATACTCCTTTTCTGGCTTGCTGCCAGTACTTTTTCCAGTTTGTGTTTTAATTTGTTTATGGTATTTTTGACCCCTTTTGGGGGTTTGGTTGGTGTATAATATACTGCACATATTTAGAGTGTTCAATTTTATGAGTTTGGAACTGTGTACATCAGTGAAACCATCATCACAATTGGAGTAACTTGCATTTTTATCACCCTCCCAAGAGTCCTTGGGGCCCTTGGTAATCCCTCCTCTTTCTGCCCCCATTCCCAGGCAACCAGTCCATCTCCTTTCTGCCACTACCAATTAGTTTACACTTTCTAGAATGTTATATAAATGGCATTATACAGTATGTACTCTTTTTTGATCTGGCTTCTTTCACTCAGCATAAGGATTGTAAGATTCATCCATGTTGTTACATGTATCAATAGCATGTTCTTTGTTGTTGAGTGGAAGTCCCTTGTATGGACATACCACAGTTTGTGTATCCATTTACCTGTTGATGGACACCTGGGTTGCTGCTGCCAGTTTGTGGCTATTAAAATTATAGCTGCTGTGAATATGTATAGAAGTCTTTGCCTGGGGCGCCTGGGTGGCTCAGTGGGTTAAAGCCTCTGCTTTCGGCTCAGGTCATGATCCCAGGGTCCTGGGATCGAGGCCCACATCGGGCTCTCTGCTCATCAGGGAGCCTGCTTCCTCCTCTCCCTGTCTCTCTGCCTGCCTCACTGCCTACTTGTAATCTCTCTCTCTGTGTCAAATGAATAAATAAAATCTAAAAAAAAAAAAAAAGAAGTCTTTGCCTGTCAAGTAGGATTTTGACAGCTAGAGATGTAAACAGAGGGAGTACATAGCCACAAAGAAGTAAAGACAGGACATGGACAGGGAAGAGTGTAGCCATCTGGGGTAGATGGAAAACAAGATCTTTGCTCAGAGGGCAAGGGGAGAAGATAGAGCAGGTTGGAGTTGGATCGCAGAAGGCTTTGGAGTTTCTGGTTTGGGCTTGTTTTATTCTATACACAATGGGGAGCCATAGGGGAAAAAATTTTTTTTAAGGCAGGAAAGACACAATTAGAATTTCAACTCTGTTCAGATGAACATCCCCTCAGTCCATATTTCGCTGAATAGTGAAGCTAAATGGTCAGTTTGCTTTTAATGTTAGCAGTGGGAAGCAATTACTTAAGCTGAAGCTTGGAGCTAGCCAGTGGCAGGGCCCCAGGGTCTTGGGGGAAAGGAATGTCTTCTCTCTCTTATTTTCCCCACTTGTGTAAGAAAAAAATTATAACAAACTATCCCTTGTCCAGGTGTGCCTACCTGAAGTAGAATGTATGTATTCCAAAATGGATCGTAAGATGTAAAAATGGATTTCTGGTAAATAAATTCTAATTCCTCATTTATTTCCATTGAAAAATTGGATCTGTGTTACTGTAGAAAAATGTCACCTTACAAAAATCATCCTTATACAATGAATTAGCTAGGGTCCCAACAGGAAAATGGCAGGGTCTCAAAATGAGGTAAGTCAAGGGGACTTTTTTTTTTTTTAAAAAGAACTCTACAAAGTCATGGAGCTAAAATGGGCCACAAGAGGTAAGTGTGCATGACAGAGGGACAAGTGGAAAGAGTGTTTGTCATTTCGACCTGGATGGAGACTCACGTAGTCAGCTTCCTATTGTTGAGATAGAGATAACAAATAAATAAATAAATAAACAAACATGACGCTCACACTCTCATCTTTGTCAATGTCTAAACCCAACCAGAAGCCAGCAGTCACGGGATGTGGCCCTTTGATGTGGCCCATACAGGTAGAAAGTAGGCTGGAGAAGGGTAAGAATACATTTGGGAGGTATGTGAAATCACCTTCCGTCACATTTGCCACAGGCATACTCTTCTACTTCTGCCTCCTACACCTCACCGCTCCATCCTCCCTTTTGGGAAGCCTTCACTTCAGGCCTGCTGCTCCCACACCCACCCCTGTGCAAGGAAGCACAGGCATGGGTAACCTCAGTTTCCCTCAGCTTCATGCTCATAGCCTCCTCCAGCCCATTCCAATTTGTGCTGTGCAGGGCTGAGAGCTTTCCTTGTGAGACAAGGGAAGCCAGGCCATACTTTTTTTTTTGGACATCTCCATTGTTAATATAATTAAATGGGGACTAAGGTATAATTGTTAATTTTTCTTTCCCAAAACTCGTGTTAAATGGATACCTCTACTTGAAGTCATTTATTTTTTCTTCTTTCTCTTTCCTCCTTCCTTCCTTTCTTTCTTTCTCTCTCTTTCTTTCTTTCTAAGATTGTATTATTTATTTGACAGAGAGAGAGTGAGAGAGCACAAGCAGGGGAAGCAGCAGAGGGAAATGGAGAAGCAGGCTCCCTGCTGAGCAGGGAACCCCATGTGGGGCTCGATCCCACAACCCTGAGATCATGACCTCAGTCAAAGGCAGCCGCTTAACTGACTGAGCCACCCAGGCGTCCTTCTTCCTTTCTTTTTCTTGTTTTTAGTTTCAGAGGTAGAATTTAATGATTCATCAGTTACATGTAATACCCAGTGCTCATTACACCAAATGCCCTCCTTAATGCTCATCACCCAGTTACCCCATCCTGTCACCCCTCTCCCCTCCAGCAACCCTCAGTTTTTTCCCTAGAGTTAGGAGTCTCTTATGGTTTGTCTCCCTCTCTGATTGCATCTTATTTTTCCTTCCCTTCCCCCATGTTCATCTGTTTTGTTTCTTAAATTCCACATATGAGTCAAATCATATGATATTTGTCTTTCTCTGAATCAGGCCATACTTTTGGGGAAGACTTGTTATTACAGTTTCTCCTATAGGTGAGCAGCTGATAGGAAAATAAGCCACATTATGGTTATGTTGACTAAAGATCTTAGAATAGGAATAGCAGGTCAGTAGTTTCATACCTGTTCTAATTTATTTTTTGACACGTGGCTCTGTCTCTAATTCCCTGTCCCTTTTTCTTAACTAGATTGCTGGCATGTTTCTTGCTGTAGAATTTTTGTTCTCCTCAGAGTCTATCAGCTTGCTCCCCACTCCACACCGTCCAGGGTCTTGTTTTCATTCCTTGCCGGCGAGGCATTTTTTCAGGCTTCTGGTAGAGTTGCACAACAGAAAATTTTCTCTTGTGACTCCTGGTTTTCTTCCATTGATGGAGGGGTTAGGAAAAGCCAGGCAGCACTTTAGTATTCAGTGACCCAAGCTCATAGTCCTTATGAGACCAGGCGCTTTGGTTACACACAAAACACAAACAATAGCAATACAATGTTAAAGATATTTGAACATGAACATAAATGGGAACCAGGAATAACTTTATTTATTCCACAAATATCTACTGAATATATACTATGTGCCAGGCATTGTTCTAGTAACGAGGGGATGGTTTGGGCCTGTGGACTATTTCCGGTCTTAGGGTACTAGTATTAAGCTAGTATCGATAAGTATGATTAGGTATTTGTAGCTTATTAATGCAGTAGTAAATCAGTAGCTAATTAAATAATCAACTTTGGAACTATTTAGCACATACAGTGCTATTATGGATTTATTGGGTTTGGTAAGATTAATTCTGAGGAATGTTGGTCTACTGATGCAGTTTATTTAGAACCTTGTCACACATCACACCTGTAAGATAGCGTGTTAGCAGGCAGTGTGTATTGTGTATAATGCAGGTGTTTGGTGATTACTGAAAAATGTGAACAGTTGCTAACCCTGACCCAATGCTTACTGTACATTAAGGTGGCAGAGTTCTGACCCTTGATGTAAGAAGAGCGTAACAAAGTAGCAACTACTATTATCTCAGCTTCACAGTTGAGAGAATGAAGGTACAGAGGTTGTTAGATTATAGATAATGAGAAGTGGAGTAAGGATTTGAACCCACAGTCTTGTCTGATGGGGCCTTGAATGGAGGCAATAACCATAGGGACATAAGGATGGATAGAGACGGCCTCACAGGACCTCCCAGCCTCCACGCTGGAGAGCGGTACAGCTTCCTTATGTCTTCGTCTGGTTCCTTATGTGTCCTTATTTGGTCGCAAGGCATCTTCCATGTCTGGCAACTGCATTTGAAGAAGTTGCTACTGACAACCTAGAGTAGATTTGCCTGTTCTTTAATCTCCAGTCAGGCAGATTTACCTGGACTCTCATAGTCTCTCTTATGCTTTTTGAAAAATTCAGGACTTAGATTCTGCTGTGGGACCAAGTGAAACAAACTAACTGAATATGTGTTCATGATTTTTTAAGTTCTCATCAACTCCTGCTCTAATCCTGGCAGGGCTACCAACTCAGGAGGTAGTGGTCTGGGACTCGGGCAGGAGCTCAGATATTTGGCCTTTGCTGCAGCTCTGTTTTGCATCAGCCAAGGGTCAGACCCAAGGAATTCAACCTCTCTGAGTTCTATTCCCTAGTTGTAGAACAGAAAGGCTTTTTCCCAGCTTGACGTTTCTGGTTGCATGTAATTTTTGCCCTATCTGGCTCACCGTATCCCTGCAAACATCGATTTTGCCCATGTGCTAAGCCCAGCTAAGTAAGAGTGAGAGATGATTTTTGCCCTTAAAGAACTCGTGAACTGGGGGTCCTGGAGAATGGATATGTTGCAAAGGGGATAATCGGGCATCAGAACCAGCTGAGGTGCCAGTTAAGAATGCAGATTCCTGGGCCCCACCTCCAACATATTGAATCGGACTCTCTGGTTCTCATGCACAATAAGGTGGAGAACTCTCGCTGCACTGTATTTGGATGCTGGTGATGGTAGAGCACAGATGGAATGCCCAGCAAGTGGTCACTGCCCCACAGAGGATGGCATTCGTCCCTGGACCACCTTCATGTTCTTTGCCATAACTCTGTGACCCTGCTCTATCATTTACTTCATAGTTTTCTTCAAATTCATTTATCTAACGATGTGAATTATACCTACTTAAAATGAAAAATGTATGCCACAAGTGTAGATGGTAAACAGATACTGCTTGTCACAAATGAAGGCAACTGCGAAGGGAACACAGTGGGAAACAAGGTTATGCAATGCCAGCTAGACACTGCCTCAAGTCCACGTTTTCCCAGTTAAAGTGGGAAATTAGTAAGTGTTAGAGAGATGCGAGCTTGTGCTCAGAGAGACGAAGTGTAGCTACGGAGTTGAGGTCAATTTGGTGTCGGTGATGCAAAACACTTGAATGTTGATCAAGAAGAGAGCTTTTCAAATGTATTTTCTTGACCTTTCTTCAGAAAACATTTTATAGAAAGATCAGGGTGTAAAACAGATTAAAAGCAACAACAGCAAAACAAAACCCGTAGCCACTGCTCTGGAAAGAGCCAGGCTAGGGGACCCATTGGATCCATTCCCTATTGTGTCAGACCCCAAAGCGTTCAGACTGCACTTTGAGAAGCACTGACTTCAGGCACCTGGGGGATTCTGGGTACCTGGTAAACCAGAGTTTGAGCACTTGGGTACAATGACAGGACTCTGTGGTCTCAATGCTGGTGCGGACAGTAGAAGCATAAGGGGTAGGCAAGGGAGAATGATCAGAAGAAAGTAGTCAGGCTTGGGATAGGAGGAGGGTTATGAGATTTCTGGCCTTAGATTGAGGCTATTTTATGTTATTTTATTTTACTGCTTTCTTTAGATCAACAGAGGCAATAGGGCAACATTCTCTTGGTCTACAGCCAATGGCTGGATTTGTCCTTTGGTTCAGGAGGGACAAGGAAATCTAGGCATGGTGGTTAAGAAAGCTGAACTTGTATTTCAGATTATTTGTTAAGGAAAAGGTTCCTGGAATTTGGGATTACTCAAGGCCTGGCTCCTGTCCCTGTCACTCTGGTGAACCAGGGAATTGTTGGAGCCCAGAAAGAAATATCTCGTGATCACACTAAACACTTCTTCAGAATCTTTTATCACACCTCGTTGGAAACCTTTTTGACTCTGGGGATAAAGTCTAGGGTGAATCACTGTGTTCCGTTCTGGAGGAAAATCACAGTTAGACTTAGTTGTAATTTTTAACATGAGAAGTTAGTCAAGATGATAGCCAACTGTAGTGGACATTGTAGGGGTTCCGAAGAAGTTGCCCCAAGATGTGCCACTTTGGCACAAAGATTATTTTGAGCTGAAAACAATCAAGGCCCAAAAGACTCAGGAATTTTCACTTTCCCTCTAACTGCCTAAAAGATAGAAGACCTGCTCAAGAAAGTGAGCTAGCACCATAAATAACTACATTATAATATGAACTAGTTATGGTAGACAGGGGGGAACATAGAAAGGCCTGTTTGAGGGCGCCTGGGTGGCTCAGTGGGTTAAAGCATCTGCTTTCGGCTCAGGTCATGATCTCAGGGTCCTGGGATCGAGGCCCGCATCGGGCTCCCTGCTCAGCGAGGAGCCTGCTTCCCCCTCTCTCTCTCTGCCTGTCTCTCTGCCTCCTTGTGATCTCTCTCCCTCTGTGAAATAAATAAATAAAATCTTAAAAAAAAAAAAAAGAAAGGCCTGTTTGATCAAAGTCCTCTCTATGTTCCACTGTTTCTGGATGGCCCAACAAGCACTCGTTTACCAAACATTTACTCTTTCCATTCTTCCTGTGAATTCCCTTTCTTGGGCCTTTGAAGCCCCTACCCCTCTTCTCCTTAATTCAGGATGACAAATGGGCCTTATATTAATCTTATGCTTATGTGGATTCCCCATATGTATGAAATTAAAATTTATTTTCTCCTGTTAATCTGCCTCATGTCAACTTGATTCTTAAACCAGTCAGAAGAACCTTGAAGGGTATAGAAATCTTTTTCTTATCCAAGAATATTGTGGCCTTCCACCAAGATCCCCGTTATGGGGCCCAAGTGTCCATCTCTGGTCACGGGGAAGGACTGTGAGGGGCTCAGAGTTGCATCTCTTGCTGAGATTTGCTTTTGGCAGCAGGGAATTGCTTCATCCAAGGTTACATCCTTTTCAGAACGCAGTCTGCCTGATGACTGATGCAAGAATACAAAGTCTGGTCCCTTGGCTTCACTGAGGACAACCTAAAGGGCCATCCTGGCTCCAGAGCTCTCTAGAGAGTTCATTCAGGTCTCAGTTGCAATCTCATCCTGGGTCAGCTCACATCTTCCTGTATTCTTGGTGACATCATGATATGAAACCAGACAATGGAATTAAATAATATTAAGTTTCCGGGAAAGCGAAATTCTCCTGAGGAATAAGGATGCCTCCAGGCAACAAAACTGCTCAGAGCTGCAGAACCTGTCTTCCAAGCCTCCTGTAGGGGGTGGCTCATCCCTGTATTCAGGGGCAAGTAATAAAGTCTGAGCGAATACAGATAACACTTGAATGTGTGTCCACAGATACACAGTTCCAATATAAAAGCAGCATCTGTGTTCGTCTGTGTGTAGTCTGTTCCAGATCCCGTTTATACTCCTCCCTGATTTGCTCAACTCCCTCTCAACTGCCCTCTAGTTCTTGGCTGTCTGATCAGTGAGGAACCCAGCTGCTTCCTCTGTCACCTCACCTCCTAACACTGCCATCTGTCTCAGCCTCCCCCGAGTGAGGGCCAGACTTTGGCAAGGCCTCTGTAACGTCTGCTGTGGTGGTAGCCACAACAGCTCCAGCTCGTGGGGGTGACCTGATGCACCCACAGAGTCTTAGGCACCCTCATGTCTGGTTTCAGAGGAGGCATCAGGTCATGGGCATGGGGCTTGGTTTCCCCAGTGTCTTACCTGAGGATGTGGATGGCATAACCTGGAAGCGTAGAGGGCTTTCATGTCCATTGGATGAAGTTTGACCACAGAGGGACAGGAGACAGAAAGGAACCAACAAACAAATGACTCCCTTTTTCTCTTTCTCATGGACTGTTTCAGGTGCCATGACTCCATGTTGTCTTTCTGGAGATTTCCGGTTGTGCTGTTTTGTGAAGCTGTAGCCAGCTCAGTATTTGTCTATGTTCCTTCCTACCTCCCTTCCCCATTCCCCCTCACCGTGGTGGCCCTGGGATTGCATCACTGGTAATATGTTGGCACATAAAATTTGCTTCAGACTGCTTTCTTGGGAACCTGGGGTAAGGCAGCATCTGAGAGCTTTCATGTACATTTAAATGAATATTTTATGTTTAAGTACTGTGTTCGGCATTCAAATGTGAATAAAATACCAACATGTGAATAACAACCGAAATGAATGTGTGTGTAACAATTGAGTGAGTATGTTAACATCTGAACAAATGTGGGAAAGAGCTAAAATAGGTACTGGGAGCTTGTGGAGGTCATGCATGCTAAAACGGGTGCATTGATTCTCTATTGCTGCATTACAAATAACCCCAAAAAGATAGCAGCTGAAAACAGCAAACATTTGTTATCTGACAGTTTCTAAGTGGGTCAGGAATCTAGAAGTAGCTGAGCCAGCGATTCTAGCTCAAGGTCCCTCAAGAGGCTGCCGTCAAGTTGTCAGCTCAAGGTTCAAATGGGGGGAGAATCTGCATTCCTGCTCACTCGAGTGGCAATGGCAGGCTTCGGGTCCTCACCATGGGCGCCTCTCCACAGGGCTGCCTTGCAACGTGGCAGCTTGCTTCTAGAGAGAGCAAGGGGAGCCTCAAAATGAAACCATAGCCTTTTTATAACAGGATCTTGAGAGTGACCTACCACCATATCTGCCATATTCTATTCATTAGACATTGGTAAATATAGCCCTCATTCAAGGGGAGGGGATTATGCAGAAGTGTGAACAGCAGAGGGTGGGGACGACTGGGGGATATTTTAGAGATGACCTACCACAGTGGGCACACTATGCCAGTGTAGCTTATACCAACCGTCTCTGCTTAATCTTGGAGAAAACTCTTCATGTCTTATATTAGGATCCCCTTGGATTTGTTCTGGATATTATTCTGACAGAGATGAATAATTCTGTTGTTTTAGTTTCCAGTTGTGTGGGATCTGAAAATCCCAGTTCTCCTGTGTTGGTGATGGTATTTTGTTCAGGGTCGGGAGAAGTATGGCATTTATGTGGGAGCAAAGGTGGACAGGCTCTCTTGGAAGGCCATGAGGACAAGTCACACTTGCGCATCCTGGGAATGAAATTACAGGCCCGAGAAATGAGTATTGATCTTTCTCGGTGGCATGGCCAATCTTGCCTTTGTGTTTAGGAGACAGTTTCGTGCAGCACCTCTCACTGAGATCTGCTGTCTTAGTATTGTTCTAGGTACCGTGAGGAATGCACGGATGGATTATGACAGAATCCCTGTCCTCATGAAATTTACTTATATGAGTCTAGAGCTGAGAGAGGAAAGGTCAAGGTGACAAGGATACATTTGGCAAAAACGTCAAGCTATAGGAATATTATAGGGGAGTGAGTGTAGATAGAGTCCAAAGGGGCTGAAGGCAGAGCCCTGGGCAATCTAATATTTAGTGACTGGAAGGACCTAGAAGGGAAGGGAAGTCAGGGAAGTCTCATCTTATTTGTCCTTAAGCAACACTTGAACCAGCTGGGTCAGCAGTTGGCTGGGTTAGTTCCTGACAATGAGACTGTCTTTGGGTCCTCTTGCAGCCAGCTGCAGGCCCTCAGACCCTCAGCTTAGAATAACCACAGCCTCAGGGGACTTTCAGTAGCAATATATATATATAGTTATATATAGCTATATATATTTGCACTTATAATCTGTAAAGTGTCCTATGAATTATAATTGTGACCAAAGAAATGTCATTGATGAGGAAACATTTCTCATAGATTTGGTTCGCAGAAACTTGGGGGTACTCAATGTAATGTATTCAAACAAAGTGGGGTAAGCAGAACCCCGGATTTAAAAAACTCACATTTGTTCCTCATTCATCCCTCCCTTCAGGCTCTGCGCTGTAACTAGATATGGACCCGAGGCCATGCCAAAATGAAGGGAGAACATCTGGCCAATTTAATCAATCCAATAAAAGCATCCTTTCAAACTGGTCCAAAGATTTGGAGCCCAGATCTCTGGTAAATGACTGGCTGAATTTTCTGATTCAGCCGATAAGATGTTTTGGGGTTGCGTAGACACTACTTAAGAGATCAAGGGTCAAGCAGCAAATGGAGAGTCTAATTGGGCTTGAAACTTAGAGTCCTTGTGTTGAGGCAGGCTGAGCTCACCACCCAGTTCTTGGGAGGGGCTTCTGAGTCTATAGGATGGAAGCTGGGGAGTCAGGGAGATGAGCCCTGGAAGGAGCTCGATCAGTTTCATTTTCCTAGGCATGAGTCAGGGAGCTCCTTTCTGTCATCTGTGTCGTCTAATTCTTCCCAACTTCACTGTAAGTGTCATAAGTGATGGATCACTTCCTAAGAATGCCTCTTCCTTAATGCACCTGGTCTCTGGTGAGCTGCTCCTTCCTGTGCTTCTCCCTGGATGCTTCCATCTGGGTCAAGGCCACCCTGGGGGCTCTCAGCTTTTCGAGACCAACCTCTTCTTTTTCCCAGAATCACTTTATGGACTGAGATCAAAGACAAGCTCAGAGGCCCCACATGGCAGGAAGAAAATACAGGAAAGAGAAGCCACAATGATTAGAGGAAAACTACAAGGAAGGGAAAAATCAAGAGACCTCCCCATAGAACATTGTCTCAATGAGATGATGCCTAAGAATGCTAGAACAGGGTCTGGCATGCAATCAACCCTCCAAAAAATGTTAGGTATTATGATGATGATTATCATCATTATCACCTGAGTTTCTCATGGAAGTTTATTCTTTTTCACTTTGTATGAGTGACCTTTGAAATTTAGTGAGATAATAGATGCGCAACTCCTAGCCTTGGGCTTGAAAGTTGGTGCTCAGTGAAAGTTGTCTTCTATGTACATGTCTTCTTCTAAGCTTCTCTGTACCTCCCACAGTGCCTAGCATAAAGCTGATGCTAGATTCTGTCTCCTGACTTAATAGAGAAGCTTCATTCTAATTGACATACCAGCGAACAGGCTGTTCCAAAATGATTCTCAGTTAAAAGCAGGTTTTTCCTAGGAAGGGAACCATGGCCACTCATCTCACTGCACAGATGGGTAGCATGGGTCCTGATGTCTGCAAAGACAAGGACTGCCATTTTCTCCTCCCTGGGTAAGCCCAGGAAGCAATACACTCTTCCTAGATTTCTCATTGAGTGTTGATAGCTGCTCCCTCTGCTCCCTCCACTCTATCCTATCTACCTACCTCCACCCCTAACTGGCTGCCCTCAAAATATTGTCCCCAAATTTCACTTACTTTAGCCTTGTGTCTAAACTTCACTTTACTTAGCCAGCCACGTGGCTAAGTAAACTCTCGACTCCTCTCTCAGAAAGTTGTCTTTTCAGACCTGCTTCCTCTTCTCCAGGGCCTGAGTTGTAAGAGATCCTGAAGCTTGTACAGTTGAAAATAATCACCCAGTCAACCAATCAATTTAGAAGTAATCAGAATCCAGGGCTTCAGACTCTCTGTCCAGTGCTCTTTTCATTTTATCCAATCAAGCCTTTGCTTCCTTTCAAAATATGTAACCTATGTGAAGTTCATTTTCCTTTCGTTCTTAGTTGACTGTCTATTTAAAAGGGAATGAATTAAACTCATTTCTAATCAACTTAGCTTGAATAACACCTCCAGAGATGTGTCCACTTTTCAAGGCTGCTCTAATGTAGAATCTCAGGTTGGATGGGGAGTGTCTCTTGCAAAGGATTCTTCTTGATGGGGTGAGAAGTTCCTGTGGGATGGCCGGGAAGTTGGTCAGGAATTGGTGGTGGGTGGATGAGCTCCAGAATTGAGAACCTGGCTCCTTTGTCAGCAGGTTGATGGACAAGGGTATGTCATGGTTTTTGCTTCATTGTAGTTTATGCTGAATATTCTTCTCTCCTCAGCTGATCTGCAGTAGTTTACTTTATTTATTGAAAGTATAGTTCACAGAAAAGACCTGCTTAAATGTTCTTTTTGATCATTCTCTGGGTCCATCTCTGGATGGCAGAAGGGCCAAGTACATAATTAGTGTAGAACAGACAGAGCTCTGGAATCAGACAGCCCTGGCTTCCCTTACTGGCTCTCTAAGTTAGATTACCTTAGTAGGGATAAGAATACCTATGGTTTGTTGTGGGATTAAATATAGTATATGTATATACTAGGTGTTTCATAAATAGTAGTTATTATTGTCATGAACACTGTTAACTATGTAGTCTTGGGTAAGTTACTTAACCTCTTTGAGCCCCAACTTCTGTAGATTAGGAATAATTTTATTTTTAATGTAATTAAACATATCAACCTTTTTTTATAAAAAATGGTTTTGGGCTCTGAGGTCATGAAGATTCAAGCTTCCTATGACTTTTATATTGATGTGTACCTTATTTGACTCAAAAAAGTTCTTTATGTGGGGCACCTGGGCGGCTCAGTTGTTAAGGGTCTGCCTTCAGCTCAGGTCATGATCCCAGGGTCCTGGGATCAAGCCCGCATCAGGCTCCCTGCTCAGTGGGGAGCCTGCTTCTCCTCTCCCACTCCCCCTCCTTGTGTCCCTCTCTTGCTGTGTCTCTCTCTGTCCAATAAATAAATAAAATCTTTTTTTAAAAGTTCTTTATGGACATTAGCATCACTCTGTAACCCAGATTTTTGCCGGCATACCTCCTATGATAACGGAATATTCAGTGCTTGAACTGGGACCTGAAGTGCCCATGTGTCCCCTGTCCTATGGGAACCATGCCATGTGCTTCAGGGAAAACCTTTGTTTTCTTAATAAAATGAACAGATTTACTGGAATCACATCCCTTCATCCTTCTGTCTTTCTTGAATGCAGATGTGATACCTGGCGCAGAGGCAGCTGTCCTGAGACCATTAGTGACAAAAAGCCAATAAGCTAAGGCTGGCAGAGTAGAAGATAGAAAGATTCAGACTTCTTGGTGGCATTACTAGGGTCTAAACAAGTAACCACTACCTCCAGTTAACTCTCTAAAATGAAAAGTTAGATGGACATCCTGTGGGGAGGTGTGAGCTCTCCTTATGCCAAGAGAGGGCCACGAAACTTCTTGGCTCTGTCTCAGGGCAGAGTGAGAGGGGTGGCTGAGTGCACAACTAGGAAGTTTGCTTTCTTTACTAAGTTTTGAACACATTTCTAGGACGAGGCCCACAGACAGCGCTGCTGTGAGCTGTCCACCGTGGTGGTGCTGATATACACATTAAGCTACCTCGCTAGTGAGGAAGCCGGGAGCTGTCCCTGCGACTGCCACAGCATGGCAGCAGCAGGAAGATAACAAAGGGTGTGTGTGTGAGTGTGTGTGTAATTCTACCATTCTAGTGAGAGTCATCCCTTGCAACTGGGATAGCTCACTGGCCATGGCATTTCCAAATAGTCTTCACAAGAAGAGAGACTCTTATGGGAATGGGGCGGGGGAGCCCACCATCAACTGTAAGAGAGCCGGCTTTATTTCCCAGCCCCTTTGTTTCAATATGAGATAAAAGAAGGGGGTCTATGAAGACAGATTGCCTGGGGGACGGGTTCTGATTTTCAGGTTGGTGACGAATAAAATCCTGAAGCATCCCAAGGACATGCCCCACAGGGGCCTTCTGGGACACACTGTCCTGAGTACATGCCTGGATCACAAGAACAGCCTTTAGGCTTTGATTTTTCTTTTGGGAACTCCAACAATTGGACCTTTTGCTCATCCTTTTTGCTACCCTATATTTTCACAACCTTGCCAAACAGGACATAGCACGTATTTTTCCCCCTTGCCTCCCATCCCTCAGTGAATGCACTATCCTAAGCATTTTTTGCTCAGAGTGACTCCAGAGATACTGACATGGATAAAAACAAAACAAAAACCAAACATAGGTCAGTTGCTAAGTTACATGAAGTCATAAAAGCTTTTGAGAAATAGCTGGTACTGATCTTGGTTGAAATCTAAATGGAACTTCTTTTGACTCTATTTAACCCCTTTCTGACCCTTTCACTGGCCTATCTCTCGAATTTTTTCTCATCCCTTGAATTCTGTTTTGATTTATTGCACTGGTGCTTTTGTGTCTCTCAACTTCCTTCTCATTCAGCCTTTGGCTATAGAAAGGCAGCATTCTACTTTGTGGAAAGTATGAGGAGGCCTGATGATCCTAGGTTGCTACTGGGAAGTGAAATGTATTTGGTCCTTCACTTCACCCTGGGCTCTTTCTTGGAGTCCCATTCCAAGCTTATGGTTTGATGGATATATATATATATATATATATATATATATATATATATATATAATAAATTTATATTTATACTTATATTTCAGAGTCCATGACTTGTGGCTGATAATTTAAAGAGAGAGTCTTAAATAGCTATACCTCTGGATTTAATTCTGATTACCTCTTCCTACCTTCCTTTCCAAATCACCAAACTTTCCCCATCTTTCAATTTTCCATTCAACCTCCATTTATTTATTTTATTTATTTAAGAGAGAGAGAGAGAGTGCTCACATGCGTGTGTGCATGAGTAGGTGAGGGGCAGAGGGAGAGAGAGAAAGAGAGAGAGAGAGAGAGAGAGAGGGAGAGAATCTCAAGCAGATTCTGAGCTGAGCATGGAGCCAATGCAGGACTTGATCTCACGACCTTAAGATCATGACCTGAGCCAAAATCAAGAGTCAGCGCTTAACCAACTAAGCCACTCAGGTGCCCCACACTCCATTTTTTCTGTGAAGGTATTCAAAGAAGTCCAGCACAGAGGGATGTCTCCTTTTGGCACTTAGAGTCAAGATATGCAAGATCACTTGATTAACACTAAATTACTTGTGTATTGCTTTGCTCCCAACCAGAATGTCTTTCTAGCTAGTTAAGAACTCACAGATGCTCATCAGGTAATTAAATTGACAGTATTTTGAAACATCTCAGATACCAACACTAGAAATCCAGTGACGAGTAAAAGAGGATTTAATCATGATTTAAACACAGTCTCCATATTTTCTGTGGTCAGTTGCCCTTTATTTCTGTCTGCCTCTGATGCGTAATCCGCTGTCTCTTTACTAGTCACCCACCTGCTTAACTTAACCCCTGGATCTTAGATTCTCTTCTAGTTACCAAGTTCTGTGTTCTTTCATCTATTTACATACCCACTTTTCACCAAGGCACGACTCCTTTGAGCATAGGTTCCCTAACCACTGGACTCTTTTTACAGAGCTCAGTTCTCTGGCATACAGACAAATTGTACTCTGCCAGATATCTATGGGGTGATCTTCCAATCATAGTCTGTTTGGGAACTTCAGCTTTGTAGAACTCTAGATTTAACAAAAGCTTCATTAGAGGGTGATTATCCATTTTACAAAGGATTCCTTTAAATAGCAAATTCCCAGAATGGGCTTAAAATAGGTTTAATTTAACCCCAGTCCAATTGTACACCCTGTTCAATAACATTCTGATTGTTAAAGATGAGGTACATTTATGCTTATTTATAGACTAATTGCTTGTTTGTCCTTTTAGCCTCCTTACTTCTTACCTACCAGATCACATTCCCTCTTTCAAATCCTTCATGACATGCTCTTTGGGAAGGCTATTTTCTGATGAAATAATGCTTTCAGGTAGCTTCAGGTTAGTCCCATGATCACTTATTGTCCATGATCAAGGAGAAGAAATCATCTCCATCGAAAGCCACCCCTAGATACATAGCTTCTCCCATCTCTCTTTTCAGATCTCTCTCTATTTTTGTGTCTTTCTTGGTTTCTATCTATCTCTCAGCACACCAACCAGCAATTGTAAAGTTCATAATTGACTTTAGTCTAGGTCTCTGGGTCCCTACTACCAAGACGGTGTTTTCTCCACACATGGTCTTTGAGGTAACAGAGAGAAAGATTATAGGCTCATTGCTCGTACTCATCATCAAACCTAGATGCAGGGACCTCTCCTTCCTTCTGCTGAAATTGTACCTGAAATTCCACAATAGATATCAGTGGTTATTTCAGTGCACATAGCCTGTGGATCTCATGCTATGTTTAGGTTTATAGGATTCTTAGTAAGCTGGTAAAAAATGAAGGTAACTTGAGGAGAAAACTCAGTTTATCTTGACAAATATGTATTGAGCGTTTCACTCGTCAACTGAATGTTTTGGAAGAGGGTCTATAGGTGGCTCTGTGCATAGGCAGTTGTTAAAAAGCCATTTAAACGGTTGATTTAACAAATTGTTGCCATAACCTTCTGACTGGTCTTCCTAAAATCTTACCTCTTTTTCATGAAAATTTCTCCTTTTTAACTGTGCACCTCAAACTTTAATGTATGTGGATCATCTGGGGAGCTTGTTAAAATGCACATTCTGATTTAGTACATTTGGGATGGGAGCTGAGATTTTTTTCCTCTAATTTCTAACAAGCTCCCATGTGATGCTGATCATGCTAGTCTGTGGATTGCACTTTGAGTATCAAGGCCCTATAAACTGCTAGAGTGATCATTCTAAATGAGAACCTGATCATATCATTTTTCTACTTGAAATCCATCAATAACCCCCATCACTTTCAAGGCTAAATCCACCATCCTTAGATGGAATACAGGGGCCTTTATAATCAGCTCCCTACCTACATTCCCAGTTTCACTTGTCACTTGGGTTGTTCTCAGAACTGGTCATGCTCTTCCTCACTTTGGCACAGGTTATAGACCCTATCGACTTAGCAGAGTTCCACTAGCCCTTCTAGATTTAGCTCATAGTTACCTTCTCCAGGAACCCCCATCTGTCATCATGAGGCCCCTATACATCCTCCTTGTGCCCCCCAAGTACCTGCTATGTATCTTGATTATGTATTGCATGGGTGGGTAGTTTTGTCTATATTTCTTTCTCCCTATTAGACTGTCAGTTCCTGTGGGGGCATCGGTCATTTTCTCTTAATCTTAGACTCTCTGCCCCCCAGCATTGTGACTGGTGTATTTAATAAATACTTGAGTTAATGTAGAAGTGAGCTGGTAGTTCTGTCTTTCTCCCTCCATAGCACTTGCTCAGCTGAGGTCAGCCTATCTCTGGTTGTTGTCTGCCAAACTCATGTTCTCAGAAATCCATGTTCTACCTTCTATCTGGGGACATCAGTCTGATGCCTAAAAATCATGTCTAATTCCATGGCCTGAACATTAGCAGCAGTTAATTCGTTACTGTTGTTTGGAAAATGTTAATTAATCAACATGATTTGTCGGGTGTCCAAGGGAAAAAGTCAAACTATTTTATTTTACTATTTTTTTAAAATCTTTTTTTTTAAAGATTTTATTTATTTATTTGACACAGAGAGAGAGATTACAAGTAGGCAGAAAGGCAAGCAGAGAGACAGGGAGAGGAGGAAGCAGGCTCCCTGCTGAGCAGAGAGCCCGATGAGGCCTGGATCCCAGGACGCTGAGATCATGACCTGAGCCGAAAGCAGAGGCTTTAACCCAATGAGCCACCCAGGCGCCCAAAGTCAAACTATTTTAAAAGCAGCATTTACCTCTTTAGGTAACTAAATTCTGTTAACTAAGATAGTGGGTCTTAACCCAGGCTGTCCATTAGAAGCACTTGGGGATCTTTTAAAAAATACTGATGCCTGATCCCAAACCCCTGGAACTCCAATCTAATTGTTCTGGGGTTAGGGTCTGGCATCAGTATTTTAAAGAACTGCCACTGAAAATCACTGTACTGAGTTAAGTGTCATAACTAGCAATCATATCTCTTTCCTAATAGGGTTGCCACTTATCTGATGATAGATTATCCAACCATTGTTCCTCCCTGGAAACTCTTGATTTAAATTTCTTCTTGACATAATTAGCAAAAATGATAAAGTTCTTGTTTCAACTTATTCAGTAGCTCTCATTTACAGTTATGCTTCTGTGCAGTCTATAATTTTACTAAGAGGCCTTTTGAATCAAAACCCTTGCTTATCAACTCCAATCGGGTTTGAATCGGAGAGAGGGAAAATCAGTTTCAGGTTGCTTTACATCAACCCCAGAAGTGTTCACTGCTTATCTCTAGAATGTGCACTTGTATGAGGAAAAGATCAGGTGAGAGTAGGGTACAAATTTTCGGCTTTCTCTGGGTCAGTTTAGATGGAGTGGTTTCTTTGTAGTATTGTGCAGTCTTAGAGCCCCCAGATATGATTTCCGAATTCATTATAATTTTCAAGCAAAGCTGCCAATGATATCACTCTTTTGGCACAGAGAATTGATGGTAGAACTTACAAAATGTTACCATATAACAGTGTGGAATCAGGGGCACTTTAATACATAGGAGGCCTGCTTTCTCTTCAGGGGGGATGAGTTTTGTTATGGCATGGTTTGGAAAGGTGCTCCTCACCCCCTGTTTGGTCCTCACTTGGCAGACATAGGTCAACAGGGTCCTGGGAGCCACTGTCCCATAAAGGGATATTTGAAGAAGACCCATAAACACTGGCCAAGAGCACCATCACACATTTCTTAAGGCTGTCCTGCTTTCTGGCATTAAACACATTGGTACCAGGGCCCAGTGTGAGGAGTGGGACACAGGCCGGAAGACCAACAATTGGTAGTTTGAAGTGACTCATAGTGCCTGGTCTGGTTCAAAGGAGGGTTAGCTTTTTGGATCGAACATGTTCCCAGCAGATTTCCCACCTCCAATTTATAAAGCTGTCTCCTGAATAAGATCAAGGGTTATCAAGTGCTTTTGACTTGGGCTGGTGATGCCTTGATAATCCTAGAAAAATGTTGAGAATTGCTTTTTCTTGGTAAGTTTATAGGAAAGGTTCAAATGCAACCCCACTAGATATAATTTCCTTGAAGGTAGGGGGCTAGCTATTTTGTTCATTTTTGTATTGTTCCCTCTACCCTTTCCCTACATTGTCTTGCGTATCACGGAGAGTCATAAATGATAGTAAATAAATACAGCTAACATTTTTGAGCACATATTGTATACCAAATACTTTATCTGCAACCTCTAATTAAATCTTATCAGTAATTCTAAGAGACCAGTGATAGTATCACCCAGTTTTAATAGATGGCACTATTGAGGCTCCAGTGAAATAAAATAACTTTCTCAGAAAGGCCATATAACTGGTAAGTGGTAGAAAGGAGAGTCAGCCTAGGTTTGTGTGATTATAAAACATTTGTTCTTGATTTCCCTTGTGCATCTGAAATGGTCCTAGGAATATCTCAGTCAGAATCATAGGGTGGGGGAGGTAATTTGTAGCAAAGCAGATTTCTGGTTCAGTTGGTTTGATCCTGATTCGGTTGGTTTGCTGTGTGACCCAGAGGTCTGCTGCCTCTCAGTTTCGTGCTCGTTGAATTGCCTGGCACATCGACCCAACTTTCTTGGCGAGTAAGCATCTTCGTCTTCATCTCACATGGCTGCCGTCAGGACACCCAAAAATGGCTCAAAATTTTCAAGCGCTGACTTTCCTCGGCAGCATTAGCCCTCCACACATCAAGAAGAGTTCTTGTGTAGCACAAACACACATTTCACCTCAGTCTCTTATGAGGCAAGTAGCTTCACCTGTTTGCTGAAGTGGGCCCCATATTACCTACATCAGTATTAGTGTATGAATCATATACAGTGAAAGCTCTTGGAATACCTCAAGGAGTTCCTCAATACCCTCTCTCATGGTAATTGTGCTCTTGTACGTTTTCTCAAGTGTAGCATTTCCACCAGGCTTAAATGTTAATTCTGCATCCATTTATAAAGGTGTTGGTTCAAATTCTCAGGTAATGTGGGCTTCTCCCTTCCTGTGAGTTCTCGAATGTGGGGAACAAACTTTGAGGTCCTTTTTGGACTTTCCAGCTGCCCTCTGCATGGAGAGGAGAATGGCTGTATCCGTCTGCTCCATTAGGGGGTGCTCACCCTCTCTAGAGACTGTGGATGCCATTGGTTGACTCCAGTTACTCCTTAGAAAATTTTTTTTAACCTGTAGAATGTATCCTATACATAAAAGAGTGTATAAAATGCGTTGTGTACAGCTGAAGAATTACAGTGAACGAAACCCTGTGTATATTCCTCGCCAGGTTTCGGCATAAAACATGACCAGACCTCAGACCCTAGGAGATTGGCATGGGTACCCTCTCCAGTCACATTCCCTGCATTGCTTCTTCCCAGAAGTATCTTCCTTCTGGAGTTTGGGGGTTCATCATTTCTTGATTTTCTTTCTATGTTACCACTGACATAGGAATCAAGTTGTTTCCTATTTTATTGTAGAGTCTCACGACAGAATTTACCAGTGTGGACTCAAGACCCACACGTTGTGTGTGTTCATCTTACCTGTCACACACCAGGTGTGCAATATTGGGAAAGCAGCTTGTCTTCCTCATCTGTGAAATCAGAGGAATGGTAATGGTTCCTGCCTTACAGGGTTGTTGTGAGAAGTAAACGAGCTTATGTTGCAAGCATTTATAATAGGACCACCTACACAGTATTATGAGAGTGTTACTTTTCTTTACATGAAGCGGATGTCTACCTTCCTGTAGGTCAGTGCTTCTCAGATAACTCTGTGGTGGAAGACTTAAAAAAAATTTTTTTTCCAATCCAGTGTGGACTGATAATTTTGTAAAATATAATCACATTGAATAAGTAGAAAAATGAAATAAATCAAACAGACATATAAAATTCCAACTCCAATTTTTTAATGTTAGAGTCAACAGAAATAAAATTACTATGTCAAATGGCTCTAAGTGTTTTTAGATAATTACTTTCAATTTCTGCACTTACTTGTCAGGAGCTGGTAGCAAAGAGTTTGTGGATGGTCACCAGCTCACAGACACACTCCACGTTGTCCTGTTCTAGGATTCCACACACTGGTTTTTGCCCAGTTCTGTGAGAGGGACTTTCCTTGGTTTGGTAGTCTTTTGTTGGGTGGCCCTGAAGAAGTTGTTTTTCTTATAACTGCTTTTCATCTGTTAGAAATAGAAATGATTTTAAAATAAACAGATATACTTAGTAAGTGCTTGCGTATCACCAGAGACCGTGGGTCTTTCTTTCCTTTCTTTCCTTCTTTTTCTTTCTTTCTCTCCTTCCTTCCTTCCTTCTTTCCTTCCTTCCTTCCTTCCTTCCTTCCTTCCTTCCTTCCTTCCTTCCTTCCTTCCTTTCACTCTTTCTTCCTTTCTTTTCTTTCTTTCTTCCTTTCTTTCTTAGAGTTAAGGAATCTTCCCCATAAAGACAAGGAAAAATGTAGATCTACATTCTGATTTTTCCATTCGGGAGTAAGACAAGAACAAACGTCTAATTTTCTGAATCTTGAATTAGATTGTGAGCTCTTAGAGCCTTCTGTGTCCTTTCCCTCCCCCTTTTCCAGTAGCACCTTGAGTCCAGGGGACATAGTGGGTATTCACAAGAAAGCTGTTGAGAGACTCGTTAATGTTATAAGGCTGAACCATGTGAGCTTGCCAATGCCTTACCATTTTTGATGATTAAAAAGGCAATTTCATATGGTCCAATCTACTAGTTAGGTTTCCGGTTTCCGGGTTTGAGCCATTTTATCTGGGGCCTCTCCCCACAGTTCTGTCCCCACAGTTCCAGGGAATGGAATGCTCCCATTTCTAGATGCTCACAGAAGTCTCAAGTCCTGGGTGGGGAAGCATGGCCTGTTGGCCTCATCTGGCCTCTGTGTCCTAGCATTTCACAGTGATCCTCCCAACCCCAGGTATCTGTCAAGGAAGAATCCGTTTTGCCATCAGAGATGGACAAAATCTGGCTGGCGTGTGACACTTTTCATGCTTGTTAGAGATAGTAAGGAAGACTCTGTTCAAAGGCAGCCACTATAATGGGGTTCTGTGGAGGGAGAGAGAGATAGGGCTCAACTCTGAATACAACAAGGAAAAGTGGGGATTTGCGGGTGAAGAGCAGAGAGGGGATCCATGGATGGAACATTACTAAGACAACACATCAGGAATGGGGGAGGATTCCTGGTAAACTGACTCAACAGGACACTTGTTGAAGGCTGGCCATGGTATGGGGCAAGGGGAGGGGGCAGATGGGGACATTTTTTTTTTTTTTAAAGATTTTATTTATTCATTTGACACAGAGAGAGAGAGAGATTACAAGTAGGCAGAGAGGCAGGCAGAGAGAGAGGAGAGAGGAGGAAGCAGACTCCCTGCTAAGCAGAGAGCCCGATGCGGGCCTCGATCCCAGGACCCTGGGATCATGACCTGAGCCGAAGGCAGCGGCTTTAACCCACTGAGCCACCCAGGCGCCCAGATGGGGACATTTGAAAGATATTGAGGGTGATCAGATCTTGAGGATGGGGATTCTAGACTGACTTAGCAGGATTTTTGCTAGAACTAGACTTTAGAAGGACAGAGGTGGAAGCCCAAGTTTGGGCCTAGTCAAGCAGAGGGCTCAGAAGAGCCTGACCAAGTTTGGTCCAGGAGATAGTCTTTGCCAGAACATAAGTGTCAATCAGAGTCAGCATGCCTGAGTTTTTCCCCAAGCTCTGCTGTGAATTTGCAGCCTGGGTCCTTCTGTCCCCTCTACAGGACATTTCTGCAGCAACCCAAATGCTTGTACATGTGATTTAAACCAGACAGTAATTCAGACCTTCTTCTGAGCTAGGAAATCTGCTATGTACTTTTTAACCAGTAATGTTCACACAAGAGTAGGGGTCGGAGGCTCTGTCCATCTGATGTGAAAATAACTGTTGTCAATTCTAACAACTGATCAGTTCTCTCTCTGTGTGTGTGTGTGTGTGTGTGTGTGTGTGTGTGTGTGTGTGTGTGTGTGTGGCGGGGGGAATCACAAAAGCTGTTTGAATTTTAGTCAAAAATAGTCAAGCTACTGACCCTGGATGAACAAGTGTGTTTTCTGAAAGCCCCAAGAGATGAGTTTTCATTGTTGTCCTTTCGGAAAGAAGGAGCATGTCAGTTTCTGCCATCCAAAATTCATGCCTGCCACTGTCGCTCAGACTGAGGGACAGGCTGCCAGACTCTGTCACAGGTTACTGATCCTGTGTTCAGAGGTGTGTGCTTGAGAGAGCAGGAGCACGGCCATCCTGTGTCAACCTCAGCCTCTCTCCTTCATGTGCCTTCCACAGACACACATGCTGAGCTGTGCACAAGGCCACGTTTGTAGAAATGCCCACTTGTAGGCACAAGCACACAGCTCACCCACAAACCCACACAGACCCGCACTCGCACTGTATGCACTGCCTTGCACCCCACTGCTGGTAGGAAGGGAGCATAGGCAGAAAGACGGTTGAACTCAATCCCAGCTTAACTGTAGACAATAATCTCCCGGGGGGTAAAGGATGAGGAAGATAAGCACGAAGAATAGTCCAATTCATGGCGGGTGCTTTGGTGTGGGGAGGAGAGGGTCTGGGGGTCCAGGAGCTGTGTGACTTTGAGGCTGTCACTTTACCTCTCTGGGTCTCAGGTTTTCCACCTGCGAACAGTGAGTGGGAGAGTGGGGGAATAGCGTGGTAGTTTGCACACCTTAGCTTTGGTCAGAATCACCTAGAAGGCTTATTAAAACAGATTGCCTGGGCGCTTGGGTGGCTCAGTGGGTTAAAGCCGCTGCCTTCGGCTCAGGTCATGATCCCGGGGTCCTGGGATCGAGGCCCGCATCGGGCTCTCTGCTCAGCGGGGAGCCTGCTTCCTCCTCTCTCCTCTCTCTCTGCCTGCCTCTCTGCCTACTTGTAATCTCTCTCTGTGTGTCAAATGAATAAATAAAAAAAAAAAAAAAACAGATTGCCTGGACTCCAGCTCTAGAGTTTCTGACTCTGTTCATGGGGAGTGTGGCTTGATAATTTGCATTTCTAACAAGCTTCTAGGTGACTCTGCTGTTGGTGGTCTGGGGAACACACTCTGAGAAGGACAGGAATCTGGTCTTTATTAGGTCTGGCATCCTGCAACCATGGGCAGACATGAGGACTAAAGAGAACTCTGAGTGGCTGTGGTTCTCAGTCACCGTGATTCTGTCTTGCAGGGACACTTTGGCCCTGCCTGGAGACATGTTTGATTGTCTTCAATCAGGTCAAGGGCTATTGGCATCTAGTAGGTAGAGGCCAGAGACACTGTTAAACATCCTACAAGGTACATCCTACAATGTCCCCCTCCCCACCCCCCAGAGAATTAACTGATTTAAAGTATCAGTAGTGTCGAGGTTGAGAAACCCTTTTCTAAGTGGTCCAGTTCATCTAGGTTTCAGTTTGGATAAGGATGGGAGATGTTGGAATACGCTGGGTGGTACAATTGATGTTAAGTTTTCATTTCCCAGGAACAAGAGGTTCACAAAAACTACCAAAGATTCTGGGAGCTAGATTCTGCTCCTTGTTCTAGGACCTCACTCAAGGCTGGGCAGGGCTCCGTGACTCTTGTGGCTCTGTGACTCTTGGGAAGCTTGTAGATCTCAGATCCCAGGGAGGCTGCCCCACAAAGCACCAGGGCTGGCTCCCAGGAGGGCACATTCCCGAAGCAACATCCATCCGGGCTCTGCACTGGATTAGGACAGCACTAGGTATTGATTGCACTGTGTTTCCCTTCTCTGCTTGCAACTCACGGGCTAACGAATGAGGGCGACCCGTGCAGGTTCTGATTTCAAGCTTCACATATCAAGTCCCTAAATTTGCAGAATGTTGTAAGCCAGAAAGACTCTGTGTGTGTGTGTGTGGGGGGTGTGTGTGGTGAGAACCACATATTCAAACCATTCCCTATTTCTGCACCTCATCCTGCCAATTACAATCTGCTTGGTGGTGTGAAACTGACAGCCGGCAGCAGTGATGGAGACAGAAGAATGATGAACAGGGCTTTGTGCATTCTCAGCTTTAGAGAGAATGTTCAGTGGGGCGGACAGGCATGTAACTGGCAGGTTTAGGAATCAGTAAAAACCAAGAACTGGAAGTCCTAATTTATTGTCTGTTTCAATACAAGGCTACACACAGGCTATTTAATATAATGCATTGTTTACAAGTGGAGGAGAGTGGAAGTTATTGATGCATTACAAATGCAGGCAAATGCATCTCATAAGCCAAGGGGTAGGTAATAACAATTGCAGAAGACTAAATTTGACTTTAATCCCCTGAAGAATGGCATGCATACAGCTTAAAATGATAAAAGCTGGAGGGGGTTGGGGGAGAGGGAAAGAAGGAAGGGAGATGAAGGAGACGAGTAGAGAAAAAGAGAGAGACAGAAAGAGATGGAGAAATGAGAGCTGATTTCCTCCTGGGATTCTGTATTTCTCAATTAGGATATAGAGTGGAAATTGAAAGAAAAGATTTTTTTTTAACTCTGTTTTGATAAACAGCATCGTGGTTGGCAGGGTGTTTTGGGTAGCAGGCCTGGCGGCGTGGTCAAGCAGCTTGGAGTGATTTAAAGACCTGCCAATCCCTTAGATAATCCCAAAGACAGAAATAGAAAACAAGCCCTCGTGTGATTAGCGCATGTAGCCTGTTCTGAGTCCCCCCTTTCTGGGGTTGCTGGAGCCATGGCCACAGTGGCTGGGTGGAAACAAGATTTCGTGGTTAAAATTCCCCACTGCTGACACTCGGTAAGCCGTGCTTTGGAAAGAGCCGGTGACCCCTGTCTCTGAGTCACTCCCCTGTTGGCTGAGTGAACGGGGGTGATACAGCTGCCCATGAAGAAATGCAGGAGCTGGACTTCATGTTTTAGAATCTTAGCAGCGAAGTGGCTAGAGAGTGAGTGGAACTGTGTCCGCCCCCCACCCACCCCGAAATCCCCTCTGCAGTATTGTTGACGAGAGTGTCCAAATGCCGGGTGAAAACTCATGTGATAGGGCACCTCTTGCCCCCAAGACAGCCCAGTCCTTCATGCAATGGGATTTAATAAGTGTCAACACTTATTGGGTGCTTACTCGGTGGCAGTCCCTGTGCTAAATTCTCCACATGGTTTATCTTTATGCTTAGAGCCAATTTAGGAGATATTAAGCATCCTTTCCTTTTCATGGTGTGGACATTGGAGCACAGAGAGTTTCCTGTGGGTCCCACTAGGAACTGCTGAGGACATTCTTTGTGTTGACCTGAAGTTCGCCTCCCATTCCCCCCAGAGGACCCACTTGCAGGCGTCGGTCCCACAGGCTGGTGTGCCCGAAGTTGGATTTTTATTATCAACATGGTTCACATTTGCTTGGTTTATGGCTGTGTTTGCCAGGCGCCATCTGCCTTCTCTGGTGATCCAGTGGCAAACAGAGGGAAAAAGGAGATTGGCACCGGGAGATCTTTCTATGACTGCGTTCTAATGGTGATATCCAAGTGCATCCAGCTTGGGTCGTGGAGCACAGAGTCCTAACTGCAGATCATAATTGCAGGAAGCCACTGTTTGTAGATCCCTCAAAGACAAACAAGCGAACTTCCTCAGGAGAATGGGCAGTGGTCTCAGTGACCCCATCTCTGGGCTTACGCTGGTGGAATCCTAAGGGGAGCCAGCATTTCCTCTCTCTAGGCTAACCCCAATATGGCAGGCCCTCAGTAAACATTTGTCAATATCTGATCTGACAGCATTTCTGCTGATGGTGAAGCTGCCAGCCAGTGTCTCAGAAAGGCTGAGCCTGGAGAGAGGAAACAGTTTTTTATTTGGAAGAATGATCTTGACCATTTGTGTGTGACTTTGGGGGTACGTAGACCTCACAACCTGGGAGTCTGTTGCCTTGCAACTGGTTTCTCTTTTTGTGCTTTGTGTTTATGGGTGTTTGCCCTTTGGGCACAATGGGGGTCTCGGCTTGCTCTTGGTTTCTTATGGAAAGCTGGGGACAAGTCACTTCCTCTCTCTGGGATAAGAACGTCCCCTCTGGATGCTTCAAAAGGAGAAGCCAAACAATTTCAAACAGAATATATAGCATACTTGCAAACCATTGAGATCATTTCCTTCTCTTTCTGCGGACTGTTTCTTTGAATGAAACCATAATTTTTGCAGTCGAACAAGCTTGAAAAATCAGAGGGGTTTTTTCCGTCTCTCCTGACTCCCATCTAATCAAGCGCTCATCCTAGTGACTTCACTTTGGAAGTGTCTCGTAGGCCACTTTGGGTTTTCTTTATCTCTCAGTTGAGCAGATGTGGGAAACTCCTAACTGGCTTTCTTGCCCCCCAATCAACTCTGCTCCTGCACACGGGCAGAGAGAGCTTCCTGATGTGGTGATTTTCAAACTGTGCCTCAGAAGCCCTAGGGTTTCCCAGAAATGTTTTAAAGTCTTTTCAAAAAGTGAGAGGCTGGGGCTCCAGTCTGGAGAGGGCTCTGAGGGCCCTCAGTGCAATTCAACTAGTTCTAATTTGAAACTCTTTTGAGATTTGAGAAATAGAAAGACCTAAGAAGCCAAAGAAGATCAGCTCTACTTCTTATCTGTCGTAGGACTTTTGTGTGAAATTTCACTTAGAGAAATCTATAACTGAGTGTTTTGAAAACCTTGGTCTAAAACACAAGCCTTTGTTGAAGAAACTGTAAGACTAGCCTAAGTCTAGTTTTGAAAGATTTCCATATAGGAAATCTCAGCTTATCTCTTTGGCTCCCAAAGGCTCATGGGGCCTGGGGACATTTGGGTTTCTTACAAACCAAGGTGGGAGATAGTGGGAGGGAGGAGAGTCCAAAGAAATGTTGGTTGAGTTGATTCAGTTGGTCTAAGGCTTGTTATCTAATCCTTGGAAAGACGAGACAGGAAATGATTGGAACCAAAGCTGAAATTGAACAGGGGACCCACTTAGATATCCCTGCCACAAACCAGTGGAAGGCATCTCTTTCTTCTCCTAGTGTTGGGAGGGAGAGGTACTTTGAATGTCTAGAGAGGGAGAAGATGTCTAGTGAGTTCTTGTCTCATTTGTGTTTTACAAGCAAAACCAAAGATGACAACAGCTGAGTTCAAAGTGAACCACAAGAAATGAGGCATTTGTTCTTTAATGTTCTTCCTAGTCTCTGGTATGGAGCATGTGAGGTTTCCCAAAGCTAGGGTCAGGTGTGCACTGCCCTGAAAAAGCTGTGACCTTTGTTCAGGAATGTTTTGCAGGTTCTGATTGTCCTGTATGTGACCACACTAAGCTAGGATGGACAGTTGGAATAAATGAGTCAGTGAATGTGAAAGGAAATCTAATATTTATCAGGTGCATCCTTTATGCCAAGATTCAAAGCAGGTCAGTCAGATGGTCATGCCTGTGTTCTTACTGCCATTAGCATGTCATTGAGCTAATTTAGAAAGTCTAATTGCTATATGAGTGTGATGTATTGTTATTGTTATTAGTGTCTGAGAGCATACAGTTCTCAAAGAGGAATGCGGTTATATTTTTAAATCATTTTATTATGCCCTCTCCAAAAAAGATTTAAATTAGTTCAAAATAAGAGACATGGAGCTAATAAGACTTAAACCATGAAAACAAGAGTATGATAACAAGAATCGAGTAATAAAAGAGAATCAGGAAGTACTTATAAATCAGAAAATGTAGGCTAGAGGGCCATTTGTTCTGACTTCTAAGAGCCAATTGTGAATATCTCCTTTCAACTCCACGAGCAACAATATCCCACTGGAAGTAGCAGTGGTGGGAGTATTCACACCACAGATCAGGAATTCCCCTTCCTGCCCAGAAAGAGCTGGTTGTTAACTATTTACCAGCACATCGTGGGGCTATGGACACTGCTACACAAACATGGTATGCTTCTGGCATTTGGACCTGCTGTCCATGAAGTGTTGGCTCCCAACTCCCTACAATCAGTGGGAGGTGCTTTCCATTGTGACTGCTGATGGCAGTGCTGGTGCTATCACCCAGCCGGGCGAGTGGTTAGGATGAAAAGCATTAGCTCAGAGACCCTTTGTTTTTAGTGAACAAACCCCACAAAATCTGGCTTAAGCAAAAAGAGAAGTCATCAGAAGGATACAGGTGTCTCTTGAAGATCCCAAGGACAGAGTACACACTTGAGTCTCACAAAGGGCTGGAACCAGCAACTGGAATGTCTTCAGGAGGAAGGCTTTCTCTGTGTCCCTCTTTCTCTCTCTCCCTCTGCCCCTCTTTCTCTCTGTCCCTCCCTCTCTCCTGCCTCCTCCCTCCTGTGCATATTTTCATTCTGCTTCTCTCCGGCATCTGCTTTATTTTTTCTCTCTCCAGACCACATTTCTCATTTCTACTTCCATATGTGACACAATGTAATCTCCTTTGTCTTGACCATGTTCCAGTTTAAGTACTCAAAGGAGGCTAGCTAGAATTTCTGAAACAACGATTGCTTCTTGGAAGAGAGAATCTGGTCGGCACAGTTTGGATCAGGTGGTCGTCCTTGGTCCAGCTGGCTGTGATTGAGGGGATGAGGTCACTTGCTGGTGCTTACTCAGCAGGAACACTGGGAGAAGGCAAGACAAGAAGACCAGTGGACTGAGGGGTGTGTTATAAGGAGGCATTAATGTCCCCTGGTGTTTGCGCCAATCCTGAGGGAGGGTGAAGGCCAAGTCTGGACGACGAGACATAATGTATGGACGCAGTTCCCTTTGAATGTGCATTGTCATCCCCTACGACAAAGAATGAATTCTACTCAAGGAAAATTTAACTCTGTTCTTCGTCTTTTACTGTTCATTATTTCATGAATTCATGTGCATGAATTCCAGGTAATTCATTCTCCATAGAAGGAAAGAGAAGGATAGTGGGAAAGGGATGGGACAAGGAGAACCGGAGCAGGGAGGAACCACGACAGTGAGGAAAAATGTCAAGCAGTCTTCTGGCCTGGGCCCTTTCTCCTCGTTGTTAGCATAACATGTTCCCCAAACGAATAATATGCTGTATTTCCCTCTTGAGTGTTCAAGCCTGATGCAACATTTATTGGTAAAGACATATGTGTGAGTTCCCCACTCTTCCACACTGATAATATGGGAAATGGTGAATGGAGAAGAAACCTGGGTAAGCTTCTTTTTTCCCCCCTCATTTTATTTATTTATTTGAGAGAAAGAGTGAGTGAGAGAGAGAGCACGGGGTGGTGGTGGGGGGGGGAGGGAGAAGGAGACTCTCCACTAAGCAGGGAGCCTGATGCGGCACTCAATCCAGGGACCCTGGGATCATGACCTGAGCTGAAAGCAGATGCTTAACCAACTGAGCCACCCAGGCCCCCCAACTTGGGTAAGCTTCTATAGACTGTTTACCCACTCTGAGCCGAACGCGGTTCCCGGGGGGTGGTGAAGGAGGTACGGTGCAGCTGGGTAACCGGACATGGTATCTGCCACTATGTTGGGATGCAGATACCATGAGCAATGGGTATAATTTATTGAGCACCTACTGTGTGCCAAGCATTGCTCAAATGCTGTTCTTTCATAATTTCTAATTCTTGCCACAGCTTTGCAGTATAGATGCCTGTATAGATTATCATCTCTATTTTGCAGATCAGCAGCTGGGGTTCCGTAGAGAGCCAGAGCTACATAGTTGGTACTTGGCAGGGCCAGGAATTGGATCCATCTCTCTGGCTTTATAGCCCACCCCTCTGTTCCCTGTCCTTTTTTGCCACATCACCCTCCTTCCAGAAATAAAGATGGGAAAAGGAATTGAAGGCAGAGTCGCCCGCAAAAAAAAAAGGTTGGGGGGGGGCGTTGGGCAAGGACTCATTTTTGTTAGGATTTCATTTAGGCTTTATTTTATCTCAGCTTCCACGAGGTGAGGTTACATGCCTTACTGGAAGTTGCTAGCATTGATGGTTATCATAAGACAGGTAATGTGGGGCCTTTAAAGGTCTCTAAAAATGAAGACATACATATGCATATATTTTATCTCTTTGGGTAATTGGTCCCTGATGTAAAACATTTGCAGAGTACAATCAGACTGAAGAGCAGTGGGCAGGGCAAGGGTCCCAGGAGGATGGAGGGCTGGGAGGCAGAATTGTAAGCAACACTGCTTCTGGGGGCATAAGCTTCAAAGCCGAGAATAGCGTTCCTGAGTGACTTGTTGTGGAGAACTATTTGCCACGCATTTGTCTTTTTAGCCATGTCTGCTCCCCTTGAGAGGAAAACAACAAGACATACCTGTTTTAATTCTGAAGAACGGAAAAGGCTCTTAGGAGGATTGTCCAGAAAGCCAGGAAAAAGCCTCGGTGATTTATTGCTCTGAACTTTGAACCTTTGTAAGTGGATATCACAACTTTCCTCTGTTCCTGATGCCTGGAGAGTCTGTATGTATTGCTGAGATCGTGTGGCAACTAATCAAGTCACGTGGAAATCGTTTCCACCACAGAGCTCGATATTCTGGGCAATATTCAAAGTTCTCGCCTGAAAATGAATTTTTATATAATATTTTTAAAAGTTGTGGTGAATTCCACGTAACACAAAATCATTTTAGCTATTTTTAAAAGAAGACTTTATTTATTTATTTGAGAGAGACAGAGAATGGGGGGAGGGGCAGAGGGAGAAGGAGAATCAGACTCTCCTGTTGAGGTGACCCTGGGATCATGACCTGAGCTGAAGGCAGATGCTTAACCGACTGAGCCACCCAGATGCCCCCCATTAGCCCTTTTTTTTTTTTTTTTTTTTTTTTTTTT
>LNAC01000550.1:0-73788 GCA_002007465.1 Ailurus styani
AATTCCTGGGACCTGATGATAATCGGTCTCCTACTCCTCCGCCATCTTGCCGCTCTCTCTCTTTATTTTCTTTTCCCCCTTCCCATATGCTCATCTGTTTTGTTTCTTAAATTTCACATATGAGTGAAATCATGGTATTTGTCTTTCTCAGACTGACTTATTTCGCTTAGCATAATACCCTCTAGTTCCATCTATGTTGTTGCAAATGGCAAGATTTCATTTTTTGGATGGCCGAGTGATATTCCGTTGTGTATACATGCCACATCTTTATCCATTCATCAGTCAGTGGACATTTGGGCTTTCCCCATAGTTTGGCTATTGTCGATAATGCTGCTATAAACGTTGGGGTGCATGCACTCCTCTAAATCTGTATTTTTATATCCTTTAGGTTAAACACTTAGTAGGGCAATTGCTAGATCATAGAGTTCTATTTTTAACTTTTTGAGGAACCTCCAAACTCTTCTCCCAAGTGGCTTCCCCAACTTGCGTTCCCACCAGTAGGGCAGGAGGTTTCTGCACATCCTTGCCGATGCCTGTTGTTTTTGTGTTGTTAGCTTTAGCCATTCTGACAAGTGTGAGTTTTGATTTGTATTTCCTTGACCTAAATGTGAGACAGGAAACCATCAAAATCCTAGAAGAGAACAAAGGCAGAAACCTTTTTGACCTCAGCTGTAGCAACTTCTTACTAGACATGTCTCTAAGGCAAGGGAAACAATAGCGAAAACGAACTGTTGGGACTTCATCAAGGTAAAACACTTCTGCACAGCAAAGGAAGCAATCAACAAAATTCCTACAGAATGGAAGAAGATATCTGCAAATAACATATCTGATAAAGTATTAGTTTCCAAAATCTATGAAGAGCTTATCAAACTCAGAAGCCAAAACCCAATAACCCAGAAATAGAAATAGGTGGAAAACATGAATAGACACTTTTCCAAGGAAGACATCCAGATGGCTAACAGGCACATGAAAAGGTAGATAGATGCTCAATTAAGGAACTTTGATCCAGTGTGAACACAGAAGCCTGCAAGCCTAAGTAAAAGTGCAATTCCGCCTGTGACCAACAGATGGCGGTAGGAGTCATCTAGGTGATGCCCTACTGGGCTTGGGAACAAGTGTTCTTTAGCACTCCCCTTCCCAGAACCTATCTAACACATCGAATGAGAAGCTGCAATAGAAGAAAGCAATTTTTCATTCTTGATCGTGGCCTAGTGGCATCTCACTTAAGATCAATAGATTCCCTTCTTCTGTAATTTCATATTCACCCAGAAAGGTGGAATAATTTCTTTAACACTTTAATGTTGAGTAGCACTGTCCATCCTAGAGTGTACTGGTAGTACCTATTTAAAGGAATGGATTTGAAATTACAGCTATAAATCTGTTTCCTGTGTGATCAGTTTCTAGGAAATTTATTTAGTGTTATCGGATCATCTCTTAATTAATTGATAACATGCAATTTCTGGGCAGAAGGCTATATCATGGTCTCCTAATCCACTAAATTTCCCCCTTCCTCTCTGTACCCTACAGTACCCTTCTATTCAACATTCTTGCAGGGATTTTTTTTCCCTTTTCCTTCTTGAAGAATAGTTATTCTCATTTTTGCTTTAACAACTCTAGACACTTTCCAATGTAACCATTTTCATTTCATTTTTACAAACAGGCATATAAAGTAGAAGTGACCTGAACTGATGTAATCTGCAGATTATTCATAAATCAGTAAAAACAAAGGAAAATGTCTTCTTTTAAGCTCTTGGTTTGTGCCATCAGCAATTTTCTCACTTTGTGCTTAACTAGTATACACAGATAATTGCAACAATGGTTTGATTCTCTAAAGTACTTCCTTGTCATGGAATGAATTCTGTCCGGTTGGGAATTGGATCTGGGATTTTCAGACTAAGGGCTACACATTGAAGGTGTAGAAAATTCCCACTTTTTTCTTTTGTATTTTATTATATAAATCAACGTGAATGCAGTTCATGAATCGGAAAGCGTGAACACATTTCCTGGTGTCACTTCAGGTCATGGATTTCTAATGAGTACACATTATGGTGATCTTGGTTTGGAGGATTTTTTTTTTTTTCCTCATGGGTGCAACAAACATTTTGCATAATGAGGAGATTTGGCATTTCTCATTTGGGATTAAATTTTTACCCTCAGATGTGAAGTGGAAATCAGCCTTTTTCTAGCAATGATTCTGCACTGGTTTTGTGTCCACAGTGAATAGATTGTATTTGTGTTAAGGAATCTGTCCTTGGCCAGATTGTTTCATAGTTATAAAAAGACTGGAGTTGTATATACTTTTCCCTTTGGGGATTTGACCCACTGTGTGCAGTGTGGGTTGGAAGCCTGTCAAGGAGCAAAGTGATGGGTGTCAGGTGATTTCACAGGATGGATTATTAGCTCTGGGGAGGTCTTTACATATAGTCTAGCCTTTACCATTCAATTTATAGATAAGGGATTTGAGGCACAGAAAGAGCAGGTAATTTCCTAAGATGACGTGACTAATGGGTGTCAGATGTCTCCCCTAATAGTTTTTCCAGGACTGTTATGCTGGGCCCCTACAAATTCTGATTTTCTGAATCACTGGTAGAGCCTGGCATCTGCATTATAATCTTATTTTTAAAAGTATCCCCTAGCATTTCTAATACATAGCCAGATTTTGGAATTCCTCTACTCTATTTCTCTTAATATCAACCAGATATGATTTTGGTCTAGAGGGGACATTTGGCAAACTCACATGAGTTTGCTTCTTACTGGAGACACTTAATTATTACAGATGAGAATTGCTGAGACGCCTGGGTGGCTCTGTCAGTTAAGCATCTGATTCTTGGTTTTGGCTCAGGTTGTGATCTCAGGGTCCTGGGAGGGAGCATCAGGCTGCTCTCTCAGCACGGTCTGCTTGAGATTCTGTCTCTCTCCCTCTGCCCCCGCCACCCCCCAAGCTCTCGCTCTCAAATAAATAAATAAATAAATAAATATTTTTTAAAAATTAAAAAAAGGAATTGCTCCTGATATCTAGTTGCTAGAACCCAGAGATGATTTATAGCTTTAGAGTTTCTCAAACTGCAGATTGATTTTTACTTCTCTCCAGCTCTGTGATCCCAGGCAGGTTATGTAATCTCTTAAAGCTTAATCTTCCCATCTATAAAATGGGGACATTAACAGGCCATGTCACAGGGTTGTGAGGAGTAATGGAAAGTACCAAGAGGAATGTGCATGGCTGATAGTTAATTCTCTATAAACAGTAGGTGTTATAATTAACTATCATTACACTTCCTGACTTTAAGTTTTGCTACATCATAAGACATGGCTAAAAAGAGTGAATGAATAGCTTCCAAAGGTAGAAAGCTACAAAAAGCACTTTGACACACTCTAGGGGCTAATACGGGCTTGTTGATTTTTACTAATTTGAAACATGTCCATGTGGGTGTGGTGGGATTTTTTGTGTATATCTTGTAGGAGAGATGAGTAGCAAATACGCGCAGCTTCGGGCAATGGCTGTATTTGTCCACATTAACTATGGAGGTTGCCGAGGTTTCTGGGGGCAAGGAGTAAAATCGGACAGGCTTCTGTGGTGCTCACAGTAATCCCAAGGAAGGCAGTGCTCACTAGCTACTTGGTACCAGATTCTTACTTGCTCTTCCTTTAATCCTGGGGCAGGTGAAGAAGAGGTAAGGGGACAGATGAGGTGGGGTGAGTTTGGGTCTGTCTTCTGCTATTATCTTTGCAAAAAGTCCTCACTAGGTTATATACTTGTTGGGGTGGGGGGGGAGTTAAGGCCCTTTGCTCTGCTTTTTCTGTAGCCCCTAATGACTACACCTGCGCCACACTTGTTGCTGGCACTCCATAAACATTTGCTGTGGGTTGCAATTTGGAACAACCTCAGAATTTTCATATAATCTATATCCAGGCCAGGAATTCAATCTCTTTTGGGGGCGCCTGGCTGACTCAGTGAGGAAAACATCCAACTCTTGATCTGGGGGCCATGAATTTGGTCTCCCTGTTAGATGTAGAGTTTACTTAAAAAAAGATAAAAGATTCAGCCTTTGCTTGAGTCAAATTTTATAAAATCATAGTAATAATAATAATGGTGGCAAACACATTCTTAGAGTTGCATGCCCATATATGCATGTGTATGTATATGCCTGTACGTGTGTGTGTGTGATGTGTTGATAAATGTTTAACTCCTGACTCTGGTTTGGCTAGCAATGGCTGATATCAATGAATATGGAATTGGGAAAGATCTGGCTCTTGTATGAGCCAGCTCTAGCATACAACTGTTTAATAGTACTTGTGTGTGCCAAGTACTGTGCTAAGTGCTTTAAATGCTCATTTAAACTTCACGCCAACCCTTTTGGGGTAGGTGTACTATTAACATCCCCATTTTGCACATGAGAAAACTGAGGCACAGAGAAGTTAAGCAACCAGCCCCAGGTCACACAGNTGACCTGAGCCGAAAGCAGAGGCTTTAACCCACTGAGCCACCCAGGCGCCNTGTGTGTGCCAAGTACTGTGCTAAGTGCTTTAAATGCTCATTTAAACTTCACGCCAACCCTTTTGGGGTAGGTGTACTATTAACATCCCCATTTTGCACATGAGAAAACTGAGGCACAGAGAAGTTAAGCAACCAGCCCCAGGTCACACAGCTGGGTGAATGGGAGAGTTGGGATGGGGATCCAGGCCGCCTAGGTTCAGAGTTCATGTCCCGCCCTTCAACATTATATCATGATTACTTTAAAAACTCTGTTATTAATTTAAGTTTTCCATGAGAGTCTAAAATTACTTCTGAGAGGACACTCCTTCCTCCTGGCTCTCTCTCTTCTCCCACACATGCAGTCCTTCCTTCCCCGGCTGGCGCTGAGCACACATCAGACTCCTCACACAAGAATGTCTCCAATGGCCCTGAAAAGTATAATTAAGTTTTATCTTCTGGCTGCTTTTCTCACAGGAATCGGCCACTGTGGAATTCTGATGAATCAAACTCTTCTCTGTGTTACATGTGTTCATTCTATTCAAACTACATCCGAAGCTGCCCCTCCTGTCAGCCCACCCACCACACATACGTGCCCACCCTGGTCTCGCTTGTCCATTTTTGAACTGTTACTCAGAGCCGCGCCCCCTGCTTCCTTCTTCCTGGAAGCCCTCCCAATGTCACCAAATAATTGAGATACAGGACTTTTGAACGTGAAAATATTGCAATTTGAAGACATTTCTCCTCTGTTCTCCTTGTAGGGAGAAGGAAGCCGTTTCACTCACTGAACACACAGGACACAGCTATTTTTATTATATGAGAACATTCTTTTCTTATTCTTGTTTCTCTCAATGGGATAATTGTAGGTGTTTTTAGAAGGCTTCACCTGGGTCCTCTTATCTCGGTTGGGATGGATATTGTCGCGCAGAAACACCTAGTGAAGCCCAGTGCCCATCTCGTCCTAACGGTGGCCCTTATATGTACTTCTGTGGCAAACGGGGCAGTTTTTGAATTTCTGGGTGACCCAAGCTGTGTGGTGTTTGATCCGCAATGTACCCTCATACTTAAGAAGCGACAGTCAGGATCTTTCAGTGCACTGAAGGGACCATCAGTGGTGAATTGTTATATCTTTTTCTGTAGCCTCTGCCACTGAGATATTCAAACATTTCTCAACATTGTTCCCTGGAATTTGTAGCTCTTTTAAAAAAAATCCATCGTTAACTCAGTTGGGGAAGTGCTCATGGAAACGTATTTTAGACATGTTTCATTCCTCTCTTCCCTTCTGGGTTTTTCAGAGCTTTTATTAGAATAATATATGATTAGAGTAATAAGTATCTACAAGGTTTTATCCAGCATTTTCCAGACTCACCCGCCATAGAATTCTTTTTTATTTATTTATTTATTTATTTTTAAGCATTTTATGTGACCGGTGTTCAAGAGAGCAGCCTCTGGGAATTCTGTATTAGAGATACACATTGTTGGACATTTGGGGATAACCCAAGATCCCACCTGGAGCCAGTCCTTGTTCTCTTAAGAAATTATACTTCCAACTCATCATTCATGGTCATGTGAGTGTCTCTGATTATCTTTCAATGCTAGGCATTGTTCCAATTACTCAATGCTAAAACATTGCTCTGCTCACCCATGTACTAGTCTGTGGTAAACACACACAAATGGAAAGTTTTAAAGAGGTGGGAAGTTAAATTTTGCAGACAGTGACAGGGAGTTGGTGACAAAATCTTGCTGTGTCTTGATCAACACAAGTCACGGTCACTATAGTTAATACAGAAAGGTTTCTGCCTCCGCAGATAGACTTCTGGCTAGAATTTGTGTGAGGTTACTTTTTGAATGACTATATGCGAGGTGATTGAATTATTATTATTTTTCTAGTGGTTTGGGGAAATTATTGTCTGTAAGCAAAAATATAAGCCAAATCATTTCACAGCATGAGCCCTATAGGACTCTAGGCCCCTCTCCATGCTATACACATCACATTTGGGGTTGATGCCAAAAGTGAGGATGGACAGTTAAGTTTCGTGAGAGAGCAACCTGTATCAATCACAGTGATTCATAAACACAGGTCTGTGGATGAATAGCTTTAAAACATTCAGTTTTCTGGGTTCCACTGCTGAAAAGTCTGATTCAGGAGCTATGAAGTGAAACCCAGAAATATGGTATTTCTAGGAGTGATCCAGGTACAATATTTTTATTCATAGAGTTGCCACGCATGCTGAATTAGCAGATTCTGAGCCACTGTTCCTTGGGGGGAAATACAGGTGAGGTTCCTGTGAGCTTCCAGTTACAGCATTTTCATCATTCCTCAATGCATAATCTTATTTTATTTGTGGTTCTGTTTCAGACACTTTATTTAATATATATTCCTTACAAATCACGTATATGGTATTTCTTTAAAATAAAACAGTAGGGGTACCTTTGTGGCTCAGTCGTTAAGCATCTGCCTTCGGCTCAGGTCATGATCACGGGGGTCATGGGATAGAGCCCCGCATCAGACTCCCTGCTCGGCGGGGAGCCTGCTTCTCCCTCTCCCACTCCCACTGTTTGTGTTCCCTCTCTCGCTGTGTCTCTCTCTGTCAAATAAATAAAATCTCAAAAAATAATAATAAAAAATAAAATAAAACAGTAGATGAGAAAGATTTAACATTTTCCTGACCATAGGTAATGTGACTATAAATGTCTTTGGCTTTTAGTCACTCAGGAATAGTCACCCAAGAACAGTCACCATGGTGCCATTTTTTATCAGTTGTCATCTCAAGAATCCACAAATTCAACCACTTTTCTGTTTTTTCTTTTTCCATAGCTTCATCATGCATTCCATGTGTGACCTTGAGCACTTTATGGATTGGCCACATGTACAGATGGATGAATTTTCCCTTCCTTTCTCTGGGTGGACCCTCCTACTGGCTTATTTACCTTGTTGTCTTGGCCAACAGCACTTTACTGCATGCCTGAACAAAGCATTGTTTTTTGATGAGGGTCTGCCATTTTTGGTGTGAAGACTGTTCTGCACTACTTGGTGTATTATAGTTCTTGATCACAGTGGAAGTCATTTTGATCCTCAGGTGGCATCGGGCAATGTCTGGAGGGCTTTTCTGGTTTTCACAACTGGGGACGGTGCCACTAGCATGTGGTGGATAGAAACCAGAAAGGCTGCTAAGCGTACTACACAATATAGGACTGGATGGCTGCCCACAGCAAAAAGCTGTCCAGCTCAAAATGTCAGCCAGGCCAGGGTGAAAAATCCTGGACCAAACCGAAAGCTCCCTGAGGGCAATGGGCACTGTGACTTACTCTCCTGAGTCTTGACACAGGAACAGGTACCTACCGGGCCCCTAGTGGATCCCTCCTGAATAAAAAAATCTTCGGATGTGTCCCGCCGTTTGGTTGGCATGTCTGCAGATTGGCCCATGGCCTCCAAATGTTCAGATTCCATCTTTGGTTGGTCTCTTCCTTTCTGATTTTATTGTATTAAAATTTTCAGTTGTGCCGTATTTCAAACATAAGGAGGAAGTAATCCCCAGAAAATAGTATACGCAGTGCTCAAAGTATGGTCTGAGGACTGGTGCCAGTATGCAAACTGTCATCGGCCAGAAGGAGGGCAGTAGAAAAAGTGGGAATAAGAGTAGAGACATTTTTACAGCAATTGCCCAGTGCGGTGGGCATATACAAAAGTCTCAGTCTGAAGCAACGTGGAAATTGAAGACCCTGGTCCTTCAGCTCCAGTACTTTGAGAAGCACAGATAACCAACTCAAGACTCCCACTTCCCAGATTTTGCAGATGTTGACATTGTACTACCTTAAAGTTATTCACATTCGTACCTCTGTTTCAATCTCATTCTGTGGCCCTAGCTCTTTTTTTTTCCCCCAGCAGAGGGGAAGAGAGTGGGGAGCAGAGGGAGAGGGAGAGAAAGAATCTTAAGCAGGCTCCATGCCCAGCATGGAGCCCTGTGTGGGGCTCTATCTCACAATCCTGAAATCATGACCTGCCGAAAACATTTAACCAACCGTGCCACCCAGGTGCCCCAGCTCTTTTTTTTTTTTTTTAAAGATTTTATTTATTTATTTGACAGAGAGAAACACAGCAAGGGAGGGAGCACAAGCAGGGGGAGTGGGAGAGGGAGAAGCAGGCTTTCTGCTGAGCAGGGAGCCGGATGCGGGGCTTGATCCCAGGACCCTGGGATCATGACCTGAGCCGAAGGTAGACGCTTAACGACTGAGCCACCCTGGCACCCCAGCCCTTTTTTTTCTTTAAAAAAAAAATAAAACATCCCAGACATATGTATGTGGTTCCCACTATGTGCTCAGCACAGGTCGGTGCCCTTCGGAACAGGTTCTTCATATTCTATCCCGCTAGCCCACCTCTCTGCTCTGCCATCCATTCCCTGCACTCAGTTGACAGGAATTTCAGGAAGTGGACAGAAAACCATCTGCTAGAAAAACAAGAAACAAAAACGTACCTACCCTTGGGGCACCTGGCTGGCTCATTTGGTGGAATGATCTCTGGGTGACTCTTGATCTTGGGGTCATAAGTTTGAGCCCCACGTTGGGTGCAGAGTTTACTTTAAAAACAAAACAAAACAAAACCAACCATACTGACTTCTCAAACTTCTATGTAGATCAGAAATGGATACACTACCTGTTTCAGTAAAGTTTATTGGAAAACATCCCTGCTTATTGTCCATGGCTGCTTTCATGCTTAACAGCTGAATGGAGTAGTTGCTACAGATTCCGAATGTTCTGCAAAGCATGAAGTAATTACAGCCTGGCCTTTTACAGAAAATGTTTGTTGATCCCTCATTTAGAGGAGTACTTTTTCGTGTTAATCCAGATTGGGCTGCCCATTTGCATGTCAGACGGAAACAAGTTGGCTTCTTCATGGATTGATGGAGAGGGAACGGATCCAGTCTTCTGATTATTTGTATTTTTTTCTCCTTTAATTCACCTTTTGGTTTGTTCTGATTGAGCCTGATTTTGATAGCAGAGTTCTTGGTAATTCCTGCTTTCTTTAGGTTGTCAGTGGCCTGCTTTCTTGATGACAGCAATAAAAAAGTGCACCAAGATGATTATAAGAACGGTGATAGCAGATAACAATTACCAGTGCCAAGTGCCAGTCCATGAACTTTTCACGCTTCATGTCACGTCCACTGTTCCACTGCCCAAGATATCCCAGCTTAGAAGGAGCAGGGTGGGGACTGCCGCTCAAATGTCTTGACCTGAGCCCAGTCTTGATCCTCACGCAACAGGGCCTATCGGTTATTGACGTGTTGTTGTGGTTTGTGTTGCGGTATACATTTTCGGAATGTTAATTTTCAAGCCTTTTTTCCTGAAAAACCATGATCTCATTTTAAATGGCTGTTTTCCACTAAATTCGTCCTTGTTTAAATATGAAAATGACTTGTGTGTTTAATAAGATGCCACTTCCAAAACAACATACAGAATTCATTTTGTTGACAGGAAATCATTTATTCTGCAATTTACATATGATAATGGAGGTGTTGTTTGACATTTGCTTTGCTTCCCATTCATTTGAGATTCCATACTGAGGATGGGAAAAGGCTGGTTTTACCCCCTGGGGGAATATATACCCACAATTAATCTAGTTGCAAACCATCCTGTGAGCAAATGTGCATAAGGGTATGCATTTGGGCTTTTCAATTTGTTTTTTACTTTCTAGAGCTCTAAAATAATGTCAGGAAAGATGACTCTGTGTCCTGAAGGGTGCCTAATTTACTTCAGAAAATGAGTATTCATGCTGGAATCCTGGGGTGTAGTGCAGTGTTCTGTTTGAAGGGCCTACGAGGTGCCAGTTTGATGAGTGTATTTTTGTTTGAACTTGATGCTTTGCTCCTTACCAATCTTATTCCCAGAATTAAATTCTAGTAATAATTGGTCCTTTGGCATCATATGGATGATTCCAACGTGTTGTAATAGCTTATTATGGGAGATGAGACATTGTGGCCTCCCATGGAGATGATGTTCCCTGTTCATCTTGTTTCATTATAGCAAAATTTGTTTAATCTGAAAGTGGAAAGAATCATTAGAAGACAGATGTCAGGAAACTTTCTGACACTCCAGCTTTCTGTGATTTTAAGCATGGCTTGAAGTAATCATATGATAAGAGTAGACGTCTGGCCCATTTTCTCCTAATGAGATCTGGAAGCTTTTTTCAGAAGACAATAATGTTTTTTGTTCCCAATGAATGTGTTGATATCAGAGCTGACAGGGGACATTCGCTTCTTATAGCCAATCCCTACTCAAAAGGTTAATAAACGTGGGTGTTTGAGTATTTATCCTAACCTTGTCTAAGTTTTCCAGGAAGTATTCTTGTGCTCCTAGACTAAGTCAAGTCTCCCAGAACATCTTGTACTCGATCTTTGTTGCATTCATCACCGTTGTGAATATTTGTGCAATCGCACATTTAATGTCTGTCTCCACTGCTTGACTGTGAACTCAGAGAGGGTGAAGCCCTTGTTCCACACCTTCCCCTTCATGGCCCTGGTATTCTACACAGTGGGTAACATGGGGCAGCCACTGCGTGAATATTTGGGGAATGAATGAATAAAATCAATGAAGTCTTGCATCACCAAAAATACTGAGTTCCATTGGAGATTGAAACTACACCTTCTCTTTCCTGTGTTTACCCCACAGCACAGCGTAGAGGAGTCCTTTTACAAGTACCAGTTAAATTGGAGCGCTGAGTGATTTCAGTGTGGCCAGCTTATAATTTGTGTCTTTTCAATATTGTTGTGGGCAGGCTGCACACCGCAGGCGGGATCTCACACGTGGAGAGACTACAGTGAATTCTGGGCACCTGCTTTCTTCACCATCTACTCATTTGCAGATTCGGAGCTGAGAAATGTGGAACCTGGGGCTGGCATCTCTGATGCAGGGAGTGGTTCGATGCCGTTTGTCTCCACAAGCAGGACTGAAAGTTCTGGAATAATTGTACATCACAGCATAGTGTTTACAAGCATGGGCTTGGGAGTCAGGTAGATTCTGCAATTCCAGTCTGGGTGATGTTGGGCAAGTTACCTAATCTGGCTGAGCCTCACTTTCCTTTTCTATAAAACAGGGATAAAAATAGGACCTACCTGGTGGTGGTTGGAATCAGGTGAATATAAAGGACTGGCATGAAACACATAAAAAGGAAGCAACAATCGTTAATCCTTAAAGAAAGGAGGTGTGGTCATATATCTGGTTGATTTCTAGTATTATTGTGTCTTCAGCCCAACAGACTCATATCAAAGCACAGGGCAAGAAAGCCCTTAGATTTAGACCCAGCATGTTTTTGTGCTTTGTAGGTATTTTATTTGGTTTTGGCTTTGAAAAGAAATTTCCTCTGAAGTAGGCAGGCAGAAAGTGGCCTGTGAGCTGATTTTTTAAAAAAGGAAATCAAAGTTGGATTTTAAAAAAGAGAGAATGTTGGATGACTGTGTCCAGAGCTTAGCTACTCAAAGTGTGGTCCATGGACCAGCAGCATTGGCCTCACCTGGGAGCTTGTTAGAAATGCAGAATGTCAGGGCTCACTCCAGTCTTAGGGAACCAGACTCAGCATTGTCACCAAATCCCTGGATGATTGAGAGATACACTAGCTTTTGAAAAGAGTTGTCCCAGAGAATTCATTTGTTTAGTTAGTACTTTGATTTGGTTGCTAGCAAGTTGGAATCATTGTACTTACAGGTAGTAGTGGAGGACAGAGAAGGCAAAAATCTTTGAAAATTCAGCTTGAGGCCAAACTATCATTAAATACAGGATAATATTTTTAAGCAACGTTCAATTCCAAATCTTATGCATATAAAATGTTATGAAATATAAAAGAGGCTTGTAGAATTAAGGTCACCACCAAAGGTAAAAGGACACTGGGATCTTCTAGTACAAACTTTTTTATTCCAGGGGGAAAAAAAATAAAGAGGGGCTAGGCTGCCTAACAAAAGATGGGAATACATGAAAAAATATCTATTATGTTCTACTGCAAACACAGAATATATCTGGAGAACCAAATGAGAGGCACAATAATAAATATGATAATGAGGTTAAGGATGATGATATCAATAGCTTGTATTTTTGGAACATCTACCCCTGCCAAGTACTGGGCTAAGAACTTCATATGTCTGTACCTTCAAACCCCACAACATCCCTAGGAGGTGAATACTGTTGTAATCACCAATTCAAAGAGAAGGAAACCAAGGCAGGCCCAAGGTGTACCTGGAATTCAAACTCAAGAGCCTGGGCTAATTCTGCCTCCTGAATAGAACAAATAGAAAATATGCCTTTGGATTAAGAAGAGTGAGGGAAAGTGCCCTCAATCTTGGATATAAAGGAGCAAGCAATGTGGAAAGCTGCATGCAACAAGATATTTAAAGACTAAACTGTACTTACTCCTAAAAGGACACCTCTATTCAAGGGAACATGAAGTAGGACCGCTAACAATTGGGAAATGACCATGCAGTGAAATCTAACCTACCTACTTCAACAGCCTGGTTGAACTTTGGTTTCTATGAAAATCCTTACAGAGCTACATGCTTCAAAGATGTGTATTCTGTATTTAATGATGGTTTGGCATATAGGATAGACTCCCTTTGGATCTGAGATGTATTTTGAATTCTGACACCAGGATATCACCCAATTTCCAATATGAAGCTTTCTGGGATGCCAGCTGGGAGACACAAGCAGAGCAGACCCTTGTCATGTCAGTGTCACATGTAGGCTTAAGGGCCCCCAAAATGCATCCTGGCAAACAGGCTTTGAGATGAATGCCACATTTTCTAAATAATGATTAGGAAGAAGGAATTTTCTCAGTATATGGCCTGGAATTTCCCTTCTGATATTGAGGGATTTTTTTTTTTTAATTTAGCACTCCTGAAACTTCATTTCTCTTTCCCTGATCCAGAATTGATGACATTAGAGAATTGTTGTGTTTTTTTTTTTTAAGATTTTATTTTTTATTTATTTCACAGAGGGAGAGAGATCACAAGGAGGCAGAGAAGCAGGCAGAGAGAGAGGGGGAAGCAGGCTCCCCGCTGAGCAGGGAGCCCGATGCTCCCTGGACCCTGAGATCATGACCTGAGCCAAAAGCAGAGGCTTTAACCCACTGAGCCACCCAGGTGCCCGAGAATTGTATTTTTATTATAGAACTGAAATCTGGATAGAAAACAAAGGATGGCACTTACTGTATTGAGCACAACGTAATGTACAGAACAATATGGAATGGTTTGAGAAGAGACCCACACCGTTATGCCCAGCCAGCTCTAATGTCTTTGACATAGAGCTTAGAGGTTGAACTCAAGGTAGAACCACGCTTTGAGAAGAGACTAAAAAATAAAAACAAAAACAAAAAACAAAAAATACCTAGGAAATTTATTTCTTTGTTAAATAAGAGGACTTTTCTCAGAGAATGCAGGAGAGCCAGACACTGGAATTCAGCTGCCCACGTTCCAGTCCAGTTCCTGCCTCTTGCTAAGCTGTGTGAACTCGGACAAATTTCTCAACTTGTCTTGCATCATTTTCTCGTTTCTAGACCATTTCATTTTAAAGAGTGATAGGGAGGCTCTTGGGAGGCTCAGCCGGTGAAGTGTCTGCCTTTGGTTCAGGTAGTGATCCCAGGGTCCTGGAATCAAGCCCCACATTGGGCTCCCTGCTCAGTGGGGAGTCTCTTCTCCCTCTGCCCCTGCCCCCTGCTCATGGTTTCTCTCTCTCAAATAAATAAATAAACTTTAAAAAGAGAGAGAGTGAGAGAGAGAGAGTGGTGAGGATTGGAGTAAATAATGTGTGCCAGCAGCTAGCACTGTCCCATAATAAATTGTGGTCATTGTTGTGATGGATGATGACAAGTCAGAATTCTCCTCTACTTGTCTGAGTGAGCAAAGTAGAAAAACTCTTTGAATTAATAAATCTGCGTGAATTCCATTGTGCCTTCAGTGTACGGAGGAACAGAAAAGCTCTGTTTTCTTATCTGTGTTTTCCTGGAGTGAGACCTGGTTCTGTTTGAGAAGTCACAGTTGATTGTGTATGGAAGAATCTGTACCATACGTTGTGTGGCTAAATGTAGATTTTGTTTGCTTTTAACCAGTGCATTGCTTTCTGTGTTTTTTAAGCCTTTCTGGGTTCTCAGTGAAGTGTCTTCCAGTGCTGTCTGGGCCTGCAGGCGGTGAGATGCTGTCTTTCCTTCTTTCCTCCCTGTGTTTGTGTTCCCAGTCACACTGCTAGAGTGCCAGGGAGTTGCATGAGACACCCCCCCAACACACGCCCAACTGGCCTTCACACTGGTCAGAAGCACATTGTGATTAATAAAGGGCGCTTTTAAAGGTCCCTGTGATTATTGTAAGTGGGTTTGGTGTTCCAAGGCAGAAGACAATTTTCATCATTTGAAATTGATATGAAAGAAATGGAGTGATACCAAGAGGCATTTTGATGTTTAATTTTAAGTTATTTGACAATTGCAGAATGCGTATAATCACTCTGTGTGCCATCCATGCTTAAAATTTCACATTTCTAAAACAACCATGCCATAAAGTCAATGTAGCTTATATTCTTATACTGAGGTCCAACACTTTAGGAATAGAAATGCAGTGGGCAGGAGACAGAGTGATCCATGGTCCCTGCAGTGATGTTCATCTCAGGCCCTAACCATGATTCGAACAGTGGCTTTCGGGTAAGGAGAAGTAAGAGTGGATGAAATTTATTAGTTTGGTATAACCATGCCGCTAATGAAAAAGATATTCTTCAGTGCATGAAATCGACAGTTACTACTCATGTTTTACTAGCACACAGAAAGGAATTCAGTAGTGTGTGCTGAATGAACCTGTGAATTTGAAGCTATTAATATTCATGGAACGTTTGATTTGAAAGTGGTAGGGAAACCTCTTCACTAAATATTGTATGGTGGCCATAGTTCAAAATTATGCTTCTCCCTTTGTTTACATCGAGGCTGGGTCAGCACTCCACCGAGCTCTCCCCGCCTTCAACACAGCATATATACTATCATTCTCCTGCAACCAGCCACGGATAGTACTGTACATTTCTGTGCCCTCAACTTTGTGTATCTTTCCTTGTGTATGTTAAAAACCTTAGAGGTGATTGATTTGGGGGGATAACTTGTGAAAGCATCAGATGAAAACAGTGTCCATCCTGTGTCCCGTTATCTGGGCACAAAGATCTGTAGCTTTAGAAGAGTAAGGATGCCTGGGTGGCTCAGTGAGTTAAAGCCTCTGCCTTCAGCTCAGGTCATGATCTCAGGGTCTTGGGATTGAGCCCTGCATCGGGATCCATACTCGGCGGGGAGCCTGCTTCCTCCTCTTTCTGCCTGCCTCTCTGCCTACTTGTGATCTCTCTCTGTCAAATAAATAAATAAAGTCTTTTAAAGAAAAAAAAGAAGAGTAAAGGCAAGTGATAAATCTTTCCATTCTGAAACAATTTGATGCTACCTTCGCCATCTGTTCATACACACACACAAACACACACACACACACACACACACACTTTTTTAAAGAAGTAACCTTTTAGAGTTTTTATTTATTTTTCTTATTCCATTATTGACAGTGGAAACCACATGGAAATATTGAGAACCAAATTAATCATTTCTAATCTCACCATCCAGAGATATTCCTGTTAACCTATGACTGTTTCTTTCTAGTTCATTCACCTTGTGTATAACTCTGTGTGTAACAGCCCCTTCCTTTCCTGCCACCCCATGGAAATGTAATGGGCATGTGTATGTATATTTTGAACACAGTTGGAGTTATGTTTTATATAATGGAGTCATATTGTAAATAAAGTAACTTCCCCAATCTCTACTCCTGTCAGATTTATACTAACCTTGGCCTGGCTCCCTCTTACTGTTTCAGGGAAAGGAAAGGCACATAGAAGTTTAAAGAGAAACTAGAGAGGTTGATGCTTGGCCTTTGAACTCCCAAAAATCTAGGCCCTGGCGGTTTCGGGGGATTTTTATTATTTATTTATTTATTTACTAAGATTTTATTTACTTATTTGACAGAGAGACAGCGCGAGAGGGAATACAAGCAGGGGGAATGGGAGAGGGAGAAGCAGGCTTCTCGCCGAGGGGGAGCCCAATGCTGGGCTCGGTCCCAGGACCCTGGGATCGTGACCTGAGCCGAAGGTGGAGGCTTAACAACTGAGCCATCCAGGTGCCCCAGGATTTTTAGATATAATTTGGAGTATCAATATTTCTGGCCTCTTAAACTCTTTTAGTACTAAACTCAGAATAAGGTGTGATGTCACCGCGCATGACATTGTTTTATGTGTCCCTCCTCTCCCCCTCATTTAACCTTAAATCCTGGTCCAGGCAACACTGAGATTTGGAAGTATTTGGATTTTGTTTAAGCATGTTAGGAAGTCCATGAAGGAATACAAGCTGGAGAAAGGTAGTTAGACTTGTGGTTTTGAAAGATTGCTTTATGTCCTATGGAAGAGGCCCAAACTGGAAGGTAGGTGACTGGCTAGAAGGCATCTGTAATAGTCCAGCAAGGAGAGGTGTGGTGGAAAGAAGTGAGCCTATTCCAGATGTGGAATTGATTGGTGTGAGGTGGGGTTATAAAGACAGATGGAGACAAAAATGACTTGGAGGTAAAAAATCGTACTCTGTCTTCCTCCATAACTTGTGAGTTCTGTGCAAATTTCCATTGGGAAAGAAATAAAAATTAAAATAAAACGAAATGAAATAATGGTGTCTAGGGTTATTTACCTCCACTGAGATTATTTTGAAGACACTGGTGACCTTTGGATGCTTTGCTGGATGAGTTAGCTTCCCTGGTGGATTTCTACTCAACATTTGCTGGATTCCAGCAATTTAGATTAACAGGGGCTCATATTTTTTATGGTAACTTAGGCCAGGACTACAACCTGCTTGCCACATTTGTAGGCATAGTGACTCTCTTAGTGACCAGTGATTCTGGTCATTGGCTTCAGGCTTCAAAATTATACTTTCAGTCTCTAGAAAACCAGTGACCAGTTACCACTACTATTTCAGTCCCTCTAAAGCTGAAGGATCGTCACACATGGACTTGTATTGTATGGGATATACTAAAACTTAGGTGATTCCTAAAATGGAATCACAAGAAGTGGCCTGGTGACCGTCATTTTGTTGGGTTGGCAAACCACTAAACCCACAGAGGTGAAGATAGAGTTCAGCTATTCTCAGGATTCAACTACGCTGCCAAATGCTTTAGTTAAAGCAGTGTTTCTCACCTGAGGACCCTTCATTCCCCAGGTGATGTTTGGGAATGTCTGGAGATGGTTTTTGTTTTCACAACTGGTGCGCAGTGAGTACTGGGATCTGGCTTCTAGTGGACAGAGACCAGGGATCCTGCTAACCATCCTACACTGCACAGCACAGACCCTGCTCCCAACAACAACAAAAATATCTGGCTCCATATGTCAATCATGATAAGGTTGAGAGCCCTGAATTAAAGTAATATTTTATTTTTTTTCCATGTGTCATGGTGTTATGTCTCTCCTCGGTTACTCCTTTGAATGACTGAATCTTTCCTCTGAATTCAATCTTTGAATGACGTTCCTCTTGAAATCTTTAAATAATGGCAGGCGGCTTCATATTTAGAAGTAAAAGCAAATTTTCTTAGAAGAGTTTAAATATGTACCTACCCTTTGATAATTAGAATTTTAAAATATTTGAATGATGACTGCATAGCATGAGTTTGACTAGTATAGAAACAATAGTAAGACTCATTTAGTCTTCACTGCGGACGGCATGTATAGAAGTAGTTGTTGATGTTTGAAAGTAGATATTGTTCAGTCAGCTTGGCATTAGCTCATTGATTAAAGTGTTTGTTTTCCCTCACCACCACTGTAATAGTTAAAGGAGATAGGTTTTTAGATGTTTACATATAAATATTCCCAGAACACACTTGAACTGGAACACTATAGTCTCTAAAGATAAGCTGAAAACTTCATCTAGAATGTCATTTTAAGATGGGGGGGAGGGGAAGTTGGCTTTTAGTACAATTCATTTGGAAAATTAACTTTGGGGTTGAGTGAAGCATATTGTTGCTTTCAAATATGTGAAAAAGATTGTCTTTTTGATTCATTGAAAATCTGGTAGTGTTTTCTTGGTGCCATTTACAAGGATGGCATGCCTGAGATGTCTGCCTGCAGAAAGAAAAAGAAAGAAGCAAAGAATTTAAAAGTTGACTCACTGATGAGCAGTCAAATGGTTTCATTGTCAGATATTTCTTATTTTTTGTGGCTAAAAAACTGGGCTTAATGTGCAAGTCCATAGGCTCCAGTGTCTGGGGAACACAGCTAACCACTATCACAAGCAGAGCCCTGAGCATTTCCAGTGGGCACTGTGCCTTAACTGCCCTAGGATACAGATGTGTATCCTAGAACAAATGAGGACCCATAGATCAGGACATGGAAGGAGGCTGACTAGACGGGCTCCTTGACTTTAACCTCCCCAGTGCAACTGAGTTGTTTGGGTCCTCTGCAGATGAGAGCCTTTGAACCACTATTTTGCTTTATCTGTGAGAGATATTGCTCTTTCTTTGTTGGTATGTTGCCTTCGTTTTGTTTCAATTTCAGACTAATACTAGCTTCATAAAATAAATTGGGAAATGTTTGTCTCTTTTTCAGTTTTCTGGAAGAGACTGCGTAGAATTCGTATTAATTCTTTGAACATTTGGTAGGATTCTCCAGCAAAACGATGTGAGCTAGGAGAGTTCCATGTTGGGTTTTTAATTTGCAAATTCAATTTCTATAATAGTTCCAGGGTTATCCAAATTATGTATTTCGTATTGAGTTATGGAGTTCCCGTTTTTCAAGATATTTGTCTATGTAGTCTAAATTGCCATTTGTACCTCTGTAGAGTTGTCCAAAGTATTCTCTTATCCTCTGGATGTATGAACGGTCATTAGCAATATCCTGTTTATTTTTTGATATGAAAAATATGTGCCCTTTTTTGTGTATGGGGGGGTGAATCTTGCTTGAGATGTATCAGTTGATCTTTTCAAAGAAGGAGCTCTTCGTTTCATTGATTTTTCTCTATTATTTTTCTGTTTTTAATTTCATTGCTTGCTGTTCTTCATGTTTTTCCTTCTCTTGGATTTCTTTTTGCTATTCTTTTTGTAGATTCTTGAGGTAAAAATAGATTTTGATTTGAAACTTTTTTTCTAATATAATTCTTTCCTGCTATAAATTTTCATCTCAGCATTGCTTTAGCTGTGTCCCGTGAATTTTGATATGTTCTGGTTTTATTTATGATCAGCTTGTTTGTTTGTTTGTTTTTAAGAAGTGTATTTTTAGGAGTGCCTGGGTGGCTCAGTTGGTTAAGTGTCCCACTCTTGATCTCAGCTCAGGTCTTGATCTCAGAGTTGTAGGTTCAGGCCCTGTGTTGGGCTCCATGCTGGGCATAGAAACTACTTAAAAAAATTATATATATATATATATATATATATATATAACATAATATATATAATTTTTATTTTTGTATTTTATTTTTATGTATATTTTTAATATTTTTTATATATATACATACACACATACACACACACACATATACACATATGTATATATATATAGTTAGTTAGTTTTTAGTGTTTAGAGGTTTTCCTCGACCTTTCTTTTAAAGATTTCAAGTTTGATTCCATTGAGTTTAGAGAATACAGTCTGTACAATTTCAGTTATTTAAAACATGTTGAGGTTTATTTTATCATCCATGCAATGACCTATCATGGTATAATTTCCATGGACATTGAAAAGAATGTGCATCCTGCTGTTGTAGGATGTTCTACAAATGCCTGTGGATCCTGGGTTTGAAGGTGAGTTTTTCTGTATTTTGCTGATTTTTTCTGTCTAATTCTATCAGTTGTTGAGAGAGGAATGCTGAAGTTTCTGACTATAATTGTGTTTTTGTTTCTTTCTCCTTTCAGCTCTATCAGTTTTTGCTTTATGTATCCTACAACTTTTGTTTGATACATGTACATTTAGGATTGTTATGGTGGTTTGACCCCTTTACCATAAGATGTTTCTCTCTGGGGGCCCCTGGGTGGCTCAGTGGGTTAAAGCCTCTGTCTTTGGCTCAGGTCATGATCTCAGGGTCTTGGGATCAAGCCCTGCATTGGGCAGCCTGCTCAGCAGGAAGCCTGCTTCCTCTTCTCTCTCTGCCTGCTTGTGATCTCTCTCTCTCTCTGTGTGTCAAATAAATAAATAAAATATTTTAAAAAAAGGTGTTTCTCTCTGTGTTAACTTTCTTTGCTCTGAATTCTATTTTGTCTGATATTAATATAACAACCCTGCTTTCTTTTGCTGAATATTTGCCTGATATCTTTTTCCATCCTTTTATATCATTTTTACATACCTATGTTATTATATTTGAAGTGAGTTTCTTATAGACAGAATATAGGTTATGTTTGTTAATCTACTCTGATAACATCTATCTTTTAATGGATATATTTGGACCATTTACATTTAATGTACTTATTAACATTTTGGAGCTTAAGTCTGAGTTTTTAAAAATTTTATATTTGGTCTCTTATTAGTTTTCTTTTTCCTTTCTTCCTAAGGGTTATTTGAACATTTTTCAGCATTTTATTTTGATTTATCTCTAATGTTTTTGAGTGTATCTCTTTTTATAGGCTTTGGTTGCCCTAAATACACACACACACACACACACACGCACNACACACACACACACACACACACACACACACACACACACACACGCACGCACACACACACATGCAAACATATACATATATATGTATTTTCATATATGTTATATATATATAAAGATAAAATACCTCATCATCATCTACTGTTGTCACTTTACCATTCAAGTGAGTGAATTGTTGAAATTTTACCTCCATTTACATTCTTTGTAATAATATCGTCTTAAATTTTTCCTGTATGTACACTTAGACCCACATCAGACGGAGTTACACCTTTTTTTAGAAAATTCAAGGGGACTAGGAAAATATATTTTATTTACCCTTATTTTTGCTCTTTCCATTGTCTTTTCTTCTTTACTCTTATTCTAAAACTTCTCCTTTTATAACTTCTTTTCTGTTTAGAAAACTTCTATAGCCATCCGTTTAGGTTGGGTCTGTTGTCAACAGTCTTTACTTTATCTGAGAATGTCTTGATTTCTATTTCATTTGTAAAGCGTATTTTACCTGATAAAGAATTTTGGGTTCTTTTTTCCCAGCACTTGAAAAATTTTGTGCCTCTTTCTGGTTTCCATAGTTTCTAATGAAAAATCCACATCATTCTAATTATTTTTCTCCTCTAGGTAAGTTATTATTTCATTAACTTGTTTTAATATTTTGCTTTTCCTTTCATATTCAGAACTTTAATTATGATGTGCTTTGGTGTGGGTTCTTCAAACTTTATTCTGTTTTTGGGTTTGCTCACCTTCTTGAATCTGTAAATTTATGTTTTGTTAAATTGGGGAAATTTTCAGTCATTATTTCATAAGTAACATTTTATCCCTGCCCTCTTTCTCCTTTCTGTTAGGACTCCAATGATGCAAATGTTAGATTTCTTGTTAGAGTTTGTTGCATTCCCAAGGCCCTGTTTAGTTTTTTCCAGTCATTTTGTCTTTCTTTCAGAGTGGATAATTTCTGATGTTTTACCTTCAAGTTGATTGATTCTTTCCTGTATCTCTCCTCCATTATGCTGTTGAGCCTATTATTTGATTGTAATTTATACTTCTAAAATTTTCATTTGTTTTACCTTTCTATCTTTTACCATTTTGTCGAGACTTTATAGTTTTTCATTTGACTAAGATGTTTTTGTAATTAGCTCTTGAATGATTTTTATAATGAATGCTTTTAAATCTTTGTCAGATGATTCTGACATCTCTGTCATCTCAGTGTTGGTGAGTCTTTATCTTTTTCATTCTTTTTTTTTTAAGATTTTATTTATTTATTTGACAGAGAGAGCACAAGCAGGGGGGATTGCAGAGGGAGAGAAAGAAGCAGGCTCCTTGCCCAGCAGGGAGCTTGATCCTGGGACCCTGGGATCCTGACCTGAGGGGAAGGCAGATGCTTAACTGACTGAGCCACCCAGAGGCCCGTATTATATTTTTCATTCTTATCAAGATTTTTTGGGTGCTTGTTATAATGAGGGATTTTCCATTAAAATCTGGAGACATTTTGAATATTTTGTTATCAGACTCAGAATCTTATTTAAACTTTCTTTTTCACTTAGTTCTGTTTGATACTGTCTTGGCAGGGGAAGTGGGGGTGACCCCTTCCTTGTTGATGGCTGGGGCTGAGTAGAAGTCAAAAGTCTTCATTCTTCTTCCATTGACACTTGTTTTGGGGAGTGGCTTTTTATTACTACTGTGTGGGACGGGAGTCGTGGCCTCCCATGGGGTCTCCACATATGGGGGAGGGAGGGAATAAGGAGGAGAAGTCTTTGTTTTAATCCAGTAGGGTTGAAAATTCCAGCTCTGTACTCCATGTTCTCTGTCATCACCCTGGTGTAGGACTGGGGTCTACCATCACAGAGTAGAGAAGGTAGAAGTCTAGGCTTTCACCTTGGTCATTTCTGGATTGAGTGTTGGTGGGACCATAGTTTGTTTTGTTTTGTTTTGTTTTCCTATGATGTTTGGCTGGAGTAGAGCAGTTATTGTCTAAAAGTTTTCTGTCTTGCTTGTCTCCTTCTTTCCTGGTTCTTCAGCTGGAGAGAGTATGCTTTTGTTAGACTTTTTTGGTTTGTACCTATTATCACTTACTGGTTGTTGGCTCCTTCACCTCCAATTCTGGGATATATGATACATAAAGAAAACCTGTGGAGCTCATTTCCATGCTAAGGCCTGCCCTGAGGTTCCTAACTGCTCTGCCTTCCACTGTTTACATTTCAGAGACTTCTTGTTCATTTTATAGATGACATGCGAGGTCTGTTATTGTAGTTAGTGGGAGGAATAGGGAAACATACATCTGCCACATCTTCCCAGAAGAAGTGTTACCCCTTTACTTTTTACAGCAGGTGAGACACTGACTTGGCTCTATGATCCAGAACATTTAATAATGAGAGCTGTTGAGTTGGCATAGAATGTTTGCCATCAGCATGGTTTTAAAGGAGATAATAATTACTAACAAAACTGATTATATGCATTTATCCATTTCTTCTCTTTCGAGCCCTTCTAAGGGACCCGGAACTGTGAAGTCACTAATGGACGGGCAAAGAGGGTGAGGGGCTGAGAAATGAATAATCTACCCCACCATCTGGCTTGCTGTAGTTGAGAGTGTCACACGACACCACCAAGTTAGTTTTTCTTTGTGTTTACTTGAGGTGCCAAAAGCTATATTTAAGCCAAGAACTGATTTTGAAAATATTTTTCTACTTCTGTTTTGTCAAATGTATTCCTTGGCATATTATGTTAGGGCTTGTTCTGCTAAAGCTTAGCAGAGCCTTCTGTTTTTTCAAGCTGATTTGGCTTGCACAATTCAAACATTAGACCCTCATTTTGGAACAGAAGCCCTTCTCTAGAGATACCACAAAATGAGTTTTAATTTTCAGGCAGGTAATACCTATCAAGTGAGAGATGGAGCTTTTATTCATTGTTATTCTTTTATATATAGGTCTTCTTTTTAAGCTACTTTATGCTCAAGCCTGTTTGACTACACTTTCTCTTTCCAGAATCTTTCTAATTATGGGGAGAAAAGCAAATGTTAAGCTGGTCGTCTTTTAACAAGAAAAAGGAAGGAAAGTGTTATTGCTTTACTTTTGTAATTTGATTTTGCTTGAACTTTTAAGATAACAGTGTGATTTCAGTATATATAAATAAAGCCTGTGTATCAAGGGTATAGAGAGGGTAGATGGCCAGTTAAGCCGCTCAAGAAACACTTTATGGAATATTCTGGTATCTGAATGAAGACAGGGTTTTCTACTGGCCTTAATTATTTTCAGTTTGGTGATGGAACCTTTTTGAAGCCTTTTCACGCATTCTCCTGGGAGTCTTTTGGAGCAAGGGCGTGATCGCAGTAGCACCTGTATCCCTGACCAGTGGCTGAATAATATCTCATTAAATGAAATCGATTGTTCCTATGAGCACTGAAGGGCTTGATCAGGATATGGGAGTGGCTCAAATATCAGTTGGTACTGGTGCTTGAAGAAACCTTTTAAGGGAGCACATGGTTCAGTGTTAGTTTGAGTGTGGAATCCATCAACAGAATAATTACTCAATTCACAGCAGTCACATTTGAATTGTGTTTAATTTGGGGGAGACTTCTATTTGTTCTTTGATCTTCTCTAGCTCTTTTTAAATGTGCTGGCGCTTTATTCCACTTCAGGAGTCAGCCTGTGCCACTTTGAAGACATTGGTGTTTTTATTTCGGTGTGGGAAAGCCCTTTCTCACCTTGCCCTCTGTCATCCGTTAGTCAGGCAGAAACCTTGGTGCCCCAAGCCCTATCCCACCCTTTCCATTTGCTGTGTGTTCTTCAAACTCAATGTAAGTAACTTATGACTTCTCTCAAGAGTTGGTGTGAAAGCGAAAAGTGTGCTGAGCTGCAGTGAGGAATATCAAAGTACAGGTCACCCAGAGTCCCCTGGATCCTTTGAGATGAATTTTCTACCCAGCTAATTTAAGTTTGCTTCCCCAGTCAGGTAGAAACCCAATTTAAATTCCCAGGGCTGTGACTTTAAGAGGGTGTTAGAGGGTTTTTTTTTTTTCTTTTTTTAAACCTCCCTTTTGCCTTGATGTTCTTCCTTCCTTCCTGCCCGGCTACTGGCTCAGAGTCTTACATTTCTACTTTGAAGCTTAAGGCGCGTCGTCTTAGGAGATCTGAGAGAGCACGCTCTATAAACAGAAGGTTCTGCATAGAAACTCTCACAATTAGTGAGTCCCCTGAGAATTCAGCATCTGAGAAGTGGGTTAGGCTTCGAATCCTGGCTACACATTGGGATCACCAGGGGGAATGACAAGTAAATAGCAACGCCTAGCCCCTCCCAACAGATGATTACTTCCTTTGTCAGATGTGGGGGCCGAGCCCCGGTATTATTTTAGATGTGTCCCCAAGTGATTCTGACATTCAGCAAGGTTCAGGTCTCTCCTTTTGAGGAATGTCCAGTGACATTAAATTCTGAATAAGCCTGGCTGGTTGTCTGTTAGTAAAGAACATTCGATGACCCAAGGAGAGTGTAGCTCTCTGCTTTTGCTGTCAGAGCCTTATGAGGGAAGCCCAGCGAACTGAATCCCTTCGGGTTCTCACTCTAGCTCCCAATCCCCATTACCTAATTTTAATAGAGGCTTACTGTAAAGCAAGAATTCTCAGTGGTGGTTTGTTATCTCTCTAGGGTGTAGGTTTCTTTCAAAAGGCATGGCAAAATTTACTTAAAGTCACTTTAATTTCTGAAGAAAAATCTCCCTCTCCTAAGGACGGATCTGAAATCAAGCAAGGAGAAAGACGGTGTCACAGGCTCCCAAAGGCTGAGGTGTTGGGACAGTTCCGTTTGTTCATCTGACAAATGTTGGATCCTCTTCAATGTTTTGCTAACTGTGGTGTGTCAGGAATTTGCTTGCCTGATGATTGCAGTCAGTAATTGGGTTTATTGGCTCATTTGGCATCTTCATTGCAGTTTTTTAAATGTTTGTCTTCGAAGTGGGGTGAGCGCGTCTGTAAGTGATGTGTTTATAGGAGAAACTGAGAGAATTCAGCTGCTGAAACCTCTTTTGTGAGTAAACAGTGGACTTTGAACTGTTTCAGCTCTGTTAGCATTGGCTTTGTACAGTGGGGGCAAACAAGCCAGAACAGGTTTGTCTGTGTCTGGGGCCTATTAGAATGACTGCTGAGTTGATTAGTCAGGAGGATGTGTGGTCACTGTTTCTGAGAGGTTTAGCCAAACTAATTTTGGAGGAGGACACCCAAGAGAGAAGGTGTTGCTGGATTAAAAGGTGGGACTAAGAGAAGTATCAGATTTTTAGAATGGGAAGAGATCTCTGGGATTGTTGAATCCAGCCTCTGCATTTACAGATTTGCGAACGAGGCCAATTTGTCAGCGACTTTAGCAATACTTGTTAAAAATCTATCAAAATGCTACATGCTCTGCTTGAACTAGAAGAGGTAGGTGGTGTGTAGTCAGGGTCCTTCAAAGAAACAGAGCTAATAGGGTGTATATGTGGAGAGAGAGAGGGAGGTTGATTTATGATAAGATATTGGCCTGTGCAAGTATGGTGGCTAACAAGTTCCAAGATCTGCAGTTAGCAAGCTGGAGATGCAAGAGAGCCGATGGTATAGCTCTGGTCAGAATTCAAAGGCTTGACAACCAGGGGAGCTGGTGGTATAAGTTCCATTCCAGAGGTTAGCGGGCTTGAAACCCAGGAAGTGTCCGTGTTTCCGTTAGAGCCCAAAGGCTAGAAAAAGCTGATGTCATAGCTCCAGGGAGGAATTCCCTCTTACTTGTCAAAGGATCAGCTTGTCTAACAATTCAAGCCTTCTCCTGATTGGGCAAGGCCCACCTACACAGGAGAGAACAATCTGCTTTACTCAGTATATCAATTTAAATGTTAAACTCATCCAAAAGCATTCACACAGACACATGCAGAATACTTTTTGACCAAATATTTGGGCACCCTGAGGTCCAGTTGAGTTGACAGATAAAATTAACCCTCAGAAATGACTTTGCCAAACACAAACATAACACAGATTTATCTCAAATCTGGGTCTCCTGACCCTTGCCCAGAGTTCTCTCTACTTCATCATGCTATTTCTGACTCATCTGTAACAAATGAATAATATAAGAAAAAAAACCATAAAAATGTATACATTAGACTCCATCAATCATCAAAAACTTCCATTCATCCAAAGACGTCATTGAGAAAGTGAATAGACGTGCCATAGACTGGGAGAAGATATTTGCAGTATACATTCCTGACAGAAGACTGGTATCCAGGATGTTTTGGGAAGCCTTACAAGTCAATGTCAAGAAGACAAACCTAATAAAAAATAAAGTGGCAAACAACGTGAATAGAAACGTCAAAACGAAGAGATGTGCCATTAACGTATGATGATTAACATCAGTAGCCATCACGGTAATCCACATTAAAATAATGAATAAACAGTATACTGTACATATGAAAAGCATATGAATACATGGCTAAATGAAGAATGAACTCCAGATTCCCTGACATCTGGTGGAGGGCAGTTTTGTGGTACTCTGCACTGTTGTCATTCATACCAACCTGGAAGTCACACACCTTCACCCATACAATGTGCTAGGTACAGAAGGGGGAGTGTGCAAACAATCTGGGGATAACACATAGGTTTTAATTAGTTTGCAGTCTAGCAAGATAGGAAGGCTGGCTTGTTTCACTTGTTTGTTTTATGCATTTAGTTGTAATCATAAATCTTAAAAAAATTTCTCTTCCTTGAGAACAAACAGAATTACACGAAAGGTGTTTTTGAAATACGTTTCTTTCAAGTCAGATGATGACGGGAAGGGTAGCTAACATTCATTGAGCATTACGTTGCGTTTTCTTACGTATTCCTCAGGACGGCCCTGTTTGGGTAGGTGCTCTCATTATCCCACTTTCCTGATGAGGAAACTGAGACTGAGTGATTTAGGAAATTGCCTAAGAACACAGAGGTAACTAATTTCAAAGTCCAAATGGGAGCATCTGTCTGCCGGGTCTGTTTTAGCTACCACTTGTGTCATTTTAATGGGCATTATCCTTTATCTCTTAATTTAGTTAGTCACTACATCTCCAAAAGTGTTAAGTCTATGACAACTCTTCCTGTAAGCTGAGATGGGCTCAGTTCTCAGAGGAAACTCATGGTGGGGGAGGCAAGAGATAATAAAGAAAAAGGAAAATAAATCATTTCAAAGAATGATATGTATATGAACGCAATAAAGCAAAACAGTGGGAGAGACACTGATTGAGGGCCTCCTATAGCGACACTTGTCAGAGGGGACCTCCGCTGAGCCCGTGTGAAGATGAGCTCAAATCCCTGATTTCAGCACTGAGCTCAGCTGCCACCTGGTGAGCAGCCCTATCCTAGAAGATATTCCATGTTTATGGAAACATGTGCATATAACACATATAATTTTAGCAGTTTGCAACCATCCCCAACATGGGCCTTTTTGCAGTACTCTTTTCGAATCTGCTCTTGGATCTCAATGGAAAAAAATTTCAATAATTAAGCATGAACTGTCCCTAATTGTTATGCATTTACCCATTCTCCCTGGGGTGCAACTGTCCTACCTGGGTTGGTACAGTGACTGGGGAAAACTTCAGGTATTTATCTGTGGACCGTCACGAACAGGGATGCTGATGTCCAGAGGGGAAACCCCAGCAACTTGCCCATGATGTTAGTGGTACTCCTGTTCAGAAACATCTGATGAATACTAAGTAGGCTGCAGCTTGTATACTATATGAGTTGTGTCTTATGAGTTGAGTGAATGAGATTTGGTTGGCTCTTTTGTCCGTGGACTTCATTAGGTCTTCCCCATTCTATGACAATGGCCGAGACCTTGACCTGATCTGGTTTGTGTTCTGTGCTTTCCCCCCTGTTCTCTGGATCTGTGAAATGGCAAGGCAGGAAATGGTTTATTGGGTTTGTTTTCCTTTCCTTGTGTATAAAACCTAAAACGCTTGAAAACTTTGGCTTGTCTGTCTGTTTTCTAGTCAAGAAAAAGATGGCCATTGAGAGCAACATTGATGTGGGACCAGAGAGGCCGGCAGATGTGATGGGCTTGTCTTACATAAATCACCTTCCATTGTCGAGGGGGGCATATGGCCAGTGAGTGTCCTAATTAGTGAATGGCTTTTATAGTCCCATTATTTATAATCACTTTTAAATAACAGCCGAAAGACTACAGTGAGATGGAATGAAAATAGTTGAGTGTGAAAGTGCTCATTGCTTACGGAATTATAGAGATTAAAAATCTCTGACGACCAGCCAGTGAAGTAAGAACATTTCCAAATACTTTTTAATCAGGTCTGCTACGTACCATGTTCTGAAAACGGAATCTGTGGTCAACCCAGAGACAAGAGTCTCTGTAAGAATTCTTACCTTAGTGGACTTGCAACATGCAGTAGCCAAGAGCCATCCACATAGCCACATTCATAATGGCTATTGTATACCTTTTTAATAAATAAACTCCATTTTGGGATATTTGAGATGCAAAAAGTTTGCAAAGACAGTACAAAGAGTTCCTGAATCTCATGGAATTTTCCTTAACACTAACATCTTGTATAACCACAGTCTATTTGTCAAAAATAAGTTAACATTGGTACATTACCATTAACTCCAGTCTTAACTCAGATTTCACCAGTTCCCCCTCCCCCGCCCCCACTAGTGTCCTTTATGTCCCTGAATCCCGTACAGGATACTATGTTACATTTAGTTGCCATGTCTTAGACTCCTCTAGTCTGTACCAGTTTCTTAATCTTTTCTTGCTTTTCCATGACCTTGACAGTTGTGAAGAATATCAGTATATAGTTCTTTTAAAAAATATCTTATTTATTTATAATATTTATTATTTTATTTATTTAACTTTAATATTTTATTTATTTAATATTTTATTTAATATTTATTTTTATACTGTATTAATATTTATTTATTTAATATCCAGAGAGAGAGCGCATGCGGGGGAGGAGTGAGGAGCAGAGGGAGAAGAATGAGCTGACTACCTGCTGAGCACAGGGCCCAACATGGGGCTCCACCTCTGGACCCTATGATCATGACCTGAGCTGAAATCAAGAGTCGCATGCTTGACCGACTGAGCCACTCAGGCGCCTCTCAGTATACAGTTGTAATAAAACCAAGTTTCCCTCTTTTACTGCTGGATGAGCACCTTATCTGGAGTCACACAGGTGGAGAGGGGAAAGAAAGTATAGAACTTTGGCATGAGAACATCTGTTTCTAATCCTGCACCGGGAGTCTTTTCTTGTGTATTTTAAAGTGGGAATGATGCCACCTTTCCCACTGGGTTGTATAAGGATTGAATGAGATAATGTTCAGAAAAGTAATTTATGATAACGCATGAAATTTATAATCATCAAAGGGAAATCTGTGTTTATAATACATGCCTTTTTCTATCCTGTATGTTTGTATAAACTGGAGATTGATGCCAGTAACAGATATTATCCCAGGAGTCATTTGATAAATTTCTCTGAAGGCTAGCCAGGTCTTTAAACATGTGAAATTAATCTACTTTATAGAGGCTGTGGGGATGGATATTTTTCACCTGTTGAGTATTTTTGTGAAAGTCCCATCAGTGCAGACCCCGTGGCTTACATTCCTGCTCCTTTTCTAAGGGAATGGTTCCCACACTTAGAGCTACCTGCACACCTCTGGCAATCTTAGAAAGTGTCACATGTTTTATGGGTGAGACATAACCCACTAGGAGAGGGAGTGCAAACTACGGCTTATGGGCTGGATCTACCCTGCTGCTTGTTTTTGTAATGAAGTTTTATTAGAGGACAGCTGGGCACTCATTTACTTATTGTCTAGCACTGATTTCCCGCTAAAAGAGCAGAGGAGTTGGAGCATAGGCCTTGCAACCTACAAAGCCTAAAGTATTTACTATGTGACCTTATCGAAAAATTTTGCCTACCTCTACACTAGAATCCTACTGATGCCTGACATGTTTTCTTGTCCATTCTCACCTGTCTCAGACCATATACTTGTGATTTTCTTTTGTCTCCAGCTTTGAAAAATATTTAAAGAGAGGTGCTGTGCAAAGATTAGTCCAAGGGATGCTTTGCTTATGGGAAATGGTCTCACCTTTTTAAGACCCATCAAATCATGGGATGTTGCTGGTCTCTGTTCTCGTAATCCAACAGAAATTGGAGTGGCGTGCTCAACTGTCGCCCTGTTTGTATGAGATTTCTTAAAATATAGGGCAGAGCCCCTGGAACTCTGGCCCTAGCCTAATGTTGCACGAATGAGGTCAGACTACATTAGAATATAGTTTGTGACCCAGATTATCCACTCCTGTCTGAGACTAAATTGGGCTAAGACTTGCAGGGAAGGGGCACAGCTGTGTTAATTACTGTAGATGTTCCAGGCTGTGGGATGCCATGGGATCTCAGTTTGCATTTGCATAAAAACATTTAAAATACCTTACTTGTCAACAGTGTCCTAAGAGCCAAGAGGACAGGTGCTGGTTCCTGGGAAGGAACTTTGCTCGGACTCCCTGGCTGAATGTTCTTTGGAAGTCAGTTTCTTGGTTTCTACGCATGTTGAACATCGAGACGGTGTTAGGACAACTGTACTATGTGACTGTTCGGATGGGAAGTCAGTCTTAGGTTTTTATACTGAGATTCACATCAATGTCTTCTAGTGGCATTGGTGCATGTAACTGCTTTAGAAACATGATCATTTTATTTTACTCTTTTTTGTTTTGGAGAATATCAAACCCATACTGCCATTGAATAAACAGCATAATGTATGCTATGATTGATCATAACTGACCAGCTGTTAACATCTTCCATTCCTGTTTCATTTTTCTATATTTACATATATTTCCTTTGTGCCTAATTACCTGAGTGACAGGATGGTCTGTGAACCTTAGTTTATTCTTCTGTAAAATGGGATTGGAAAAAGTACCAGTGTCACTGGGTTAGGGTGAGGATTGTGAAGTTGTAACTTAGCACTGTATCTGGCCTGTCGAAAGTGATCAGTAAATGCTCACTGGCATCGCTGGAGTCCAGCAGGTCACCGGAGCAGAGTTCTGTTAGATCTCAGTGGGGTGTCTTTTCAAGAATTTCGTGTCTTCTTGGAGGCCCCTTGCTGGCTCAGTTGGAAGAGCGTGCAACTCTTGATCCGGGGTCTTGAGTTTGAGTCCCACATTGGGTGTAGAGATTACTTAAAAATAAAATCTTTAAGAAGAAAAGAAAGAATTTAGTGTCTTTTTGAAGGACTCGCACATGTCTTCAGATTCCACGCCAGGTTCTGAGTGTAGAGACATCTGACTTGTTGAGTAGAGCGGACCATAAGCCCCTATCAGCTTGTCTTTTGCCTTTCCCTTGTCAATCTTTTATTTTTTTCCTGAACAGATGTTATTCTACTACACGAGTTGAACTGAAAAAAATATAAGAAGCACAAAAGGCTGAAATAATGAAAAAATAAAGATGATGGAATTTAAACCGTGCTTTTCTTCCCATGCTTAATTCAAGTCTCTTCTCACTGTGGAATGAAATTGGTTATAAAAAGATTCACCAGGAGAAAAAGAACAGAGAAGACAGGCAGGAAATAATAATAAAGTGGATGCCCTGAAGTGCGAGCAAAATGTTTTGTGCTCATCCGTGTGGGAAGTTAAATGTAAATAGTAGTTTATAAAGCTTCATCAGCATATATAAATCTGTCTGGCAGCCTCTTTTTTCTTTTTCTTTTCTTTTCTTTCCCTTCTTTTTTTTTTACATTCTACAAAAACATGACTGAAAGAACAACTGTCTTTATGCCACTAGGGGAATGGATTCCATCTCTGCACATCTGATGACAACCCACCTGCCTGGAGTCATTTGTGCTGTGCTTGTTATTATAAGGTGTTATTATTAGCCAGGGGGACTGGTGGCACTTGCGGTTGGCAGAGAGATGGGGACCATTGGTGACAAATAGGGAAATAGGTTCATTTTCAGAGCCTAGTTCCCCATGCTTTGTTGGGGGGATATTTCTTTGGCTTAGTGACCATTGGTCACAAATGTCAGCATGTCTTAGAATCACCTGGAAGGTTTGTTAAAACATGGATTGCTGAACTGGACCCTTGGAGTTTCTAATTCAGTAAGCTTTAGGTGGAGCCCAGAAATGCAGGTTTCTGGGTGATGCTGCTTGGAGACAATGAATACCCTCTACCCTAAGAGTTATGTAAGGAGAATTGCTCACTTGGACACTCAGGGCCAGCATCTAGGTGAGGAGTTAGCAGACTGCAGTCGGTAGGCCACATCTGCTGCCCTTTTTTGTAAATAAAGTTTTATTGGAAAAAAACCTTCTTTACATATAATCTGTAGCTGCTTTTATACTAAAAAGGCAAACTTGAGTAGTTGGACAGAGGCCAGAGGTGCTCCCAAGGTGGAAAATATGTACCCTCTGACCCTGGGCACTCTATTGAAAAATTTTGCCGATCCTCGATTGTGACCAATGCTTACATGTCATTTGGGAGAAACAGGCTTGGTAGTAATTCTGTAAGAACTGGCACACAGAGGGTTCTCAATCTGTGTGTGTTTAGAAACAAAGGCTTTTGTTTATTTCTTCGTTTCACTTAAATACATATGATAATGAAATTCATCCATTATTTTGCCACAGGCCATTCTCCACATAAATTTTCTCATTGAAATCAGAGGTTTCTCAAAATGAAAAGAAATGTATTTTTACCATCCGTGTTGCTTGTATAATATAGTGTTGGCATCTGTTTGAATTATTGGTGGAAAATTTTTAAAAATTCATACTTAAGTATGTCTGGATGCGACTTCGATCTGAGGGTTGTGAGTTCAAGCCCCAAGGAGGGCATGGAGATTGTTTTAAAAAAATGCATTCTTAAAAGAGGAAGAATAATCTTCATTTTGACACTGTAATTGTCAGATGAGTGATATGGTACTTCTTCTAGACTTAAGTAAAAGCCTTTATGGAAAGTGGTTTGTCAATATGTATGAAGAATCTTTAAAATAATGTTCATGCTCATTATTCTAGTAATTGCATAGTAGATTTCAGCAAACATACATATTCAAGGTTTTCCATTACAGCATTGTTTATAATCACTTTTTAAAAAGAAAGACATCAAAATGTCTGATAACATGAAACTGATACTGTGATGATGAATCCACATTTGCTACTTTGGAGGCATTTAAAATCAGGCTGGATAAAGGGAAGCTGATATAGTCTCCTGGGGGGAATTTGTATCTTTTGTATGCTTTATGTCCTAGTATTTCCACTGCAAGGATTGTGAGAAAATAATCAAATACAGATGGATCTTATCCAAGGTGGATAATCATAGTAGGAACAATTCATGTGCTTACTAATGGTAATAGTTAATAGGTTGTGATGGAATGAGATGATGAAATACTATGTATTATTAAAACTGTTTTTTTTAATTTTATTTATTCATTTGACACAGAGAGAAAGATTACAAGTAGGCAGAGAGGCAGAGAGAGGAGAGGGGAGGAAGCAGGCTCCCTGCTGAGCAGAGAGCCCCATGTGGGCCTCGATCCCAGGACCCTGGGATCATGACCTGAGCCAAAGGCAGCGGCTTTAACCCACTGAGCCACCCAGGCGCCCTTAAAACTGTTTTTTTGAGCACTGCTAGTATATTGGAAATACTTATGAATTATCTGTTAGAACATTTCAATATGGGGCACCTGGGTGGCTCAGTTATTAAGCATCTGCCTTTGGCTCAGGTCATGATCCCGGAGTCCTGGGATTGAGCCCCATGTTAGGATCCCTGCTCTGCAGGAAGCCTGCTTCTCTCTCTCCCACTCCCCCTGCTTCTGTTCCCTCTCTCTTGCTGTGTCTTTCTCTGTCAAATAAATAAATAAAATCTTAAAAAAAATTTTTTGGATATAAATCCTCATATAAAGCACAGTCCCCCGCACGTCATATTTAATAGGTATCTGATGGGACTCTGTAGTCTACTCCCACATGATCCTCAGCAGCTAAGCCCAGACACTGCAGTCACTTTGGCGGCCTCTCTGGTATTTAGAATCTTTCTCCATCACTCGAATAAGCCCTGTCAGTTCCAGCTTTAAATGATATCTCCTCTCTGCCCTCCTGCCCTTCGTCTTCTCATCCTTTTCCTTTGTCCAGGTCACTTCTGGTCTTCTGTGGTCAGCGACATTGGCTGCCTCCAGTCACCACCCTCTATGCCTGACCCATGACACAGGTGCAAGAGGGATCTCAAAATTTACAGCAGGCCTTCCTTGCCTCCCCAACTGACATCCCTTCAGTGCATGCCTACTGAGCTTAGAGTAGAATGCAAACTCCTTACCATGGCCGGTGGGGCATGAATGATCTGCCCCAGCTTCTCTGGCGGAATTCTTCACCACCTCAGTGTGTGCCTCCCTTGTCCAAGCTCCACGCTCTTTCTCTAACACACCAGCCCCTTCTCTGTTTCTGGACATTGGCACCTGCGGGATCCTCCTCCCAGAATGCCGGTTACCCCACACGTTGCAGAGCCAACTTGCTTCTTGTCTTTACTTCTCATCTTAATAGTGACCTTTGCCTAGAGGCCAGCCCTGTTCATTTTTCCTAAAACATGCGTGTCAGTTCCCGCTCAGGAACTCTATGTTGTCAAGCCGTATCTCCAGGGCCCACAGATTTTCTGGCTGTAGGTGCTTAATAAATATTTGTTGGATGAGTGACTGACTCTCCTCAAATGTGTGTTGTGTTATAAGTGTATCTGTGTGTATACGTGTGTGTATGTTCACAAGGCATACAGCACCAGCATATAAATGGTGATACAAATGAAGTTACAGTTGATTTGTAACTTTCTTTGTTGTACTTTTGTGTACTTTTCAAATCTTATAATTAATCTAGATGAACTTTTTATTGTAAAATATATATAACATAAAATTTATCACTTTAAGCATGTGAAGCATGTAGTTCAGTGGTATTAAGAACATTCACAGTGTTGTACAACCGTCACGACCACCCACCTCCAGAACCTTTTCATCGTCTCCAGTGTAAACTCTGGACTGATTAAATACCATCTCCCCCATAATTTAGATTATTTGTGCAGTAAGGAAAATGTTAGGAAAAATGTATTAGAAAGAAACAAATAGAAAATCTTTCTCAACCTTAATCAAAACTCATTAAATGTATTCTAGATTGTAACTTTAAGTGACAATAAAACCAGCTAATATTTATTTCAATTGATAGTTTTGTAGGTTTTTTTTTTTTTTAATAAAAAGCGCTATCCTTTATAGATGCAAACTGTGGCGTGGACACAGATCTTTCTGCTGTAATAGCTTACTGCAATACAAACCATTTGTGTTGCCTTAATAAATACATCTTTCCTACAACTGTAGTCATTCCTGGAAGAAATTGTGTGCTAAAACATTATCTCCTGGAAGTATGATTAGTGTAATATCCTCACACATGTGTTCCTTGGCATTGAACATTTGAAACGTATTAAAGTGTAAATTCTCATTGTAAAGAAATGCTGTTCTCTGGCCTTCTAGAGGAAAAGGTTCTGGAGCTGATGTGACACAGAGGGAGTTCCATTTTGCCTCCTTGGTTAGAAATGGATAAATCAACAGGACTCAAAAGTAATATTTCTGGAAACCTAGTTTATTGACCATGAAGATGATTTCTCTTGACTAGTGTTCTCCCTTAGGATCTGTACGCTAGGAGATAGCGATCAGACCAAGCAAGGTCCCCTCATAACCCATCACTCTGAAAAAGATGCTTCTAGTTGAGTTAGCAGAAAACTATCTAGCTTATGAGTGGGAAAGTTTGGGAAAACTACACAATTATGTTTAAGGGACCATTTCATGTTTCAGTAATAACAAGCAAAATTTGCAACTTAAGTAACTGATCAAGGAATTATATCCAGAATTTATAAAGAATATTTTATAAAAAATAACAAGATGGCCAATTAGGGAAATGCACAATGCATATATGGATATGAATAAGCAAGTTATAGGAGAAGAAATGTTAAAGAAAAAAATATGTATGTGAGACACAAATGAAATATATATATGAGATGTGGGTGTGTATATTATATATATATATCATATATCATATAAATGTATATATGATAGAATGCTCACTGTCACTAGTACTATAGTCGCCTCTTATCTGTGGGGGATGCATTCCAAGACTAGCTCTAGTGATACCTGGAATGATGCCTGGAACTATGGATAGTACTGATCCATATATATACTGTGTTTTTTCCTATACATATTCACATTGAAAAGAAAAAACTACAATGGCATTTATGATAGCATTATTGTATTGACAACATTGGAAATAGCCTAATTTTCTACAAGGGATACATAAGTTTTATATTTTTTAAACGAAATATTATACAACATTTAAAATAATTAAGAAAGTTTACATCAGTTGATATGGTTAAGTTTCTATAAACTAATGTGAATGGAAAAAGCAGAGATATATTGTAAATTTAAAAGAGACAGAATTTCAGATACATTGATATGAAAATAGAATGGCAAATCCAGGACAGAGAATCAACCCCATATTTGTCACTGAAATTATAAAATTATCTTAAAATAGCCTCTGAATCCTTTTCTTAGAAAAAGTTCCATGTATTTTTGACCTATGTTTTCTTTTTCATTTGCAAAACAAATCTTGAATTTTAAACAAAGTGAAGATGCTATGACAAACTCTCTCTCTAGCAATTTATTATTTCATTGGCTCACCGCCTTGACAATTAGGAGAAGATTTATAGACATATCCCCTGAATAATTGGCAATTAATTTGAGATTAGATGCCAAAAAGTACAGTATTCTTAATGTAATGGGAAGGTTGAGGCTTTTCGCTTACAAATGTCACGGAACACAGAGTAAATGTTAACCACCAGCATCGTTAACCCTGCCCTTTTGCACATCTGCAGTAGCAAGGAGTTTTAGTTCGATGATCATAAACTTTAGCTAGCTTGGCTAGTTTCACGGTAAAGCTCAAATGTAAACTAAGAGTGTCTATATCTTAAGAATGCTTTCCAATCTGTAAGCCTTTGGCTTATCTTGACAGGTACCTGCTTGTAATCCGTAAGAATGTGTAAACCTGGGATGCTTGTGTAGTTCAGGTGGTTAAGCATCCACATTCGGCTCAGGTCATGATCCCAGGGTTCTGGGTTCAAGCCCCGAGTCTGGCTTCTTGATCAGCAGGAAGCCCGCTTCTCCCTCTCCCTCTCCCTCTGCTTGCTGCTCCCCCTGCTTGTGCGCTCTCTCTCTCTCTCTCTCTCTCTCTCTCTCTCTCTCTCTCAGATAAATAAATAAAATCTTTTAAAAAAATGACAATGTATAAACCTGGGTTCTATATAGGAAAAAGAGATACTGTATCCTGAATCTTCTTTGGGCTTTTCTTTTGACTCAAACAATACATTTGGATCCCGTAACATCTTTTCTATTCATGACTCAGTGTCCTTCTAATGTCTACAACTGTGGTCTCCTATGGGGAATATAAATTCTAGGTCCTAAACAATGAAGATTTTGCTGGTAAACATTGTTATCCTTTTGGTCAAATTCCAGGGTACCTTATACCTGGAGATAGAATTGACAGGTGTGACTATTAAATATCAGTGATTTGCCAGTTGGTTTCATTTCAACTCCAGCACAGTGCCAAAAATATATTAAGTATGCACTTAATGCTAACCAATTCATATATGTCCAGACAATTTTAGCACACATAGAGTTTTTTTTTTAAGATTTTATTTAATTTATTTATTTATTTGAGAGAGTGAGCGAGGAAGAGAGCATGAGCAGGGGGAGGAGCAGAGGGAGTGGGAAAAGCAGACTCCCTGCTGAGCAGGGACCCAGATTTTGGGCTCCATCCCAGGGACCTCAGGGACCTGAGGATCATGTCCTGATCTGAAGGCAGACACTTAACTGACTGAACTACCCAGGTGCCCCACAAGTAGAGTTTTATTCCCTTCCAGAAACTATAGAAATATCCTTTAATCCAAATTTCCCTATGCCTGTATTTTGTTCATAGCTATTTCTAAGTAATCGAATGGGTTTTATGTTTATGTCCATTTAAAAAGCCCATCTTTGAACTAACCTCAGCTCTTTTCGCCCCTCACCTCAACAGTTGTCTCCTCTAGATTGTCATGACAATTTCCATCTTTCATTGAGTGCTTTCTCTTTGCCAGGCATGGTTAGAAACTCATTTAATCCTCTTGACAATTTTGTAGCAGAGCTACAGGTTTTTCAGTGCTCTGTTTTTACAGATAAAGTTCAGAGATTAAGCACTGTGCTTGCGTTCACCAGTTAAAAAATAGTGGAGCCAGACTTTAAACCCAAGCCTTAGTCTTAACTACCAAGATTTACTTTATTTTTCGTTCTGTTCATCTCTCCAATGGGAAATTGAGAATTAAGCATTTAGAACAGTGCCTATCACATAGTCATTCAGTAATTATGTATATATTCTTAAACCTTTGAAATCAATTTTATAAGTGTAATACACATACTGTAAATTGCATACACACACAGTTCCATACGTTTTGATAAATGTATAAACGTGTATTATCCTGTCACAATTAAGATTTTCTTTTTTTAAAAATTTATTAATACATAATGTATTATTTGCTTCAGGGTATAGGTCTGTGAATTATCAGTCTTACGCAATTCACAGCACTCACCATAGCACATACCCTTCCCATTCCGCCATTCAATGCTCCTCCCGTAGCCCTTCACCTTCCCAAGGTCCAAGCACCCCTCCCCCCTACCCCCCCCCCCCCCCCCCCCCCCGCCAGGAACCCTCAGTTTGTTTCATGAGATTAAGAGTCTCTTATGGTTTATCTCCCTCCCTGGTCCCATCTTGTTTCATTTATTCCCTCCCTTCCCCCCAAAACCCCTGCCCTTCCTCTCAAATTTCTCATATCAGAGAGATCATATGATAATTGTCTTTCTCTGATAGACTTATTTTGCTTATCATAATACCCTCTAGTTCCTTCCACGTCATTGCAAATGGCAGGATTTCAGGTTTTTGATGGCAGCATAGTATTCCATTGTATATATTTATATACCACATCTTCTTTATCCATTCGTCCTTTGATGGACATCTAGGTTCTTTCCATAGTTTGGCTATTGTGGACATTGCTGCTACTATAAACATTAGGGTGCCTGTGCTATCCCTACACTGTGAAGAGTTTTGATCAAGAAAGGATGCTATACTTCGACAAATGCCTTTTCAGCATCTATTGAGAGTATCATATGGTTCTTGTTCTTTCTTTTATTAATGTATTGTATCCCATTGATTGGTTTGTGGATGTTGAACCAACCTTGCAGCCCAGGAATAAATCCTTCTTGGTCATGGTGAATAATCCTTTAAATGTACTGTTGGATCCTATTAGCTAGTATTTTGGTGAGAATTTTTGCATCCATGTTCATCAGGGATATTGGTCTGTAATTCTCCTTTTCGATGGGGTCTTTGTCTAATTTTGGGATCAAGGTAATGTTGGCCTCATAAAATGAGTTTGGAAGTTTTCCTTCCATTTCTATTTTTTGAAACAGTTTCAGGAGAATAAGTATTAATTCTTCTTTAAATGTTTGGTAGAATTCCCCTGGGAAGCCATCTGGGCCTGGGCTCTTGTTTGTTAGGAGATTTTTGATGACGGCTTCAATCTCCTTACTGGTTACAGGTCTGTTCAGGTTTTCTATTTCTTCCTGGTTCAGTTTTAGTAGTTTATATGTCTCTAGGAATGCATCCATTTCTTCCAGATTGTCAAATTTGCTGGCTTTTAGTTGCTCATAATATGTTCTTATAATTGTTTGTACTTCTTTGGTGTTGGTTGTGATCTCTCCTCTTTCATTCATTATTTTATTAATTTGGGTCCTTTCTCTTTGCTTTTTGGTAAGTCTGGTCAGGGGTTTATCAATCTTATTAATTCTTTCAAAGAGCTAGCTCCTAGTTTCACTGATTTGTTCTACTATTATTTTGATTTCTATTTCATTGATTTCTGCTCTCATCTTTATTATTTCTCTTCTCCTGCTGGGTGTAGGCTTTTTTTGCCGTTCTTTCTCCAGATCCTTTAGGTGTAGGGTTAGATTGTGTACTTGAGACCTTTCTTGTTTCTTTAGGAAGGCTTGTATTGCTATATACTTTCCTCTTAGGACTGCTTTTGCTGTGTCCCAAAGATTTTGAACAGTTGTGTTTTCATTTTCATTTGTTTCCATGAATTTTTTAAATTCTTCTTTAATTTCCTGGTTGACCCATTCATTCTTTAGTAGGATGCTCTTTTGCCTCCATGTATCTGAGTTCTTTTCAATTTTCCTTTGGTGGTTGAGCTTTAGTTTCAAAGAATTATGGTCTGAAAATATGCAGGGAATGATACTAATCTTTTGGTACTGGTTGAGACCTGATTTGTGACCCAGGATGTGATCTATTCTGAAAAATGTTCCATTTGCACTAGAGAAGAATGTGTATTCTGTTGCTTTGGGATGGAATGTTCTGAATATATGTGTGATGTCCATCTAGTCCAGTGTGTCCTTTAAAGCCTTTATTTCCCTGTTGATCTTTTGCTTAGATGATCTGTCCATTTCAGTGGGGGGGGGTGTTAAAGTCCCCTATGATTATTATATTATTGTCGATGTGTTTCTTTGATTTTGTTATTAATTGATTTATATAATTAGCTGCTCCCATGTTAGGAGCATAGGTATTTAAAACTGTTAGATCTTCTTGTTGGACAGACCCTTTAAGTATGATATACCATCCTTCCTCATCTCTTATTATAGTCTTTGGCATAAAATCTAATTTGTCTGATATAAGGATTGCCACCCCAGCTTTCTTTTGATGTCCATTAGCATGGTAAATGGTTTTCCACCTCCTCACTTTAAATCTGGAGGTGTCTTTGTGTCTAAAATGAGTTTCTTGCAGATAGCATATTGATGGGTCTTGTTTTTTAATCCATTCTGATACCCCGTGTCTTTTGATTAGAGTATTTAGCCCATTTACATTCAAGGTAACAATTGAAAGATATGAATTTAGTGCCATTTTATTGCCTATAAGGTGACTGTTGCTGAATATTGTCTCTGTTCCTTTCTGGTCTGTGTTACCTTTCGGCTCTCTCTCTGCTTAGAGGACCCTTTCAATATTTCCTGGAGGGCTGGTTTGCTGTTTGCAAATTCTTTTAGTTTTTGTTTGTCCTGGAAGCTTTTTACCTCTCCTTGTATTTTCAATGACAGCCTAGGTGGATATAGTATTCTTGGCTGCATATTTTTCTCATTTAGTGCTCTGAATATATCATTCCAGTCCTTTCTGGCCTGCCAGGTCTCTGTGGATAGGTCTGCTGTCAATTCAGTATTCTTACCATTGTATATTACAGACCTCTTGTCCTGAGCTGTTTTCAGGATTTTCTTTTTGTCACTGAGACTTGTAAGTGTTACTAGTAGATGAGGGAGTGTTGACCTATTGTTATTGATTTTGAGGGGGTTCTCTGTGCTTCCTGGATTTTGATGCTTGTTCCCTTGGCCAAATTAAGGAAATTCTCTACTGTAATTTGCTCCAATATACCTTCTGCCCCCTCTCTCTTTTTTCTTCTTCTGGGATCCCAATTATTCCAATATTGTTTCATGTTATGGTATCACTTACCCCTTGAATTCTCCCCTCATGGTCCAGTAGTTGTTTGTCTCTCTTTTGCTCAGCTTCTTTATTCTCCATCATTTGGTCTTCTATATCACTAATTCTCTCTTATGCCTCATTTATCCTAGCAATAAGAGCCTCCATTCTTTATTGCACCTCATTAAAGCTTTTTTTGATTTCAACTTGGTTAGGTTTTAGTTCTTTTATTTCTCCAGAAAGGGATTTTATTTCTCCAGAAAGGGATTCTCTAGTATCCTCCATGATTTTTTCAAGCCCGTCTAGCACCTTGATAATCATCATTCTGAACTCTACTTCTGACATATTACTAATGTCAGTATTGATTAAGTCCCTAGTCATCACTACTGCCTCTTTTTCTTTCTTTCTTTCTTTTTTTTTTAAGTGAGTTTTTCCACCTTGTCATTTTATCCAGATAAGAATAGATGAATGAGGGAACAAAATACTAAAAGGGTAGCAATGACCCCAGAGTAATATACACTAACCAAATCAGAAGAGACCCAAAACTAGGGGGAAAGAAAGGAGAAAAGAAAGAAAGAAAGAAAGAAAGAAAGATATATATATATATATATATCTAATATATATATATATATATTAGACTGCTGAATAGAACAGAGCCACACACTTGATTTTGGGTGTATTTTCACCTGTTAGAAGAAACTGTTTCCCAAAATTTTAAAGAAGGAAAAACTTATATATATATATATATGTGTGTGTGTATATATATACACATATATATGTATATATATATACACACATATATATATGTGTGTATATATATGTGTTTTTCCTTCTTTAAAGGAAAGATATATATATACACACATGTGTATATATATGTATATGTGTATATATATACATATATGGATGTGTATATATACATATACATATATATGTATATATATACATATATATACACACACAAAAATAAGGGTAAACACAATGAAGCAATGGAATATGACTGTAAAGATGAAAATATAAAAAGGTTCCAAAAAAGGAATTGATAATATAAGAAGTTCGTTCATGAAAAGAAAAAAAAAAGAGAGAAAAGAATGTGATCAGTTTGGAGACTAGAGCAAAGCCATGCACTAGATTTAGGGTGTATTTTGATCTGTTAGGAGAATCTGTATCCCAAAGTTTTAAAGAAAGAAAAACGTGTACATTTACAAAAAATAAGGTCAAATACAATGAAGGGATGAATATGACTATAAAAGTGAAAATTTAAAAAGATTTTTTAAAAGGTATTAGATAAGATAAAATAGTTTGAAAACGTTAAAACAGGGAAAAGGAAAAATTAGAAAAAATAAAATAAGAAAAAATGTTTTTTAAAATTTAACTTTGAAAGACTAAAAAATCATGGGAAAAAAAGCCATGAATTCTATGTGCTGTATTCCTGTGGCTCTGGAATTTTCCAGTTCTCATTGATAACCTGGTCTTGGCTGAATGTTCTTGTTGATCTTCTGGGGGAAGGGCCTATTGTACTGATTCTCAAATGTGTTTACCGGAGGCAGAAGTGCACCACTCTTGCCAGGGGCCAGGCTAAGTGGCCTGGTTTGGAGAGCGAATCTGTTTGGGTTCGCTCTGGGGAGCTTTTGTTCCCTGAATGCTTTCTGTACAGCTTCGGAGGACGGGAATGAAGATTGAGGCCTCCCAATCTCTGGCCCACAGGAGCCAGGAGCTCAGGCTCCACTCCTCAGCGAGCTCTCAGAGAAGAGCAGTCAATCCCTCCCGTCTTCCTGGTCTCTGGCGCAGGGCCCCGTTTGGAGTCTACAAACCTAGCAGATTCCTGCAGTGTGCTCCTGCGCCACTACTTCCAGAGGAGGAATGAGGGCTCTCCCCAGATCTGCCACTTGTGGGATCCCTGCTCGTGTGCCTTGGATCACGGTTTAAGGTAACCCTGAGCTGAGATCTCACTCCTCAGCTCCGTCTCTGCAGCTGGCTTCCCTGCTCTGATACCCAGGAGCTCTGCCGTTCTCAGGCACCCTGGGTGTTTCTGTGACCCCGTGGGTCCTGAGACTACACTGTCCCTATGAGGGCTCCAACCCCCACTTAGACTCTGGAGCGATGTCCCTCAGTGGAGCCAACTTCTAAAAGTTCTGATTTTGTGTTCTGCTGCTTTATTGCTTGCCGAACTGGCCCCTCCCCCCGCGGTCTATCTTCCCGTGTATTGCCTCAGATTTACTTTTCTGCACGTCTTACCTTTCAGTAAGTGATTGCTTTTCTATTCCTAGAATTGCTGCTCTTCTTCTCTTCTACCTCCCATTGAGTTTGTAGGTGTTCAGAACGGTTTAATAACTATCTAGCTGAACTTCTGGGACCCGATGATATTTAGTTCTCCTACTCCTCCGCCATCTTGCTCCTCCCTCAATTAAGATTTTCTATATTGGCATCCACTTTAAAAACTTCCCTTGTGGGGCGCCTGGGTGGTTCAGTGGGTTAAGCCTCTGCCTTCGGCTCAGGTCATGATCTCCAGGTGCTAGGATCAAGCCCCACATTGGGTTTGCTGTTCAGCAGGGAGCCTGCTTCCCCCTCTCCTTCTGCGTGCCTCTCTGCCTAGTTGTGATCTCTCTCTCTCTCTCTCTCTCTCTCTCTCTCTCTCTCTCTCTGTCATATAAATAAATAAAATAAAAAAATTTTCCCTTGTGCTCCCCTTTTTAAGAAATGTTTTATCTTGAAATCATTGTAGAGTCTCATGAAGGTGTAAAAAATAGTACAGAGATCTGCTATACCCTTCATCAAGTTTCTCCTCAGTGAAAATCCGTTACATAAGTATAGTACAATTGCAAAGCCAGAAAATTGACATTGGTACCCTCCATAGGTCTTCCTCCCTTCTGCACTTTTGCAGTCAGTCTCTGCCTATCCTCAGCCCAGATAACCACGAAACTGCTTTTTGTTACTATAGTTTAGATTGTTCTAGAACTTCATATTTAAATGGAAACATACAGAATATTGCCTTTTGTTTCTAGCTTCTTTTGCTTAGCATTATGTGTTTTAGATGCATGAATGTGTATGTGTTTGTAATTTGTTCCCGTTAATTGTTGTGTAGCATCCTATCCAAATACAGTAGTTTGCATACCCATTTATCTGTAGATAGACATTTGGGTTGTTCCCAACTTTGGAATATTATGTAGTGAATAAAGTTGATGTGAAGATTCATCTACAGTTGTGTGTGTGTGTGTGTGTGTGTGAGAGAGAGAGAGCACACATGTGCAGTTATTTTCATTTCTCTTAATAAGAGTGGAAATGCTGAGTCATTTGCTTAGTGAAGGCTTAGCTTTATAAGATACTGCCAAATTCTTTTCCCTAGAGAATGAACCATTTAATAGCCCACTGACAGTGTGTAAGTGTTCCTTTTGTTCTACAATGTTGCTAACACTTGATACTGTCAGTCTTTTAAATTTTTGCCATTTTAGTAGGTATGCAGTGGGATCTCACTGTGGCTTTCATTTGCCTCTCCCTGATAATTAATGATGTTGATTATCTTTTCAAGTGGTTAAAGGTCAATCATATATATTCTTTTGTAAATTATTCAAAACTTATGTCCCTTTGGGGGGGTTGGTGAGTGGATAGGTGAATGTTTGTCTTTTTTATTCAACAAATATTTGGTGCATAATTGAATATTTATTAAATGACCTAAGATTGTCTCAAATATATCTGTTTTCCTTTTGTCCACTTGAAACCTTAGGTGTAATACATCTAAAATAAAATAGTTCAAATTGGGTTTTGTTAGTCTATTCTAAAATGATCATCTGTAATAGGCAATCTTATTTTGAACATGATATTAAAATAAAGATCAGTAGTTTCCTGCCCTGCATGGGACATAGCATCATCTGAACCATCATTATCATCCTCATGATTTACTCTTTTGACCATGGGGACGTTATCATCTGAAGACATGGATTTTGTGGCTCACATAGATACTGCATTGCTACATTGTTTCTCTAAGGCTAGAAATGCTCTTACCTAATTTTTATCTTGTCTAAAAATGGAAGGATGATTTTAGCCTTGTTATTTTTAGCTGTCACTGAACTATCTTTCTCCATTAAGAATAAATGTTAGCTAAGTTGATCTATAAGCTCTGTGTTGATCCTGTAGACTATAATTTATCTTTGTAATTTAGAAAGAACATTTGGTTACCTTCTCCTTTCTATGACATATTTTTGTAACAATAATATTTTCAGCTATTGTTTTGTTTTGTTAATGTAGAGAATTACAAAGAAATGCACAGACCCACCTAGGTAACTATTGCTTATATAATAGTAATAAAAAGGCAGTATGTACGTAGTGTTTGTAACTCAACGCACTATCTTAAGATCTATATATCTCTATCTGTCTATAGAATGAAGAGTGACATCTTCTCCCTTATTTCCATGCTCATGTCCTTCTGCCCAAACGAAACTGTTGTTAAAGCTTTGTGATGATTCCTTATAGCAAACAGGGTCTCTCCTTTTCTCTATTCCCTTTTACAAAAAAGGAATCGGGCGTATGCACTACTCCTTATTTTCCTTTGACACCAACACATGCAGATCTAGCTTTCTAGGAGTAGTTACTATATGAATGAACTGTGCTTTCCTTAGTTGTTCTCTCGTGGTTTTTTCCAGGTTTTGTTTTGTTTTTTTTCTCTTTATTTATTTGCTGTTATAAAAATGCTGCAATAAACAATACTGGAGATGTTGCAGACTTCTGCAAGTATATTCATAGGGTACATTTCTACCGATTGGATCCCTGGTCAAAGAACGTAGTGTGATTTGTCAGCTATTGCTTCATTGTTCTCTTTGAGGTTTCAGCCATTTATTCTCTCTTCAGTAGTGTCTGCAAGTGTCTATGGCACATATTTTAAATGTATTAGCCTCATTTAAATTCTTTGTTATTTGAGCCTTCTAGTATTATGTGAAATGGGACCCCCAAATTAATGCTATTTCAATGCTGTTTTATCTTTATTACATTCTTGCTTGCCTTTTCCCCTGCAGAGGAAAATCTGAAGTCAGTTCTCCTAATGACTGAGGTTGGCTGGGTAGAATGGCTTGAGGTGGCATTCCCACACACAGTTCTCCAGCTGCTCAGTCTCTAGGAAGCCCTATTGTTGATGTGTTCTCTCTATTTTATATATTACCTACAGGAGGAAAGCTGAACAAGGACCTGCGACACTTCCTCAATCAACGGTTCCAGAAAGGGTCTCCTGATCATGAGCTCCAGCAGACCATAAGGGATAACCTTTACCGCCATGCTGTGCCTTGTAAGTAGCCAGTTTAGGGCAACTGACTGCTGGGTGGGTGTGTGGAAAGTTTGTAGAGCCAGACTCACCAGCTGGTTCTAGAACACTGGTTGATTAGTTTGCTCACATAGTGACTCCCTAAGTCCAGGGAATCATAAGTGACTGTGGGACATGTAGCATAGTGCAAGGTGAAATTACTTGGCTTTCAGGTTCTGGCTCTGCTGCATACTTGCTTATAATGCCAGGTAAATTAGTTGTCCTTTGTCAGGGCCAGTTTTCACATCAGTGGAAAGGACATCTGAGTTATACTAATTCAATAGGACTGTTAGGATCAGTCCATGAGATGAAGCATGTAAGCATATTTTGCAAAGTACGGACGTGGTGTAAGCCTCCATTAATGTTAACCATCATTATTATTAATGGAGGTGGACCAGGCCAGAGACTTTCACATTGACCTCTGCAGAGATCAGTGAGTTCCTCATGGCCTTGGTGGACTCTCCTTCCCCAACATGACCCAATTCATAGACCTGGATTTCATGCATAATTTTTTTTTGAAGAAATGGTTTCCACCAATTAAAAACTCAAATCCCACAAACCCATTAGATCAGAGTAAATCTGAGAAAGCAAGACATGGAACATAGGGACTATGAAAGCAAGGTTTTTGTATTGCGGGAACAAAGGAAGGAAAGGAAGGAAGGGAAGTCAGTCTATGGGGCAAAAGTTGTAGTGAAGTATTACCATGTTCTACCAAACTGTATTCCTATACAGCTAATTATAAGGTAGGAGTCCTGGGGAGACTTATAATGATTTCATTTATTTTTAAATTAAGAAGAAAGAATTATTTTGGTTTTAATACTTGGAATTTTTCTTCTCTATGATTACCCAGTCCTTCAAAGCTTGAAATTTTATTTTTTTAACGATAACATTTTTTATCCAGCAAAAATAGTAGGAATCATTTGAAGTTGAAGGTACCCTGCTTATTGCTGTGATTTGTTGCTAAAATGGTTTTCTTTCTTTCTTCTTCTTCTTCTTTTTTGTAATAGTATTTTGCAAGGGGTATGCTGGAGTCCTAATGTTTAAGATCCCACTGCAAAATGATAAAGAGAACTTAATGTAAGCCACCATAGACCTGCCAGGACTTAGGCCCTAAGTCTAGACTGGGACCTTTAAAGATCAGGTTCTAGAACAGCCCCCTGCCCTTCATTTTACTTATTAATAAAACCAAGTCTCCAATAGGAAAAGAGGTTGAATATAAGGAACTTGGGTCTGTGCCCCAGGGTTGTCTTTCTGCTGAGTGGTAGAACTACCTTTTATAGAGAAAATGTAGTGATAATGTATTAATGTGCATCTCTGGGCCTCAGTTCTTTTAGTCTTTCAGCATGGGAATTGAACGCTGTAACCTTATATCCTACTAATAATTCTTTACACTTGGATTAATAGTAATTCCTAATGTTAATTGCATGAGTTGTAAAGGGATTATCATTCTTTTTATGGATCAAGAAACCAAGGCACCAAGGTAAGCCAATATAAAACAAGGCTGAAGGTGACCAGGACTCCACCATTGTCCTGACTCTGATCTACTGATCAGTTTCACCCTCGGAATGACTCTTTGAGGTTGGGATTTTTAATACCCAGTGTACAGATGAGGAAGCCAAGTCTTGGGGAGATCAAGTCACTGATAAGTGTCGGATTTGGGTCTTCTAGACTCTCACCACCCAGGGCTGCTTCCGTAGCTGTGCCAGAGCTGCTCTGATGTTTTGGGACGACAGGTTGAATATAGTTTTGCAGAATTTGGTACTTGCAGAATCATGAGTGTTCTCTGTGTAATTTTTCCCCTACTTAGATTCCAATTTAAGAAATGGGGGATGAAGCAAATGAGCACACCATTTCTTGATGCATCTGCGGTGTTACTATGGTTACGTTTTGGCATGCTTTCCCATTTATTTTTTTCCACTGATTTATAGGACCTGACTGTGAGCTAAATGGCTTGATTTTAAGCTTACCACTATATAGGAATTGGGGCAAAAATGACCTCAGCCTTTTAAAAACAGTGGAAAATCATGTTTTGTCTTTGTGTGTATAAAGCCCTTGGTATTAATGTTTCATTTCTGCGAAACCCACAAGTCGGGAATTGTGAAGGTAAAAATGGTCTTTCTACTGAAGGAGAAAACAAGTAACATTTCATTTTACATTTCCTTCATAAAATGGGAAGGAAATTCAGAAGAGGTCTGTTTCTGGGTCTGGCGCAGCCTGTGTACCTTTGAACATGAGTAGAGCAGGGGTGACTTGGGATTCTGTTATAGGCTTGGAGAACTCAAGCCACATTTGTGTTTATTTTGATACTTTGGTCCATGTGATTGGTGAAGCAGAACTCGCTACCAACCTGTTGTGCCAACGGATTAGGAAGCCGTTCATTTGGAGAATACATCCTCCTGATTATATTGTAACGGTGCCACAGGGAAGCAAGCTCGTGGGATCTGCATTTTCCAGAACTTCCTGCTGCTGATATTTTAGTGACTTTCAGTATTTTGAGAAGGGATGACCTCATGAACAGGTGCTTGTGAGTTGGGGTAGACAGCTTTTCTTTTCTTTTTTTTTTCTTTTAAATATTTTATTTATTTATTTGACAGAGAAGGAGAGAAAGAGGCAGGCAGAGGAAGAGGGAGAAGCAGGCTCCCCTCTGAGCAAGGAGCCAGACCCAGGGCTTGATCCCAGGGCCCTGTGATCATAACCTGAGTCTAAGGCAGACCCTTATCCAACCGAGCCACCCAGGCGTCCCTGGGTAGACGTCTTTTCTTATACATTTTGGGAGGTTCACTTGTCACTAGAAATTAATAAATAAAGCCCCTTTGTTCTCAAGTTCTTTTTAATGTCATCATAGCACTACAATGGATTTTACCATTTAAGATCCCATTTGATCCTAATTCCTTGGTGTAAAGACAGTGCAGGTAATAGCATCTCTGTTTTACAGGTAAGGAAATGGAGCCGCAAATGTGACTTCCTCAAAATCCTACCACTCCTAAATGCCACATTACTCACTTCTCACCCAGTGCTATTTTAATTTTTCTTATTTTTAACAGCTTTATTGAGATACGATTCACACACCATACAATCCACCCATTGAAAGTGTTCATCCAGTGCTATTTTTGCTACGGTTCTTATTTTGCTGCACTCCTCCTTTATTTTGTCTTCATGCAAAAACTTTTTATTATGAAAAAGGTCATCATATTTGAAATTTAATTATATTTACCATTGAAAATCACCACACACCCCCCCAAAATTTTTTTTTAAAAGCCAAACCAGAATTATAACAGAAAAGAGAACTGGATTGTGGGGTGAGTCAGAAGCCCTGATGTGAAGTCTGAGGGCTTTTCTCTGACTTTTCTCTCGCTGTGGGGTCTGCTTCACATCATGTAACCTCTCTGAGACTCATTTACTCTTTAATAAAATGGAAATGGAAACACCCTCTTCAGGCATTGTCTCACCAAATGTCAATAGCGTCCCTAAGAGATCAGTCTATCCAAGGAAGCCCAGAGAGGTTAATAACTTGCTGAGGGTCATACAGGTTAACAAGTAGCTCGGTCAGGGTTCAACCAGTTCTGACTCCCGTGCCGGGCATCATTGATAGTGGTGGGAATAGGGTCATATTACGTGGACCATTGAGAGGGGAAGACACAGAAAAAAAGTTTCTCAGTGCTGAATTTTATAGTTTGAACTATATAAAATCATGGGGTTTTATGGCAGCAGGGGCTATGTTAGGCATCATACCTTAAAAATAAGTATCTCCGGGCGCCTGGGTGGCTCAGTGGGTTAAAGCCTCTGCTTTCGGTTCAGGTCATGATCTCAGGGTCCTGGGATCGAGGCCCGCATCGGGCTCTCTGCTCAGCAGGGAGCCTGCTTCCCCTCCCTCTCTCTGCCTGCCTCTCTGCCTCCTGTGATGTCTCTCCCTCTGTGAAATAAATAAATAAAATCTTAAAAAAAAAAAAAGTATCTCCTCTCTGATGTTCAAGTAATTCACTGATAAGTGCAATAGAATTTGCATTTCTTTAATGGTGATTCAGCTTTTAATGCATCATTATAGGATTCTCTTGGGATAGCTCAGTTTATCTTACTGTTCATTGAATCTCTTCTTAATACAACTGTAGAAAACCACTTTTGAATAAATGGATTTGAAATCCAAGTAAACGTCGTCTGTGTTGTTCAGTTCTCTCATTCCATAGAGCCATCTGGATGATAGTCTTTTCTCCTGCCCCTCAAATTCCCCTACATGGCCAGCCCCTCCCTTTGACACTTCAGTCCTGCAAAGGTTATCCATAACCCCAAACTCAACAGGCACCTTCTCTTGAATGGGTGCCTACTATTTCCTTCTCCTTCCCCACCTTGCCATCTGACCAACATGCAGCCCTCTTTTATATTTTTTAAAGATTTTATTTATTTGACAGAGAGAGAAAGAGAGAGAGAGAAGCAGGCTCCCTGTGGATCAGGGAGTCTAATGCGGGGCTTGATCCCAGGACCCAGGAATCGTGAATTGAGCCAAAGGCAGGCGCTTAACCAACTGAACCACCTAGGCACTCCACACAGCCTTCTTTTAAACTTGAACCCAGATGCCACTTCCTCTACAGATTGGGCCCGTTCCCCTCTTCACTGCTGCCGGAGCTACCGACCGTGAGCTCCTTTCAGCACCCATGCCTGCTTGCAGTGCCTGCTGTGTGTCTGTCTGTCCTATTAGAATCTGACTATTCTGAAGTCAGGGACCATGTCTTCCTCAGTGACCAGCCCACACCTAGCTTCGTGCCTGGACTGTAGAATAAATATTTGTTGACTGAATGAACAAATGAAGAAATGGATGAAGGTGCTCTTTGTTTTTCTTGTTTTATTTTTTTCTCTTGGTTCCTTAACGGGTTGGAGAAACAGCAGGGCTGCTTTTGCCATAAAGCTTTCAGAATAAAAGGCAGCCCCGAGATGGCTGATAAGGACTCCACTGATTACTCAGCTGGTAATCCAGACCCAGAGGAAAGAGGCGAGGCTCCTGTGCACTTGGAGCTGGAGTGCCCATTCTCAGCACCTCCTAATTACAGTCTAGATAACAGGGTACCTCCCACATTGATAGCCTTGTGCTTCATGACTTCTTGTCCTGGCTGATGTGACAATATCTGAGATGCTTGCTTTGGAATGGCTGCTTTTCCTGTGAAGATAAATGTGTTACCTGACAGGGTTTGTCATTTACTGTGCTGCTGCTGTCAAAACCAGATACTCCTCCTCCACTAGCGCTGGTCCTCTGGAATGCTGAGCACCACCCCTCCCATTCTGTCTCCCTTTTCTGGGGATGACGGTAAGGAGCTCATCTTTCTTTTCAAGCAAAGGTCATTTGAAAGAGGAAAGGATAAGTCAGTATTGTTCTGTATCTTAATAGTTTGTGTGTGTGTATGTTTTAAAGATTTTTTTTTTTTTGAGAGAGAGAGAGAGTGGAGTTTCAGGGGGAGGGGCAGAGGGACAGGGAGAGAGAATCTCAAGCAGAATCCCTGCCGAGCACAGAGCCTAAAGCCGGACTCGATCCCAGCACCCTGAGATGACGACCTGAGCCAGAACCAAGAGCTGGATGCGTGACCAACTGAGTCACCAAGGCACCCCTGTACCTTAACAGTTTGTTGATCAAGGGTCTCACTGATACTGAGATCACTGTATCTTGTATAAGAGGCATTGATCAGTGACTTAAAGTAGTTTACAAAGGGATTAAAACTGTTTGATCTGTAAGAAAATATGATGTGGCAAACATCTTTGGTCTTTCTTTGCAGAGGTGCCATATTCAAACAGGCACCTTAGCATCTGCTAACCGTTGGCACCTTAACATCTGCTAACCGTTGGCACCATTGTTATCTTGGATGTGACTGTGACAGCATGGACACAAATTACCTTTGGAATTGTTTGAACCTATGAGTGTCTCTTAAGCACAGCCGTCTCCAGTGCTTCATGCCTGGAATCAAATCATTTTGCAATTGAAGCTGATGATAGAAACTAGGCCAGTTTATCGGCAAGAGGCCAGGACAAAGATCTGAATGTTGGAAAATTCCTTCTCTCCTGGAATGTGCATCTCTGTGTTCAGGTTGTGTTTGACACAGTGGCAAGCTTCAGGTCATAATTCATGAAGAGGACAATTCTGGAAGCCTCCCAGGACTGATCAGATAAGGGTCACGGAAAACTCTCTCACTGTGGTTATTGCCCTTGTCCTATAACCAGAGGAAGTGCTGTCTCAAATTAAAAAAAAAAGGGTTGTTTCAGCCTTTACAAAGCCTGGCCTCTTGCAGAAATGTGGCTAGAAACACCCGTAGTAGCTCTCCGGTGTGTGGACTCCTGCTGCGTTCGAGGGGCCCTGCCATGATGCTTCCGTATGTGTCGTCTCTCATGCTGGCCTCGTGGGGAACAGACAGAATGTTATGGATCTGATCTCGAGCCCATTGGGCTGGTTAACCCTGCCTCTTTTCTATTCAATTGCAAAGCTTTGCTGTATATAATACAGTCCGTATCTGCCCTCCCTTCTCCATCAGTTGTCATCTCTTTCCCTCCCCTTGCCCTTTACTCATTGGTACAATATTTTCCCATGTGTCCCCAGCTGGTCTGCAATCTGGGGATTTCTCCCACTAACTGACTACCCCCTTACTGCCTACACCTGACTTTTCCTTCCTTCTTTATCAAAACTTATTTGTTCTGGGGCTGCGTGGTTGGCTAAGTCAGTTTAGCAACTGGCTCTTGGTTTCAGGTCATGATCTCAGGGTCCTGAGACTGAGCCCCATGCCAAGGTCTGTGCTCAGTGGGGAGTCTGCTTGAGAGTCTCTCTGTCTCGCTTCCTCTGCCCCTCCCCTCTGTTCACATGCACTCTCTCTCTAAAATAATAAATAAATCTTAAAAAAACAAAAACAACTTATTTGTGCCTGGCTGACTCAGTCAGTGGAGTGTATGACTCTTCATCTCATACGTCATGAGAACTCATGAGGTGTCATGAGTTCAAGCCCCCCACTGAGTATAGAGCTTACTTTAAAAAAATCAACTGTGTGTAATAAAACTTAAAATGAAAAAAACTTATTTGTGCTACATTGATTAACTGTTTGTCCTCAAAGAAGCCAAGAATTGGAATGAAGAAGTGAATGGTTCATATTGTGGCATAGGGTTCTCCATCCTCCATTATATGTATCTTTTAACAGGTGAGTTTAAAGTGGTGCTGCTAGAAATAGCCTGTATAATGGGATGTCTGGCAACAAAGCAGGTTCATGGGTAATGATGGATTCTTATGCTTTTAATGTGTTTTTGTGCTTTCTATAGTGTTTAACACAGTGTTCCATGTACAGAAAACACTTTAAACACAAGATCGTATCAAGGGAAATTTCCCTTCTGCTTGCTGTATCACTTCTCATATATAGTCCTATCCCACCAAGTATAAGCTGGGATAGGATTTGTGTTTCACAAAGTAATGCTATAGTCTAGACAAAGAGTGCTGTGCCAAATTAAAAAATAACAGGATGAGAAAAGATACTTTTGTTTAGATGTAATTTGGAGTTAGAATCGGGGCTCAGATAACTATAAACAAATTTTCACCGACATGCATGTCTCCGGTGGGGTGTTGCAGGGCTGTGAAGGATGTGGTTGTGTTCTTTGGTACTCTGATAACACCTGCCTGATAAAAACCAGGTGCACAGCACAGGTTTGGGACACCCCAAGACAAAACACCATTTCTCATTCCTGGAGCGTGACCCTGCAAGGAGCATTGAAGTCACTAGTGTGGCATCTGTTCCACTTTTCCTTGCCACGGGAGAAGGGAGCTCTTCCATCAGCAAGTTCATGAGAAGGACTTGGTCGTTCAGGGCTCGGACAGTTCTTTTCTCCTCAGGGCTAGAACATTCAGGGGGGAGGGGCTTTCAGAAGTGGTGCCCTGGAGAGGCTGGCAGGCGCTACCAGGAACCACGTCTGTTAACCTGGGCAGGTTAGCCAGGCTTTCCGGAGCTCCATTTTCTCACTACCTTTTCTGATGTTAATGAGAAGTACCTAAACACCCCACAGTGAGTACTGCACTTCATAGTTCCTGCAGTGTTCCTCTGTTCCGCACAATCTTCTTTCTTCCAAACCCCTTTCCTTTTCATTTCTGACACGAATTCTCCAGTCTGGCATTCTCCCTTTTCTCTTTGCAGGCTCTCATTAGGCTTTGGGCCTTATTTATTTGATTATCTTTTTAAACGATTGTGATAATTTACGTGGTTCTTTTCTGTGGGAAACAAGCTAAGTTTTCAAAAATGATATTCCAGGAGCACCTGGCTGGCTCAGTCAGTAGAGCGTGCAACTCTTGATCTTGGAATTGTAAATTTGAGCTCCACATTGGGCATAGAGATTACTTAACAATAAAATCTTAAGAAAAAAGAAGATTTTTCCCACATTTTTTGAGTAACATGCCAACACTGGATGCGAGGCGAAAACCTAGTGGAGATTAATAATTGGATGATTTAGCCAATAATAAGCATGCTTGAAACAGCACATGCCTGCATATTCCCAGCATCAGTTAATTCCCCCGTGTTCTTTTTCTTTGTATTTCTTATTATATGTTGTTGACCCTAATTGCCATTGTATATTTGCTGAGTGGATGGAGTAATATTGGAGGAAAAAAAGTAAAGAAAGATTACAAACTTAAAAGCTCCTCACACCAGACTTGATTTGTATGTGTTGGTTATTAGCCTCATATAAACTTGGCTTGACTGTTGTACTTTACTGTAAGGGTCTCGGGGGCGCAGAAAAAAGGGATGCCACAAGAGTTTAGATTTAAGTTTAATTAGAGTTGATAAAACTGATAATCTTCTTATGAAAATGTGTTAGCTCAGCCTCACTGCTTAATAATAACCTCTATCATTAATCCAGCCTTACTATACATACCAGCCACTATGCTCAATGATTTGCAAGTATTATCTCTTATAACCCTGCCGAGTTTGGTGTTTTCATCTTTGTATTATGAGTGTGGTAATTGAGGTGTGGAGAGCTTAGTGACTCGAGTATTGGAGGATGCACTGTTTAATAATGATGGAACCCGGATTCATTCCAGTTCCTTCTGTTCCTAAGAGTCCAAGCTCTTGGCATATTTCTCTGGGTGCATCCCCTTAAAAACCGTGTTTTCAATTAAACTATTGAATTTGAAAAAGAGTCTTCTCTTAATACCATATGGATTAGTCCTTGGCTGAGTGTAGGATACTAATATATCTACTTGGCAGACGTGTTAATTTATTTAATTGCTTTATAATTCTGGCTGAGATTTTTCATCAAGATGTGTTGCAATTATAAAGCAATTTCTACAGCAATTTACGTAGGGATGTGGAAGTTTTCACATTATTTTTACCATTTATTATTTTAAGAGAAGGTTTTATCAAATTTTAGCTTCCCAAGAATCATGAGTCAAGAGAACGAAGTACAATATATTTTTAAAGAAACCTCCTGTATCAAATGTGTTCATAAAAATGTGTGCGAATAAACTTTCCAGCTTCTGTAATGGGTTATGTGCATTTCTGCCAAAGTCCAAGTAGGGATACTTAACTAGTTATGCTCTGTTGGGCTTACCTAAAGTCCATATGAAATGAGCTAATCAAAATGATGACCTTAAATTTAAACAAGAAAATGTCATTTGTATTATTTCAACCATAATATGAATAAACTAGACTTATTAACTGCTCAATGACATATTTTCCTCTTGCATTTAAAAATGAATCAGTTAGGGGACGCCTGGGTGGCTCAGTCGGTTAAGTGGCTGTCTTTGGCTCGGGTCATGATCCCAGGGTCCTGGGATTGAGTTCCGCGTCGGGCTCCTTGCTCAGCGGGGAGCCTATTTCTCTCTGTGCCTCTGCCTGCCATTTTGCCTGCTTGTGCTCTCTCTTTCTCTGACAAATAAATAAAAATAAAAAATCTTTTAAAAAAAAGAATCAATTACACATCCCTATTTTTAGGCAGCATACTCTGATGTGTTTTAGGGGTAAAGGGCCATCGTGAATGCACCTTAATCTCGAATGGCTACAAAATATTTAGAACTATTAAAAATATATTATGTGTGGGGAGAGAGGGAGAGAGAATAGATGACAAGCCAGGTTAAAATATTAATAATAGATGAGTCTGGGTAAAGGGTATACAGTGTTCTTTGTACTATTCTTATTCTTGCAATTTTCTTTAAATTTGAAATAATTTCCAAATAAAGTATTTTAAAAATAGACCCATGCCAAAAAAAAAAAGTTAAAAAGCAACCAATATAGTTTTGGGAAAAGGGGACTGATTATATATGAGTGTTATGTTTTTGGTTTTTCCCCGCCTTGTAGATGTCAGTGTTTTTAGCCTAGAATTGAGATTCTGTTAGTACTTTGTTAGACCTCGTGTATTAAAGTATACAGAGACTAACCTGAAAGACATTGTACATATATTAAAACAAAAATTTAACACTTATGGAATACCAAGTATATGTTATGTGTTTTCATTGTAGTTTCTCATTTAATCTTTATGGAAATCCGACAAAGGAAGTACTACTATTATTCTCCTTTACAGATTTTTTTTTTTTTTGAGAGAAAGCTAGTGTGTGTATGCATCCATGGGGATGAGGGGTTGGGGAGGCAGAGGGAGAGAGAAAGAGAGAATCTTAAGTAGGCTCCATGCCCAGAGTGGAGCCCTTCATGGAGTTCAATCCCAGGACCCTGGGATTGTGACCTGAGCCAAAATCAAGAGCCTGATGCTTACCTGACTGAGCCACCCAGGCACCCCAATTCTCCTTTACAGATAAGAGAGCTGAGGCTTAGTAAGGTTAAGTGTCTTGCCTTCCATTTCTGAAAAGAGATTGGAACCCAGGCTGTGAAGATGGGTATTAGAGCTCCCGTTAGTAACCACCATATTTTCTTTGCTTAGACTACGTGTGGGTACATCTACATGTACAGGTACATATACACATACCAAGTATATTTAGAAAATAGCTAGGAAAATTATTTTAAATGGATTCTAAATATCTGCTAATAGAACTCTAGAGCAATACAAAAGTATAATAACATTATTTTTATTATGAACACATTGAGCACTTGCCATGTGCTAGGGGTTATTCTTTCTTCAAAGTGAAGTAACTTGTTCAAGATGTCACAGCTAATAAGTGGTAAAGCTGTGCTGTGTTTTTCTAGAAGTTTCTCTCTTAGCCAGTGGCTTATTTATAGCACTACAGAATGTTTAAAAAAGAGGAAAAAGAATCAGTAATTAAGCATATTCCCTTTTTTTTTTTTGATTATTATTTGCCCCAGGGGTACAGGTCTGTGAATCATCAGGCTTACACCTTTCACAGCACTCACCATAGCACAATCCCTCCCCAATATCCATAATCCATCGACCCTATCCCTACCCTCCCACCCCCCAGTAACCCTCAGTTTATTTTATGAGATTAGGAGTCTCTTATGGTTTGTCTATATTCCCTTTTCTTGGTGGGGTGGGAAGGAATGTCTCTTGTTATTCCTTGTAAGATTATTACGTAGTCTTAGATCCCATCAAAGCTGCCACATTATATGACTCCGGGACACTATTCTGTTTGTAATCTCTGTCAATGGGGCCCTTAATGGTGGGCAGTACCCTGACTACATGGCTTTATGTGCTGGCTGTGTGCCAGTAGCAGATACTCAGCTAGACATAAAGCCTGAAAGATAGATCAAATTGCCATTCGTCTGGAAGGTACATGTCTCAACCATGCTTTGCAAATATGGTGAAGTAGTGCCTTACTCCAGTGAGGAAAATAGCCATTGGATACTTTGATGCCAGAAGCCTAATCCAATCCAGTTACACCATCTCTTCATTCTTAATTCAGCTGATTAAAGGATGGAAACAGTATTAGAATTGGATCTTATTGGGTAATAGCTATTATTTCTTTCATTTTCCCTTCCATCAATTAGTTGATCCATCTACTCAACCATCCAACCTCCACTTACTCCACTTCTTGGTCCATTCAACCAACATGTATTGAATGATCATGAGCAGGTCACAACACTGTTCAACATGTAGGAATAAACTGGTTATATTTCCTATTCTAAGAGAGTTTATAGGTATAGTGAAGAAGACAAACAAGAGGCAGCTATAATAAAGTTAAGTCCCTTGATTCAGGGTAAGCCCAGGATGATATGACATACAAGAATGGGCACCAGGTTCAGTCCCGAGACCAATGAATCGTTGTAATGAGGAAGTGAAATAAATACCAAAGGAGAAGCAGAAGAGAAACCAGAGCATCCTCTTTCCTAGGGAGAATCGGGAAACGTCTACCTGCGTAACTGTGGGCAAGTGACTCTACTTACATCTCTAAGCTTGATTTCTCATTTAAAAAGGAATCTGTTTTTTAGGGACAGAAGAGCTACATTAACCATCCTAATCTCCCAGGCCCAGTCCCAAGGTAATGTAGTCTTTTGACAGTGCTTGCTCCTTAGAACCTCTTAGGGATCGAGAGACCACTTCTATTTTTGAGTTCCCTGAAATATGTAAGAACAGCAACAACAAAAAAACCAATACTCCAGCAAAAGTTAGGACATGGCTTTAATGTTTGCATTTAATCAATGCTTTTAACATCCACCTGGCAATGTGGTATAATTGTGCTATTCACTAATTGCAAGAAGTAGAAAACATTAACTCAAGGTATAGTAAGGACAGTATCGTCTGGCAATAGATCCCAAGTTTAAATACCTCTCATTCCTCTTAGTGTATCTTTATAACTATACACATAATTTTATTTGAAGAGAGCAGAAGTCAAGATTTTGACTTAGGTCAAATGATTTAGCCTTTCCATTCCTTGGCAAATTTGATAGCATGGAATGCTATGGGATGATGCCTTTGGATGAGGGCTTGGCTATTTCAGATACACCTTCCATTGCTTGTTAATGGAAGAAGGCAAAGCAGAGTAAGTGATATTATCCCAAGCAAGCAAGATGGGTTCTACTGGAACCCCAGTTTACCAGGGCACAGCCTTCTCATTGTATTTGTCCTCAACTTCAGTCATTCAAAGGAAAATTCTTTATTCTTTGGGCCATTTCTTCTGAGGTTGCCCTATTTCCAGTTGTGGGGTTCTCTCCCCTCATGACCTGCCTACTAGAAGTGGAGCCTTATTATCGCCTTATGTGTTTTGCCTTGAAAAGTGAGACAACATTTGGTTATACTAGAAATAAAGTCAGTATAGTTGTTATACTTAAATGAATTTGACATTTCTCTCATTTCCCATCTCATAAGATAAGATCACTACAAACAGATCTTACAGGATTGTTAGGAGTTAGTTTGCACCATTAATTGATTGGAGGGATGCTTGTTTCTTCTTTCCATCGCTAAATGGTTCTGTAGTCTCAACTTCATTTAATTAGTGATTTGGGAGGGGAGAACACCACATCTTTGTCAGTGGAATTTTGAAAAAAAAATGTTGCCTAAGCTATAGATGAAATATTCTTTAAATGTATAATATGACTTGAAAATGAGACATCATAGGGACGCCTGAGTGGCTCAGTCAGTTAGGCGTATGCCTTTGGCTTGGGTCATGATCCCAGGGTCCTGGGATCGAGTCCCACATTGGGCTCCTTGCTCGGTGGGGAACCCGCCACTCTGCCTGCTTGTGCTCTCTCTCTCTCTCTGACAAATAAATAAATAAAATATTTTAAAAAGATTTTATTCATTTATTTATTTGACAGAGAGAGATCACAAGTAGGCAGAGAGGCAGGCAGGGGGATAGAGAGCAGCAGGCTCCCCGCTGAGCAGAAAGCCCAATGTGGGGCTCGATCCCAGGACCCTGAAACCATGACCTGAGATGAAGGCAGAGGCTTCAACCCACTGAGCCACCCAGGTGCCCCAATAAATAAAATATTTAAGAAAAAAGAAGAGAAAATGACACACCATATAAATCCACGTGAAATTCAGCCTAAGGTATGGCAGTGTTGCCTGGGGGACTGTGGCCAATGCTGGGAATCTCACATGATTTCCTCCCAGTGGAGAGCAGTTTGTGGCTAATACAGGTTTGATTGAGTTTCCTGTTTGCTGCCCAGTCTAGCCCCGCTCCCCACCCCATAGGTCACCTGTGGAAAGGTGGGCATCAGCCTCCTTCATTGTGAGGGAGTTAGGCACTCCGTGCACACCCACTGCAGTCTGGAGCCCTGTGGAGGGATTTTGTACTTTCTCAGGTCACTGGAAATGTGGATCATTTATACATTGAGAAACAAACTGTCAGATATAACTAAAGAGTATGTTATCTCTAAGGAACATTGAGTATTCGAAAAAAATTAATTTTTGACTTAATACTTGCTGTTTTTTTCTGGATTCATATTACGTGCTGTAGGGGCCTGGCCTGGCAGAGCACATAAACATTCTCTTAACCTCTCTCTGTTCTTTCTTTCCTTCCCTCCTTTCATTTCCTTCCCTTTCCCTCTTTCTTTTCTTTCCTTCCATGACTAACAGATCAATTTCTTCACTTTGTTCCAGACTCTGACAGTACAGGATGACAATTTTGACAGTTACTGAGAAAGGAATATTGGGTTATCAGAGAGAGACCTTTTAAAGAAAAAATTAAGGGGCACCTGGGTGGCTCGGTCAGTTAAGGGTCCAACTCTTGATTTCAGCTCAGGTCATGATCTCAGGGTTGTGAGATGAAGCCCTGCATCAGGCTCCACGTTGGGCATGGTGTCTGCTTGGGATTCTCTCTCTCCCTCTCCTTCTGCTCCTTCCCCAACTCAAAAATTAAAATAAAATAAAATAGCATAAAATACATAAAATGTGATGTAAACTTCAAGGGCATAGCCTGATGGTTTTTTACAGAAACACACATGTGCACCCATATGTGTACACACACACACACACAGCCTGATGGTTTTTTACAGAAACACACATGTGCACCCATATGTGTACACACACACACACACACACACACACACACACATACACGCATTCATGGAACCATTACCCAGAACAATATATAGAACACATTAACCATTCCACCAGGCTCCCTCCTTATGCCTCCCATTGAATACTTGTTCTCTCTCCCAGAGGTAACTGTGATTCTGACTTATCACCCTAGACTAATTTTACCTGTTCTTAAACATCATGTAAATGGAACCATACAATATGTATTCTTTCGTTCTTATTCTTTTTGCTCACATGCCTTCTATGAGATCCATCCATACTGTTGGCATGTAGCAGCACTTTGTTTTCTTTTATTGCTGTGTAGTCTTGCACTGTGTGAATGTACCGTGATCTATTTATCCATTCTTCTGCTGGTTTGAATTGTCTCCAGTTTTTAGCTACTGCTGGGAACATTCTTATAGAAGTGGACATATGTACTCGATTCCCACCTAGGAGCAGGATTGCTGGATCGGGATGTAGACATATGTTGAGCTGCAACAGATATTGCCAAATAGTTTCCAAAGTGTTCGTATCCATTTGCATTCCACCTATGTGAAGGTTACAGTTGCTCCTCATCCTCGCCAACGTTTGCTGTTGTTAGTCTTCTTGACTTTCTGTCGTCCTAGTAGATGTTCGTCGGTATCTCAGTGTGATTTGAATTTGCATTTTCCTGATGTAGAATGATATCGAGCACCTTTCAAATGCACGTTGTCTATTTGGAGATCCTCTTTTATGAAGTTCCTACTCAAATCTTTTCCCGTTTTTCTTTTTAATTGGGCTCTTTGTCTTTTTCTTGCTGATTCGTAGAAAGAGCTAAGTTTTAAAAGCCAACTCTGCTGCTTATTAGCTGTGCTTGGATAGGTTGCCTGACCTTTCTGAGCTTCATCTACGGGATGGAGCCAGTAATACCTCTTTATAGGCTGTGGTGAGTGTGACAAGAGGAAGTGTATGTTAATCACTAAGCATAGTTCCAAGCACAAAAAAGGCCTGAGTGACTAGTATCTAAACTGGAGGGAGAGGGGGGATTCAATTCTCATTATCATATGAATAGTCCATTAAGATATTCTACATTAAGATATTCTAATATTTTTTCTTCCTTCACTTTCCCTATGTTCTTTTCTCGTTTTTATACTTGTAGTAGCAAAGGAAAAACAGTGGCCATGTGTATAATACACAGTAGGCCAAAGGGACTCATCTCTTACAGAGTAACACTAGAGGTCATATCTATTCTCCAAAGAATTTGGTCCTTGCATCTAGGACAAAAGAGAACCAGAAGAGAGTTTCTGAAAAGATGAGAATAAGATAAAATGTAGACATGAGACCCAATGAAAGAAATCTACCTGCCCTGGCTAGTGGTGGGGAGCATGTCCTTTATTTCTTCTTCCTCTCTTGTCAGTTAGCTTCTCAGGGACTTAGTTTCCCCATTTGCAAAGTAGGGGTCTCAAACCTCCCTCCCAAGGTTGTCGTGAAGCCTAGCACAGTCTCAGTCTTGTGGAAGCACCTCACATATGGAGGGTGCTGGAATGGATCTTGGTCATAGTGTTAGTGCTGGTGATGATGGCGGCGCTGGTGAGGACCTCAAAGGCACTGAATATACCTTTCTGTTTACAGAGATGTCACCCATCCTACTGAAAAGCTTACTTTGGGAGCAGAAGTGGTAGCAGTTTCAGGGAGTAGTGTGACCTGCAGCAGGAAAGGGGAAGTCAGAAAGGAGCAAAGAATGTTCTGCTCTGGGAGAACCAGTGTAGGGTGTCCATTTGTACCCTGGATTCCTAATATGTTGGGGACGAACTGGACATCCCAAGCCATATTACAGTGTTTCCTTTGACTGTGATTGAATGTATCTCTGAAATACATGGAAATGGAGAAGGAGAATACATCATAGTGTCACAAGCAGTTCCTGAAACTTGCCCTTAGCAATCCATAATGGCATTGTCCAGAACCTGGGTTTCCAGGAAACCGCCCAGAGAGGCAGCCTCCTTCAGGTCTCAGGGCCCTGAGAGGCACCGTGTTTTGGTTGCCAGACACAGGCTTGGGTATGGACAGCACTGGGTTTGACTCCTTACCCCTGCATTCTGTGGCTTTGTGATCTTGGATAAGTCAGTACCCCAAGGTTTCCTGAGTTATAAAATCGAAACGTTAATATCATCCCCTTAGAATTGTGGTAAGAGGTAAGTGATATAATACAGAAACAGCACTGGGGGAGGCCCTGCACATAGTAGGTGCTCCGGCTGCAGAAGTAGACCCACGTGTCTGATGAGTAGAGGTGCACACTGTGTCTTTTTCCACGACGACTATTTAGTGAGCAGAATGCATGATGCAGAGGAGGACAGAGGCTTCCGTTCAGTGTAAGGACCCTGCTACACAGTAGGGCTTACTAGCCCTCATCTCTGTGTTGTGGGCAAAAATGGGCTTTATTGCAGTTTGGTCTCTAATTCTGCCATCAAAATACTTGCTATTTATTAGAGCCATTACAATTCAGCTACATCTTCCATACAACTAACCCACCATCTAGGCCACGTTGGACAATTTATAATTTACTAACAAGGCATGTGGATGGTCACATTCAAATGGTAAGTGCCTAGGGTAGTCTTATTTGTTCTTTCCTCCTCATTAACTGGGATCTCCCAAAAGCCCTCCCCTAAAGGTAGGACAGGCAGCGTGCTCTAAAGGTGGGAAAGGGTTTAGTTGGCCTGCAAGTTTTTCCTTATTGCCAGTTTTGGGGCTGTCCATCACTGCGTCTTTGTATACCTATAAGAAGGTGAGACTGCCTATGGTGGTATGTGGCCCCCAGGAAGCACCATTGCCTTTCACATCACATTCGCTGGCAAGTATCAAATCTGTATTTTATGCCTCCTTTGTTTATTCATTATGACAGATTTACTTAGCAGCTTATTTGGCTGGCATAGGAGTACAGTGAAAAGTTCTATCATGCACATGGTGACTCTACTGTTGGGAGTCCTCCTTTGTGTCCTGCCTCCAGTGAAAGTCACAGACAAAAAGATGATCCAGTAGGTTCAGCACAGGCTGCAGAGTTTTCAGGACAGAGGGCTATGGTCTTGTAAAGCAGATCATTTGTAGAGAGAGCGAGTCATACAAATTTAAAGAGTCAATTTTGACAACACCCCTTGTGCAAAAAAAAGTTTGAAGTTCCTGGAACTTTCATCTTTGGCAGTAACCACGGCAGACCATTTTTCTCTCATTAGCTCTCCTAAATTGCATATTTGCATTGCATGAGCCGTTTTCAGGCGTAACCGCTGGAAGCTTGCTTTTTTTCTTTGATTTTCTCAGAACACCTGTAAAAAAGCTCATTTGGGTCCTATCCAAGAAGATGGTCATCTTTCACACCTTGAAGAGAAGTAGTGCTAGAATAGTGACCCTGTAAGAATGTTCCATGTGTGCTGTATTTCCATCTCTTGTTGAAATTTACATTTACAGGAATTCTGGTTATTCCCCATTCACTTTTTGGTTCCCCAATTGACTAACAAAAGCCAGAGAATTGCCAGTGGAGTTGTTTCTTCATAAAGGGGAGACTTCCTCACACTGTCACGGCAAGTCAAATTGAAGTTCAGCTGCAAAATAGCATCTCAAGCTGGTCTGGTTTTTGGTTTTTTGTTTTTTTAATGGTACAAGTCAAAGGTTATTATAAGGAAACTACCCAAAGAGATTTATATACCAACAGGGAAGTGATTTATCATTCGTTTGTGACATATGCAAGACATCATATTCCATAAGCCACAAAGAAACATCAATAGTAGGAACTATAATATCAGTCTCCTGTTATATGTTGATCTTATATTCAGGTCTCTTGGTTAATTTCAAAAGCATCAAGTATATGGAGGCACTTTTGTTTTCCTTCCTCACCATTAATATTTTCCGTAATAACCAAAAACCTTTTGTTATTTCTTAAATAAGCTATATAAACTAATGTCAGTGTCACTAAACATCATTTTCCGGGCAGAACTTTGCTGCAGAATCTAAACAATGCCCCTTAAAATGTTATCATTTGAAGAGTGTTTTGCGTTTTTATTATTGTCTCCCATGGTCATATAACACCATTATTTCATCATTCTTAGGCAAGTATAAATATGAATCTAAATATGTATCCTCATTTGGGTGTTGTTGAACATAGAAGTACATATTTAATATGGTAGGTTTCCTTTTCCTGACAAGCTGTTAATTCAAAGATAAGCTTTATAATTGATGATTACTTAGAGCTAAGAACATTTTGGTATTACAAAAATTACAAGGCTATTTCTATTTGTTACTTCTGATTTAATTTTATACTTGGGTTTTTAAGTCTAGCATTTAGGAGACTATAGCTCTAGGGTGCCTGGGTGGCTCGTTCAGTTAAGAGTTAAGTGTCCCAACTCTTGACTTCAGCTTAGGTCATGATCTCAGGGTCCTAAGATCGAGCCCCGTGTCCGGGTGCAGAGCTTGCTTAAGATTCTCTGTCTTCCTCTCCCTCTGCCCTTCTCTCTCCTCTCTCCCCTCCCTCTCACCTCTTAAAAAAAAAAAAAAGTCTATAGTTTCTTTTTTAAAAAATAAATTTTATTTTGTTTTTAATATTTATTATTTTTTAAGATTTTATTTATTTGTGTGTGAGAGAGAGAGCATAAGTAGGTGGAGCAGCAGGCAAGAGGAAGAAACAGGGTCTTTGCTCAGCAAATCCCTGTGGGACTTGATCATGACCTGAGCCAAAGGCAGATGCTTGACCAACTGAGCCACCCAGGCGTTGCAGGACTACAGTTTCTTAAGGGTTTAGCCTTCATCTAGGATCAGCTACTGTCAGGTGGTAGTCCCACCTTCCTCTTACCCAACCTCCATGCTTCAGTGAACCAGACCGAAAATTTACTACAAGTCTCCAGTGAATACCTGAATTTTTTCATGCCAAATAATCGTCAAGTAATTTTCTCTTATGTAAGCAATACATATAAATCATTTGTTTTTTTTAAAGGTTATATTTTTATTTATTTGACACACAGAGAGAGATCACAAGTAGGCAGAGAGGCAGGCAGAGGGAGAGGGGGAACCAGGCTCCCTGCTGAGCAGAGAGCCCAATGCGGGCCTCGATCCCAGGACCCTGAGATCATGACCTGAGCTGAAGGCAGAGGTTTTAACCCACTGAGCCACCAGGCGCCCTATAAATCACTTGTTAAAAACAAAAACGTCACAGTGAATTTCATTGTCCTCTTTGACCATCTCACCCTTATGCTCTTTTCTTTTGTCTTCCCCAAAGGTAACCATAGATCATCATCTAAAAATATTCCTCTGAGACCTTTTGCTAATCATTCATAAATATTTATGTACCCATAGAAAATCAATAGTATGTAGTAGAGAGAGGAGAAAGGGTGCCACACTCTTCAAGAAGACTTGGTAAAATCTGCCATAAGATTGGGATATGTCCCTGGGCTGGGACATATTTTTTTCTTCATAGGAACTAGGAAAAGGCAGGAGGAGATTCATTTGGTTACAATCATTGCTCTATTCAGGATTCCTACTACTTCTTCAGATAGTTTCATAGGTGGTTTTGTTAATTTATTACCCTAGAAAATTATCTTTCCTTTGTAGATTTTTAAATTAACTGGTATAAAGTTGTACATGGTATTCCTCTGATGCCTGAAAATAAATCTCTTATATATTTGTAATGCCTCCTTTTTTGTTCTAAAGTTGAGTATCTGTGATTTCTCCTCCAGATGGGTCATATTTGCAAGAGGTTTTTCATTTTCTTTCTCTTTCTTTCTAGAGAGAGAGAGAGCACAAGCAGGATTCAGGGGTGCAGAGAGAGAGGGAGAGAGAATCGTAAGCGGGCTTCATGCCCACCTCGGAGCCCAACTTGGGGCTCAGTCTCACAACCCTGAAATCATGACCTGTGCTAAAACCAGCACTGGACATTTATTTTTTATTTATTTCTTATTTTTATTTTAAACTTTTTAAAAATTTTTTCACAGAGAGAGACACAGCAGGAGAGGGAACACAAGCAGAGGGAGTGGGAGGGGGAGGAGGAGTGGGAGAGGAAGAAGCAGCTGAGCAGGGAGCCCAATGCAGGGCTTGGTCCCAGCACCCTGGGATCATGACCTGAGCCAAAGGCAGACACTTAACAACTGAGCCACCCAGGCACCCAGGAGTTGGACATTTAACCAACTGAGCCGCCCAGATGCCCCAATGTTTTTCTAGTTGGTCCTTTCACTGAAACAGTATCTTCTCTTGATTTTTTTTTCTTTATTGCCTATAGGAACCGAGCTATATTTTTACCTTAGTTTCCTTATTCCCTCTTTCTGCATTTTAAAAACAACTTTATGGTAATATAATTCACACTTTTTAACAGTTCACTATTTTATAGTATATTCACAAGGTTGTACAACTGTCACCACAACCTAATTTTACACTGTCTTTATCACTTCAAAAGGAATCCTGTGCCCTTGAACAGTTATGCCTCATTTTGTGTAAACTTGTATAGCCCTCGGTAGCTAGTAGTTTACTCTCTGTCTATAAATTTGCCTGTTTTGGTCATTTCACATCAATAGAAACATGCGGTATGTAGCATTTTGTGCCTGGCTTCTTTAACTTAGCATAATGCTTTCAAGGTGAATTCATGTTGTAGTGGTTTCAATACTTCATTCCTTTCTATTGCCAAATAGTGTTCCATTGTATGAATATACCACATTTGTTGATTCATTTGTTAGTTGATGGACATTGGGGTTATTTCTAACCTTCTGCCTGTTATGAATAATGCTTTGAGGAATGTTCAGGTACAAGTTTTTGTGTAGACGAACCTTTTCAATTCTCTTTATACACCTAGGAGTGAGTTGCCAAGTCCTCACTAGTCCTTTACTTTTTAATGGTAGCTGTCCTAGTGAATATTATTTTGGTTTTGATTTGGATTTCACAAATGAGTAATGATGGTATAAGTCTTCTCAAAGGCTTATTGTCCACCTGTCTTTGGAGAAATGTCTTTTCAAGTCTTTTACCCATTTTTAATTGGGTTATTTGTGTTTTTTATTGTGAGTTGTAGGGGATCTTTTTATATTCTGGATACAGGCCTTTATCAGTTATGTGATTCACAAATATTATGTTCCATTTTTGTGGATTATTGTTTCACTTTATTGGTTAGTATTGTTTTTAGCACTTTTTTTTTTTTTTACTTTGATACAGTGTAACGTATCTATTTTTCTGTCGCTTGTGCTTTCAGGGTCATTGTCAAACCCAAGGTCATTTCTTCTAGGAGTTTTATAGTTTTAGATTTTAAATTTAGGTCTGTAATTGCTTTTGACTTAATTTTTGTGCATAGTATCAGGTAGGTTTCCAACCTAGTTCTTTTTAATGTGGATAATTCTCCCAGCACCATTTGTTGAATTTTCTACCTTTCTCCTAGTTTTAGCTTATTTCATTTTTTTTTTTTGTATAGCTTCATGAACAGGAAGCATAATTCACTTATTTTCTGTCTTTCTTATTCTGTAATAAATGCATTAAAGGTTATAATTTTATTCTGTGTAGGAATTTAGGTACATCCCACAGATTTTATTTTATTATTATTATTGCTAATTTTTGCCTTCTTTTTTCTATTAATTTCAATTTTTATTGCATTTTACTCAATGGATGTGGCCTATGTGATGTCATTTCAATATAATTTCATCCAAAGGACATTTCTATTAAAAAATAACTCTAAAGCCTTTTGTCCCCAACCCTGTAGATGTATTATTATACCTCTTTATGACATCCAACAGTGCTCTGTACTTGGTGTGTGCTCAATAGGTATTTGTGGAAAGACCGAGGCAGAGCAGGCTTTTAGAGGAAATCCACACCTAAGTGTTAGCAGTGGTTGATGTGGCAGTAACAACCACCACTTCCTGAGCACTTTCCTCTATGCCTCACCCAGTGTGTACTCACTTAGTCTTCATAACAATCCTATAAGGCAGGAACTCTCTGTTCCCATTTTACAGTGAGAAAGTGGAGGTGTTGCAAGGGTCTATTACCCAATGATTCACACCAAGAAAAAGCCAGAGGTGGATTTCGCACCAGCTAGTTTGGCCCCAGATTCCACTCTCCTAACTTCAGCCTTCCACAGTCTCCCCCATTGTCACTTTTCCATGACGTGTAATTGGTCCCGCTCCTAATCATTTCTCTGATTGCTTTGAACATGTTCTGTGAAGGAAATTCTTGGCACTTTTCTCAGTTGTTTGTTAAAAGTGGCAAGTAATGAAGTGTTTGTACATGATTCCTCTCAAGACACTGAATAGCTTGACCTGAAATTTAGAAGTCAGATGCCCACAAAGGAAGACTAGCTAGCCAAGACCTATTGATTTTAATTTTTTTGTGTGTGACAAAAGAGAATTTAGAAGAAAGGCAGTGAAACATCTTTCCTGGCTTATGCTGGAGACCACACGAGCTCAGAGGGTTTCAGTTTTTTTAGATCAAGTGTGTACTCAGATAAAAACCAAGAAGATTTTCATGGAATCTTCTCCTTCTGCATCATCCGTATAGAGAGAAACCTGCTCTTTGGAACTCCGATGGAAAATAATTTGTTATTATTAAGGGATATTTCCAAACCAAATGAGGGCTATTTTTCTCCCCCTATTGAAGATTGGAAAGCTATCTCCTTGAATACTTAGTGAACAAAAGTTCTCTTCTTTCTTTCATAAAGAGAATGCCTTTTGTATTTTTGTTCCTTTAGATGCAGTCTCTGGGCAGCTTCCTCATGAAAGAGTGGTTTAATTTGTACTGCACCATCATTTTCTTGTGGAAAACTAATAAAATACAAATTCCATTTTTTCACATTAGGTTGTGGCTCAAGGCTTTTGAAAGGTTTATGTAGAATCTGCTTTTCTTTTGCCCTTTTTTTTTTTGATGATGATTGAGAGGGGAAATGATGTAATGTTCACAAGTATTATGGACATGGTTGATAAAAAAGCTATTCCCTCAAGTTCATTGTTTCTCTGAAACCAAAAATGGAAGCTAATATTTCATAGTCCCCTCTCAAGGTTTTTTGTTTTGTTTTTTGTTGTTGTTGTTGTTTGTTTGTTTTGTTTTTTTAACATTCCTAAAAGGATATGTGAGACAAGAATGAAGCAAACAAATCTGTTTTTTCTTCCAAGGCATCTCATTCACTTTTTCTGACAGGTCGAGTGACGTGCAGGGGCACTGGTGTCTGCATTCGGCTAATTGAAGCCCCGGGAGTTGTTCCAGTTTGTGGGTACCCGCTGCAGTAGAGCGTGGGGACTTTCACTTTGTGGAGACACTTTACACAGAGAGAAAGTCCTAACAATAATGGTAGTAATCGTTAAGTGACAGTTGGCGAGCACCTTTTTTTGCCTTGCACTTGGTATACGTTAGCCTCACGTCAAGTGGGTAGTTTTTGTACATGGAGAAACAGGCACAGAGTAGACCAGTAGCTTACCCAGAGTCACACAGCAGGAAAGTAGAAAGATAGCATTAGATCTCCGTGAATCTGACTTGAGAGTTGAGTCCTTTGACCATGGTGAGTGACCAGAAAGAAGGACAAGGAGCATGAGAAATGCAGTCCTTCTACACCATGGATTGTTCAAGGAACCGACAGGCAGGCATACTTGCACACAATGACCTGAGGAGCTAATGTGAAGGAAGAAATTTTGTTTTCTCATCTGCTGTGAGATCCAGCTGATAATGCATTTGAGGGAAAGATCTGTTTTGCCTTGTTCTTTGAAGAGCTCTGCTGCCTTTTCACCTTTTCCTCTCTCTCCTTAAGACTGCCTTGCCATCACTTGAAATCCGGTCCTCCACCCATCTTCCGTCTAGGTTCTGCACCACCCTTCTCCTCCCCACCACCTTTCCTATTTCCTTGTCGTTCTTCACCGCAGCGCATGCTCCCGCCCCTCTATTTCCTGCTGCCCAAATAATGGCAATGGTTTCTTGAAGGATGGTTGCATGTGGCTAAGTAACACCTGGGTTAGGGAAAAGGCTGGCAGTGGCCTGACTCTCTGCTTTGATGGTCTGTGGGCAGAATGCTGTAGGACAAGGAGTGGGTTCAGCAGTTGCTGAGGACTGACCATTCCACAGTGAAGAGAGCTCACCTCTGCAAAGCCGAAGGTCCCTCAAGTTTTCGCACTGAGGAGGGTGGGGGAGCAGGGGAGGGACGCCTTATCAGAAACAGAGTGGAGATAATACCACTGGGCTCTTACAGATTCTTTTAGAGTGAGTTTGAATGACACAGAGATAAGCAGTAAGGAAACAGCTTGACTCTGAACCAGATTCTACCCTTAATTCTTCAAGTGTCAGTTCCTTGAAAGTGGATTCTTCACATTAATATTCTAAGCCTCTCCATCCAAGGAAAACTATTGTTTTAAACATGAGTTATTATCTTTGAAATGCCCTCCACAGTGGGGGAAGAGGCAGAAGGGCAGAAATGACCCCCCCCCCCAGCCCCGCGAGGTGCTTGGAAGCCTCTGCCCTTTGCTCTTGGAAAGTCAGGGTTGCAACCCTATCCAAGAAAGAGAGTCACCACGTTCCCCGCCTTCACCCACCCATCCACTCCGCCTCCTGCGACTTGCAAGTGGGTCAGCTCCATTTCCCGCCTTTCCTTGGCCAGGGGCTCCCCCAGGACCGCGCGGGCGGTGGGGACCTGACGTGCCCGCCTCGCTGGGCTGAGCTCCCGCCCGCTCCGCAGGTGCGGCCCTAATCCTCCTGGCCTAGTTATCCGGCAGCCTCTAGGAACCAGGGCTCTGTGATGTAATGCTCTTTTTTCACACTCCCGGCTTAAATACAGATGGAAATTGTTGTCATGTGTTAGAAATGTCGCCAGTAATATAAAAGGCGCAAGCTTGGGCATCTTCTCTCGCCTCTCACACCGTCAGCTGCTCCTGCCGCCGCGCCTTCTTCCCTCGCAAAATCGCTCTGTGGTCAGGTGGCCGAGGCGCCCCCAGCTCGCCTAGGAAGGGGTTCGGATCCCACCCCCCCACCCCACCCCCGCCTCTCTTTACAGCCGCTGCAGAGCTGAGGACCAGCGTGGTGGGAGGCTCTTTCAGGC
>LNAC01000550.1:74229-125116 GCA_002007465.1 Ailurus styani
GAGAGAAAAAAAATCAGGGGTCAGTGGGTAGGGAGAGGCAGGGCTCTGGAGCAGATGCCTGGCGAACAATGGGGCTTTTGAAGGGGATGCTGGAGGAAGTGTGGCGCGCGCTTTGTATTGCCTCCTCCGCATTGCAGGTTGGAATCGGGCAGCTAAATTTTAATGAAGTGCATTCCAAAGTGTGCTCGTCAGCCTGGGCTTCCAGAGCGAGGGGCTTGGCTGAATGGGGACTGGGGGTGGGAGGGGGAGGGGGCCGGCGAAATGAGTTCCTGATGGATGGTAAAGGAGGAGATGAAAGCCTGCTCAGTGTGCAGGGCAGGGGAAGGGAGGGGGGAAAAATCAATACGTCCCCGTGCATATTAATAGGCTCCAGCAGGTGTTGGTAAATGTATGTTGCTGCATTGTTCCGGCGCCCTGGCGGAGGAAGGCGGGGGAGAGAGAGCTGCTTCTCCCCGGCGCGGTGGGCACATGCCTTTGCACTTTGGAGGGTTTTGCAAGCTCCCTGGAAAATAAAGAAGGAAAAAGCTGCGCCCCCCCCCGCCCCAACCCCCCTTTTCCCCATTTTTTAAAAGAAAGAATGTACCTGCAGAAGGCTTTTTAAGTTTGCTTCCTGGAAATTAACATGTGTGTATCAGAGCACTGCCTTATCTAGGTAAGATATGCATTTCTGTGGGTATCCAGAAAATAGAAAGCGGATTCTAGAGTCTGGCGTGTGGACTGCTTGGGAGCAGAAAAGCTAGTTGCGCTCTCTGGTTCTTGTCAGTGAATGGGCCAAGCCAGGAAGGTTGGGGGATTTTTAAAGAGGCAGGAAGCCTATCACCCCCTTCCTCTTCCCAAGTGCTGAATCTAACTGACCTGGGTACCTGCACTCAAGGAAGCTGCATGTCCGTGGTGTCGTTATATAGACTTTGTCTCACACACAAAGGGAGTGGACCCGTGCCTGAGCCAAATTATTCCAGGGCATTTGTAGCATGTTTATGAAGATTAGGCATGTAGTGTCCTTTTCTCTTTCCTAGCGTTTACCCTGCTCAGGGCTCTGTCCATTGAGAATCATTCAGGAGACTACTATAACCCGTGCTGGGTTTTGTGGTTGTCTGTTTGCTTGTTTTACTACTTCTCTTGAAGAAGTATCGAGTGCTTTCAGAAGGTTCAGACATATTTGCTGGGGGTTCAGATAAAACTGGAAGCTTTTGCATGAGGTCATTATAACTTTTTTATATGACAAGTATTTAAGTGTGTGTATATAGACAATGTACATAAACCCATGTATACACGCTGGGTAAGCCACAGAATAACATATTGTCTTTCTGGTTCTGGGAAAATAAATGTATCTGTTAGTTGAGAAGAGCTTGTCTTTTGTCATCTGTAAGGCTATTTCCTTCTGAAATTGGTGTTTTATGATAACTTTGGAAGCCCTCAAGTATTGATTGGATATGCTCTTAGGTTCTTTTTGTGATTTAACTTGCACTGTATCTCGTCAACAAGACGCTGCCCATCTCTTGCCAATGAATTTTAGTGGTGTTGAAAGCTTTAGCAGATTAATGGTGTCAACAGGGACTTGATTCTTCCATTCCTCAATTGAGCAAACAGAAGCCGCCTGCTCTTGGCTCCCAATGTCTTTCCTCATCTGGTTTTAGGAAAAGGGGCCGGGCTAGGAAGAAAGGTCCCTGCTGAGGACACTCCTCTCGGATCTCCCATACCAACCCTACCCTACCCTGCCTAGTTCTATACTGAAGATTACTCATTTGCATTCCTCTGTAGTTTCTTTTTAAGGCTGCCTATTTAAATTTGTACTTCGGTGGCAGCCTTTGAAACAATGTTTGGATTTTGGTATTTGGATTTTGCTATGCTTGTAATAAAGAGATATGGGCTCAATCTGTTGTTCTTTTCACTTAATTATGTCTCTTGCATGGGTCTGTTATTGCATTTAGACATGAGGCTTACCTGCCGGTCCTTGAGAAGCAAGAGCACGGGCAGTTGTGTTTGAGCAGGACATACCCCAGGGGTGACCAGCACCTCGCTGCCTCTTAATTGGCCAGATGAGGCAGTATGTAATGTGGTCCATGGTGTGTCTGCTGGAACTCTCAACCCATTGAACCCAGGTTCTTGAAAAACTTGCAGGTAACAGTTTCATTAACAGAAAGGACCTCTTTGAACCACTCAATTTTTTCCTGATACCTAGGACCATTTTGAGACAAACAACTATAGGTGTTTGATGTTCCTATGATAAGAACAGAAACTATACCGGTGCACTAAAGGCACCGTGGAAGAAATGACAATAGCTGATATTATCAAGACACATCTTAATGTGTCACCAAAGGCTTCTGGTGAGATACTCCTTCTCTCCCCCTTGTTTTCCATTTACTCTTGGCATATGGATGTGGGTAGAGGAGGCGAAAAAGAGGGGAAAATGAGATCTGTATATTCACGAAGGAGCCAACCACAGCCATTAACTGACACCAGTTATTGAAAACTTGCCTTGCAATTTCTGTTTGAGCCTATGCCCTGCATATAAAGCAGGTAGTGTGACACCAGCAGAGATTGCTGATTTTATGACCTCAGTAAGGAAGTAGACCCGTGTATTTTGCTAACGTTGACTTACTGAAGACGCTGCAGTATAAAGAATTTGGGACATACCTATACCTATAGGGAAAAGGGTTTCTAAAGTTAAAAGCAGAAATAAGAACAATAGTACTAGAAAAAGTGAGATCAAAAGATTTCTTCCCACCCCCAATCAAAACACTCCAAAGATGTTTAAAAAAATTTTTAAGTAAGCTGTATACCTGATGTGGGGCTTGAACTCAGGACCCCAAGATCAAAAGAATTGCAGGCTCTAGGACTGAACCAGCCAGGTGCCCCTCTCCAAATACTTTTTTTTCTTTGCCACTGTATTCTTATGTACAATCCAGACAGTTCAGTAAGCACCATTTTCTCAGCATGTTTGTTTTTTCCTTTCTTTCTTTCATTTTTTTTTAAGAGGAAGTCTTATGTTGATAATCAGACCCCAAATATTTGAATGTAAGCACATCCCTTGCAGTCACACTGACACCCTCTGGCACCAAGAAAACTGTCACAGCAATTTTTGAGAAATCTAGTGGGAAGAAAAGGCAGCAATGCCAGCCATTAATTCAGTAACTCTGCTGGTGACTGGGTCTGTCAGCAGGCCTGACCTGGATGACTTTTAGGCTTTTAAAATGTTACAGACACCAAGTACATAGATCTTGCTGGCCTTCCTTGGCTTACTAGGTCTTGACAAGTGTCTGCCCTTGTTGGCCTCTGGCACAATGCCGTGATTAATTTAGGATGCCCGCAGCTAGGAAAATTATGTCCAAATAGTGCCTTTGAATACTGTGATGTGCCTCTTACATTGGGAAACCTGACATGCAGTTCCATACTGACAACAATGGCACTAGATTGGGACACCTGGCAGGCTCAGTTAGTGGTGCCTGGACTCTTGATCTCAGGGTCCTGAGTTCAAGTCCCACACTGGGCACAGATCTTACTTAAAAAACAAAAGAAAACAATAACAACAAAAACAATGGCATTAAATCCATTCACTCCCCAGTAGTCTAGGGAGGTGATGAATGAATACTATCTAGATATGTTTATTTTTTTCCCGATACAATCCTTGAGCTGTCCTTGCTGATTTTTTTAATTAATTAATTTATTTATTTATTTATTTATTTGAGAGAGTGAGAGGGTTGGGGACAGAGGGAGAGGGATCCCCACTGAGCCCAATACTGGACCCTGGCTCCATGATCCCAGGACCCAGAGATCATGACCAGTGCTGAAATCAAGGGTTGTGCACTCAGCTGACTGAGCCACCCAGGCACCCCAGTCTTTGCTGATTTTTACTCCTTCTCCAGTGAGGTGACATCCCTTAAAGTTTCAATAGGCTGTCAGATTCAAGTGAAGAAACAGAATTGGGGCAAATATTACCTAACTTTTACTAAGATATTTAAGAAGATCTTGATAGCATTAGAGCAAGGGGAAGGTCTTGGGCTTGAAAATGAATCACTAGGCTGAAGCTGCTTAAATAAAAAGATTTTTAAAATTTTTAACATTTGACGTTTTCTGACCTAAAACAGCAGCTTAAAAAGCATAGTGCATTTAGCTTTGTTGTAAAGCCTCACACTTTTGTTTGTGGAAGTTTTTGCTATTTGTCCTATATCCCAGTTCTAAGTACGGTGCTTATTAGCATATAATGTGTGTCCAGTAAATACCTGAATGTGTGGATGCATCAAGAGTTTTGATCATTACTTTTAATAAATTAGAGCTCTTGCACTACAGTGAAGTTGCCATTACTAAAATAGAGCAAAAAGTACAGCTCCTTATAAATCACTTTTCTTTTAAAGATTTTATTTATTTGACACAGAGATAGAGATCACAAGTAGGCAGAGAGGCAGGCGGAGGGGTGGGGAACAGGCTTTCCGCTGAGCGAAACGCCCGATGTGGGCCTCGATCCCAGGACCCTGGGATCATGACCTGAGCCGAAGGCAGAGGCTTTAACCCACTGAGCCACCCAGGTGCCCTAAACATCATTTTTTAAAAAAAGACTTATTTATTTATTGAGAGAGAGAGAGAGAGGACACGTGGAGGGGGGTGGGAAGGGAGAGGGAAGGCAGAGGGAGAAGGGCAGAGGCAGAGGGAGAGGAGAAGATTCCCCTTTGAGCTTGGAGCCCAGCACTGGGCTGGATCTCATGATCCTGAGATGGTGACCTGAGCCAAAATCAAGAGTTGGATGCTTAACCAACTGAGCCACCCAGGCAGCCCTTAGAAAAATCATTTTAAAAATGGAAAAAGGAAACACAGTTTTCCCTTGTATTTAATAATGCATATTCTTTCCCACAAACCAGATGGTGTATCCTATAGTTCTCATGGACTTGAAAGAGCATCTAGATTTTTACTCACAGTGTTTTTGGGGTTTTGTTTACTTGTTTGTTTGTTTTAGGGAGGGGGTGAGGGGCAGAGGGAGGAAGAGAATCTTAAGTTTAGGCTCCACCCACGCCCAGTATAAGAGCCCAGTGCAAGAGCCCAGCGCGGGGCTTGATCTCAGGACCCTGAGATCGTGACCTGAGCTGAAATCAAGATTAACCGACTGAGCCACCCAGGTGCCCCTTTACTCACAGTTTAATTGATCTTAAAAGTTGATGTTATCCTGTTGATTAAGGAATCTCCTTTTCCCACTATCTCTCCCTCTCTGGTGGGTCGTGGGTGAATTATTGCACTGGCTATATATATGTGTATATATATATATGTATACATATGTGTGTGTGTGTGTGTGTGTGTGTGTGTGTGTGTGTGTATATGTGTTTTTTTTTTTGCCGCAGTGAAGATTAGATCAGTGGGAATCTACAAATATGACAACAGTGATATGAAATAACTTGCCTATAAGACAGTAAGTGCCATAATTTTCTAATTAATTGTGGAGCAGTGCCAAAGACAGTTGCTTTAGAAATACATAATAATTGTAAATAGAGACTGAAAAGGGAAGCAAAAAAGTCTACAATGTTTAACTCCTTTTAATGAGGCTTAATACTCCAGCTTATGGAGGCCTTTGCTATTTCTTTTTGTAGCTTTTTGGACGCTCTGATTGACTACTTTTATTTTTACCTGGAGGTGATCTCATATTAGTATAATGTACTTTATCAATATTTGAGTACCTGCTGTGTGCCAGGCACTTTTTGTGTATCAGGGATAGTTCAGTGAGCAGAGCAAACACATGTTACCCTCCTGGAGCTTGAATTCAAATCCATGTTAATGTAGTCCTAATAAGATCAGCAATTAGGGAATAAGTTTGAAATGATTAGTTAAAATGAAACCTTTCATCTGCGAGAAGTCTGTTCCTAAAAACTACTGTGGTTGGCAAAATTGGAGTTTGCTTGATTGCTTGCATCAAAGTCCAGCACAGTGGAACAATACAGTGTGGAACAATTCACAGTGGAGAATTACACACCAGCCCTCATTCAGCCCTCAATCCCACTCCTCAAAAGTATTATAGTAGATTTAATTTGGTTTCCTCCAAAGCTTTCTACATTAATATATGTGCACATAGCCCAAATCTCTTCATGTAGTGAGTAGTCTAGCTTGACTCTTACTGGTATCCCATTTGGCAGCTTTCCACATTGGTACGTGTATACCTACTTCATTTTTTTGTAATAATAACTAGAACCTATTGATTAGGTGGCTATTTGCTAAGCCTTGCTCATTTTGTTCTCCCAAAACTCCAAGACCTATTTATTCATTCAGCAAATATTTATTTAGCAACCTTTATATGCTAGGAACTGTTCCAGATGCTTGGGATATTACTGACCAAAACAGGTATAGATCCCTCATGGGGTTTATGTTCTAGTCAGGGAGACAGTAAATAGGGGATGTACTAAGTGAATATATTATTTTGTATATTGGAAGATAGTAAGCGATAGTGGAGGGGAGCCAAACAGAGAAATGTGGTCAAGACTATAGAGATATGAGGGACATTGCAATTTTAAATAAGGTTGTCAGAGTAGATCTCATGGGAAGGTAGTACTTAAGCAGAAACTTGAATGAGTGTATATTATTGAGTAAGTAGAAGGGACCTGTGATAGAATTTAAAGGACCCATTCAAAGGCCCTGTGGCAGAAGTGGTCTATTTTGTCTGAGGAACAGCAAGGAGTCCAGAGTGGCTGGGAGGAATCAAGAGAGCAATGGCTAGAATTCTGGAAGGAGAGTAAGGGAGAGTGTAAGCATATAAAGGAATGCAGACAGAGATCATGGCAAGCATTTTAGACCATTTTAACCACTTTACTCATAGTGAAATGGGAGTCATTGCAGGTCTTGATTGGGATAATGACACGCCTCAACATTTGAAAAGTCTTACTTTAGGTAATGTGTTAAGGACAAATGGAGGAGTGGAGGCAGAGAGCACAGTTAGGAAGCTGTTACTGGAAATCCTGGTTCAAGTTGATGGGGGCTAGATCAGGTGTGGCTGGATATATTCTGGAAGTTTATGCAAAAGAATTGTCTAATGGATTAGATGAGGGATGTGAGAGAGAGATGTTGAGAATGACTCCCAAGGTTTTTTAAAACCTGAACAGGTAGAAGGATGGAGCTGCCATTTGCTAGATGGGGGAAGTGGGGGCTATGACCTCTATGGTTTAAGATTTGATACTTCATTCTTGGTTTAGTTTGAGTTGTCTCTTACGCATGGAAGTGGGCTGTCAGGAAGGCAGTGGGCATAGATGGTGGAGTTCATGGAAAACATGGCTGTACCATGAATTCAGTCCTTCTCCCCAGTTTGGGAGTGCCAGGGACAATGCTAACAGGAGCATCGTTGCACATACATCTGGGTGTCCAATTGTGAATCTTTCCATAAGTTAAACTCCTGTAGGTGGCATCACCACGTTTACAAATGTGTTCATTTCAGCATTCAAAAATACGTCTGCATTACTCTCCCCCCCCAAAATTGTATAATTTACATTCCCATCAGTGTGTACGAGAGTATCCGTTTCCATCATCATTACCAAAACTGAAAATAGTCTTTCCAAGCGTTGCCTGTCTCATAGCTGATAGTCTTTTTCGTCACCTTTCCTTCAAGCTCTTATGTCCTCTGGCCTCAGAGTCCATCTAGCTTCTCATAGACATAAGGAGTTTTCTGTTCTGTGAAGTTTTGCCCATTGTGTATAATGGTGCTGCAGGTCATATTTGGTAGCACAAACTAATTGTTTGAGGACTTAGCTCTCTGCAAGAGGCTGTAACATATTCAACATTGTTCAGGCAGCTAATTGAAGACTAATGGGGAGACAGCTAAGTAGCAGTTTTAAAGTATATCTCCTTTAAAAGGGGAGATTTTGAATTCTATCATCCCGAGAGAGAACAGTTCCTTCTGACATGTGGACAATTTTAATAGCACGTGTTGACTTCAAGTCATTGGCATGACCAAAGTGGTTAGAACCTTGAGTGACTTGCAGTGTCTTTAAAGTTATACAAAGTCAGATGAGCACCAAGTTGGAATTTTTTGGTTTGCTTTTTTCTTTTTTACTAAACATCAAACAAATAGTTGCTATGACCCAGCAGTGTGTTCTATATCCTGCGAGGTCCAGGGGATGCTAAGATGGACAAAACACAGCCTTTACCTTCACAGAGGGTCCGTTGCAGTTGGTGGTGGTAGGAGACACAAAGATGGCCAAGGACCGTCCAGGGTCACAGGGACTAAAGAAATAGGTAAAGGTCGGGGAGCAGAGACATGGGCTTACTTTGTCCAGGATTTAGGTCAGGGAAGAGTTGTGAGGGACAGGCAGGGGGAGACACATAGAGCCCCTTGCCTGTCCTGCCAGCGAGCCTGGAATTTGTCCTGAGGGCAGTGGGAGTCTTGGAAGAGCTTAGGCAGGGTAATAACATGGTTCTTTCTGTAGTTTTTGAAAACGACTCTGGCAGCCATCAAAGGCAGGGGTCGTTCAACTGTGGTCCCCAGGCCACTGCCTGTTTTTGTTTAAAAAGTTTTATTGGAACACGGACGTTTGTTTATGTATTGTTCATGGCTGCTTTTCTGCTACAGTGGCAGTATTGAGTCATTGAGACGGAGACTGTACGGCCTCCAAAGCCTAAACTATTTACCAGTTGTCCCTTTACTGAAAAAATCTGTCGACGCTTGATTGATGGGTAGAAGTTAATGCAGAGGGGTCAAGAGGGAAGCTATGGTCAGAGGAAAAGACTAAGTTAAGGCCAAGGAGGAGGGGAGAGATCCAAGTGGTATTCAGGACAGAGTACTAAAAGAGCGATGGAACGGGGGTGGTGGGAGGGAGAGGTGTGGTCTGAGGTGGCATGTGGGGTCCTGCGAAGAGTGACCAGGAAGGCCGTAAGGGACATCTAAGTGGAGACATCCAGGACAGTGTGGGATAAATGAGCCTGGGAGTGGCATAAATGTGTGTTCAAAATGGCAAGTTCAGCCCAGTTTCCATAGTATCTCGTTAATCCATAAAAGACCGGAAGCCCCTCCTCCCTCTGCCCCATCTACTATCCTGCTCTGGAAATGAGTGCCCATCTCCACTCTTTTTAATCTTTCTTGACTGGTGAAGACTGAGCTTCATGTGCGCCGACCTCAGGAAGACTTCCCTGCAGACTACAAGCTGTGTGCTCAGACCTAGCCTGGCTCTGCCCCCTTGTATCGTGTCTGTGAACAGTCTGTACTGCCTACATGGTTCTTTGCTCAAGTAAACATTTATCTCTTTATGTAGGACCTAAGTCCACAGATAACATACATTTTTGCTGGGTCTACTGTGTCTCATACACTTTTGGTCTACCTGCTGAGTCTACTATGAAATCACAAATTAGGTGTATGTGATTTTTTTTCTTAGTATGGAACCTGATAGTCGAATGATAGAGCAGAACAAACTTAGCCTGGCTCCAATGTCATCCATTCAGCCATTCAACTAACATTTATTGAGCTCTTTATATATGCCAGGCACTCGGCTAGGTACCAAGGGTGCAATGATGGCCCTCATGGAACTTCCATTTTAATAGAGGAACACAGACAATACGCTGGCCTTGTGCTTTTTTAATTCCTGCAACTGTGGAGCATAATATTGCAAGTGAACTCTGGGGTTGTATCCCTTCTCCATTGTCTTGTTTTATAGATGCCTCAACTGCATGGAGCTAGAACTTGAACTGCCCCTCTTTCCAGTGGAGGGGGGAGGCATTCATCTGGGTCGTCCAGGTTGAACAATGTGATCTGATTCTCATTCAAGAAAACAGCAATTCATTGTTCTGATGCACTTTTAAATGCGGGGTGCAGCTTGTCATCTTTACATTGGTGAGCGTCGATTCTGAAATTTTCCTTTTTGCTCTTCATGTACCCTTACCAGACTTGGCTTTTACTGCAAAAGCTATGCCTTAATGGGGTCAGATTTAGGGAGGAATGGTTTGCCACCATCCACGTTCTTTTCTCATAACTGCTGTCCGTATGCATGAAAACTGACAGGGAAAATGAAGGGATACAGAGTCTTTGGCAGCTCTCCGTTTTCCACGTTACAGGAGCTGAAAGCATCAATTTTCATTTCATGCATTGAATTGCTTGTAATAGGGGTTTTTAGCAAGTCTTTGGTAGGCAGATGAGCGAGAATCTGGGGGCTGTTCACGAAAGGAGGGTCCAAGGCAAGCAAGAGACTGAGCCCCAGGGAGAGAACCAACTGTGTGCAGAAGAATTAGGATCCAGAAGTATTGCTCCCCCAGCGCTGCCAAGGTGAGGCTTCCCTCTGGCTTGCCACACACTTTGTAAAATTACTCACAGATTGAGTGCTTCTGTTTGGTTTCTTTGTGTTATAAATGTCATGCAAGGTGGTGGAATCGAGGGCATCGTTAATATTCCATTGATAGTAAAAGGAAGCAAGGTAAAGAGAGATTTGGGGCTCTAGGATATCTCACTGGGGAATGAAAACGTATGTCGGAGGACTTAAACCATGATTTTGATAGCAAAGCACTTACCCAGCTGTAGACTGGGGTGGAAACTCCCAGGGCAATTGATCAGGTTATTCTTATGAGCAGGAGAGGGGGTGGGAGAAACAGACTGCTGGGTGAGCAGGGAGCCAGATGCAGGGCTCAACCCTAGGACCCTGAGATCATGCCCTGAGCTGAAGGCAGACGCTTAACCATCTGAGCCACCGAGGCGCCCCAGACCAGGTTATTCTTACGGTGTGTCTTCCTTAGTGGGAAACCAGCAAGCTTTTGGAAAATTACAGCTTCTCGGCAGTTTCTCCTCTGTAAATACACACGTTAGCTACCGCAGATTTTGTAACTTGTCACAGGCTGAGGAGAAACATGTACCCCCATCCCCAGAGCTCCCCTGCACCATTTTTGCGTTTTCCAGCATGTGGAGTGAAGGTGTTGGAGCGAAATGTTCTGCTTGCCAACCAGAGAGAAGGTGTAAAAAAAAAAAGTCTATTATTTGCCAGTTTGAAAATATGTATGTTCCAACATTTTGTCATTAAGAAAACTTCTTGTAGATTGAGGTGGCTTTAATGTAGATGAATTTCAAGTATTTTAGTATATCTGTAAGTGGCGTCTGATTTCACATGTTCAAATCATCATTTTTTGAAGTGAATATTATTCACATTTTGAACTTAAATAAAATTCACTCTTTTTGCTATGCATTTCTCGGAGTTTGAATAAATACATACAATCATGTAACCCACCACTTTATTCAAGATACAGAATAGTTGGGCGCCTGGGTGGCTCAGTGGGTTAAAGCCTCTGCCTTCAGCTCAGGTCATGATCTCAGGGTCCTGGGATCGAGGCCCGCATCGGGCTCTCTGCTCAGTGGGGGGCCTGCTTCCTCCTCTCTCTCTCTCTGCCTGCCTCTCTGCCTACTTGTGATCTAATCTCTCTCTGTGTCAAATAAATAAATAAAATCTTTAAAAAAAAAAAAAAAGATACAGAATAGTTTTGTCACACACCCCCTCCACATTCGTTCTGATTTCAATGCCTTCCCTACCCCTCAGGCAACCACAGGTATCTTCTGTTCCTAATACTTTTGGTGTTTTCTGAATGTCATCTAAATGGCATCTTATAGTGAATCTTTTGGAGTTAGCTTCTTTCATTTAACAAAATGGATTTCCCATTTATCTAGGTTGTTGCTTGTATCATTAGTTTGTTCCTTTCAATTGCTGCATAGTATTCCATCGTATAAGTGTACCACAGTCTGTTTATTCATTCATTCATTGTAGGGCAGTGGGATTGTTTCCACTTTGGGGGCGGCCATTATGAATAAAGTCACTAAAGGAACTTTCAAAGAGAGGAAGACACTAGGCTCAGCATCCCAGAGAAAGAATCAAATGTGTCCCGGAGAGGTTTTGAATAAACATAGGTACCCATTTTGCTTGAGTCAATAGCTAAGAGGGAGAGTCTCTGGGTTATGTGGGGAGTATGTTTAACTCTATAAGAAACTGTCAAACTCCTTCCAAGAAAGCTGTACCGTTTTGTGTTCTCTCTCGGCAGTGTGTAAGCCTTCTGGTTCCTCTGTATCTTTACAAGTTCTTGGTATTGTCAAATTAAAAAAGAATTTTTTAGACTCTAGGCTTTCTAATAGGGTAGTGGTATTTCATTGTGATTTTAGCTTGCACTTTCCAAATGATTAAGATGGTGAACCATGTTTTCTTTTTCCTTTTTTTTAAAGATTTTATTTATTTGACAGAGAGAGAGAAGAGAGCACAAGCAGGGGGTGTGGCGGCAGAGGGAGAGGGAGAAACAGGCTCACCGCTGAGCAGAGAGCCCGATGTGGGGCTGGATCCCAGGACCCTGGGATCATGACCTGAGCTGAAGGCAGCCGCTCTACTGACTGAACCAAACAGGCGCCTCTGAACCATGTTTTTATGTGCTTTTTTGACATCCTGTGTCCTCTTTGGTGAACTGTCCTCCATCCATTTTTCAAACCGAGGATTTTTTCCAATCACAAATCTTAATGAAATGTACAAACTGGCACTCAGTGCTGCTCTCCCTTGGTTTGCCTGATTTAAAAAAAATACCAAGATTAAACAAAAAAAACCAAGATGCTGTTTTCAAACATTATTTATAAACGTCTTGTTTTAAACATCGAGCATATGTTAGGAGTCAGACAAATTTGAGACAATATGGCTCTTGCCATTGACTGTCTGTGTGACTTTGACCTCTATAAGACTCATTTACTTCATCCGTAAAATGGGCATCATGCCTAATTGTTGGTGGTTGTTAGGATTCGATGAGCACCATGCATAGAATCTAACACATGGTAGGCATTCACTAAATGTTAATTATTAAAAATATTCTCAGTATTACAGATTCGGGTAAGTTTATGAAGGCAGGTCTTTGTCACATTAATTCACCATTTTAGCCCCAGTGTCTAGCATAGTACCAAGGGCATGAAAGACTTGAATGAACTGGTTGGATGAATACATGAATGAAGGAAAGCATGCATAGCATTTACGGTTGACCAGCCAAGAATATTACACACAAAGTTTTGTGATGCACCACTGTCCTAAATCTAGGAGTATTTGTTGAGTTATACCTTAGTTATTGTTCCTGTTTATTTTAGTGCTGTAGTTAGTGATACTTTTTTATCTACACGGTTCAAAATTATTTTTAGGGAGGCCTGAGGGCGTAAGGATTTGGGATNGGGGGGGAAAGGGTTTGGTGTGGCTGCTGTCCCCCCCCCCCCCCCCCCCGCCGCTTGTATATATTCTTTTTTAAAGGCCAAAAGGGCTGTGAACCATGATTCATTTTTAGGTTTCTCTTCCATTTGAGTGTGATATCTGTAAGTAATTGCAGAGTAAATCATTGACGTCTCAGCTCTGCCAAACAAACCCCGTTCTGCTGGAGGTTGCTGCCAATTCTTTCTTGGCTGTTTGTAGGATTGTGGGTGTGTTACAGGCTGGTCTTGCCTTTCTCCGAGAAAGAGGGCCTGTAGATTCAGCATTTGGGCTCTTACGACCTGACCCCAATTTGCAGAAATTGCTGACTTTGGCAGGGTGCTTTCAGAACCTCACCAATTCCAGGATTGGTCTCCTGAAAGCACTGCTCGAGCTCCTCTCTGCTGAGTCAGTTCTTAGAACTGGGTCAGAACATCTCTTTCTGTAGGCTGAGCAATACTTAAAACCAACCTTCCCCGGAAAGGGAGAAAGTTAACTTTTGGCCAGTTTGCTTTCTTTTGCAAAAGTGGCTTTTTGAGGCCATGTGAAATGGAAGTAAGTGTTGAGGATGTCAGAGTCTGGGTGCTCTATGTTGTGTTAATTATTTCATGTTCCATCTAGCTAGGAGCTTTACACCACTGTCACTGTGGAAAGTTCTCCAAATTGAACTGCCTTTCATATTCTGGTAATCCATTTCACCTTTGAGAGGCTAGTAGAAGCAAGAATTTCATTTTCAGGGAGAAAATGACAAAGCTCTTCTTGGTACAAACTTTCAAAGCAACTCTTTCACCTGGTGAATTACTACCTAACCTGAATGTGTTTTTAGTCCCTCTTCATTAAAAACTCAGTCAGAACATTCCTTTGAGTCCTTACAGAGTCTTGTTCTTAAACCTCATCTAGGTTATACCTATTAGGACACTAAGAGCTGGCCTACAGGGCACATTTATAATGAGAAGGTAAATGCACTTGAATTTTCTCCTGCTTCCAGCCTCCTTTCTGTCACTGTTTGGTTTGTAATTTTTTTTGAAGTTGTTATTGGCATAGCTATTTCAAAAAAAACCATTGTAGTCAACACACACTTGCCTTGTCATCAATAAGAAACACCACTATAACAAACTTAAAGAAGTCAGTGGAATTCAACAAAATGAGCTGTAGTGAGAGGTCAGAGACAGGCACCTATTATTTCCGAATAACAGAGGCAGGCTAGCTCTGTCCTACTTAGCGGCTCCTTTGCACTGTGACGTTGTCTCATTGCACTGCCTTGCAAGAATCATGTTTTGAAATTGAGAATAAAGAAAATGAGGTCACGATAGGTTAGAAGGCATTTTAAAATCAGTTACAAGGTCTTTAAATGGTGCTGGTCAGAGAGCAAAAATAGCATCCTGAAAGAGACACGGCTTAAGATGGACATTTGTGCTCTCCAGAATGGTAGCCACCAGCCCACGTGCTTACTATGCTTACTAGAGCAGTTCTTTTTTTTTTTTTAAGATTTTATTTATTTATTTTGAGAGAGAAAGTGAGAGAGAGCACAAGCAGGGGGTGCAGCAGGCAGAGGGAGAGGGAGAAGCAGACTCTCTGCTGAGCAACGAGCCTGATGCGGGACTCGATCCAAGGACCCCAGGGTTATGACCTCAGCCGAAAGCAGGTGCTTGCTTAACTGATTGAGCCACCCAGGTGCCCTACCTACTAGAGCATTTCTAATGTGGCCAATCTGATGGAGATATGCTGTCGATGTAAAGTATACAGCACATTTTGAAGGCTTAGTATGAAAAAAAGAAGGTAAGATATCTTATTAGTAACTTTCTATTGATTGCATATTGAAGTTATAGTAGTTTGGTATGTTTGGTTAGAGTAAATACTTTATTCAGTTAGTTTCTCGTTTCTCTCTCCTTGTTTCAATGTCAACATATGTGATTTAAAATTACATATGTGGTTCACATTATGTCTTTATGAGACAGTGCCAAAAGACTCAGTGTGACAAGGGAACCCATGATTCCAAGGGTCATGGAAGCTGAAATCCTATCTTATGGCAGTGGTCACTCACTAAAGAGGCTTATCCAATCTTGGAAAATTCTCATTTGTGTAGTGAAGCCTGGTGGGGAGTTGGGGCAGATCAGAGGGGCTTAGGATAAATGATGGCTAAGGTTTCTTGTCTGGATAATTGGGCTCATGATGGCCTTGGTGGGAAGTTCAGGATAGATAAATGAGGTAATGAGGTCAGAAAGCAAGGGAGGGAAAATCCCAGCAATTTTTCTGGAGAAGCTTGCTTTCCACAGGAGTTTTATTTGACCTCATTTTCATGCTCAGAATCCTCATGTATGTCAACATTGGCTGAGCCTATCTCTGATGTGATGCACGTCATAGGAATTCCAAAAGGCTGCCACCTGAAGTTTTGTCCTTCTGTGGCATGTTTAAAATCATCTCTTTTGCTAAGAGTCCCAAGAATATTGAGGTTAGGTTTGTGTGTAATGCTGCCAACTATGAATTTTTTTTTTCTCTATTAGAACAGGCTGAACCACTCGTCTGCCTGGTATTCCTTCTATGTGCTGGGTATAGTCAGAAACTCAGATTAAACAAGACCTGTATTTCTTGTCCACAGAGAGCTTACTCATTCACCAGATAGTGAGTCCTTACCATGTACCACATACTGTTGTATGGCCAAGGATACAACAAATCCCTGCCTTTAAGGACTTTACATTCTCTTAGAACCTGTAATATAATTTAAAACACTCATCTGGAATGAATTTGTGAGCCACAGAGAGACTTGAGATTTTGTGGCTCAACCTATTTATTTAACGGAATAACTGTTCTATTACATGTTGAATCTACCGTAGGGGCTTAGTGCAATGCCTCATATATAGTAGGCATCGATTGTGTATCATTTCTTTAGTAGATATTTGTTAATCACCTACTATGTCTAGGCACTTTTCTCAGTGTTGGGGATATTTTGGTGAACAGAAGGAAGATTGCCTTTCTCAAGGAGCTTAGATTCCACCTGGGGGTGGGTAATGGGGAGTCAAACAATGACCATGAAATATAAGTTGGTGATATGGTTTATCTGAAATTGATAAGAACTAAGCAAGGAAAAAGTAAAGCCAGGTAAGAGGTACTGGAAATATTGCAAGTATCTGTGGTGGGATGGGGTGGGGGAAACACATTCCAGGTAGAGGGAACAGCCAGTGCCAATTCACTAAGGCAGGAGCATGCCTAACTTATGTCAACAGCAGCAGGGGAGTCAAAGCAGAAGATTAAGTCAAAGAAGTAATAGGGAATCAGATTTTCTGCAAACTTTATTTATTTATTTTTTAAGATTTATTTTGAGACACAGAGAGAAAGAGTGCCTGTGAGTGGGGGGAGGGGCAGAAGGAGAGGGAAAGAATCCTCAAGCAGACTCCCCACTGAGTGAGAAGCCCAGTGTGGGGCATGACCAGAGCTGAAATCAAGAGTCAGACTCTTAATGGACTGAGCCACCAAGGCACCCCATGGACAGTTCACTTTCATAATACAGGGTTTGGAGCAGGGAACTTCAGTGGTCTAATATTTTTCATTGAACTTTTTTTAACACACAGTAAAAATCTCCCTTAATGACAGTTCTCTGAGCTTTAACAAAGGCACACGGTCTCGTAACCATCACAGTCCAGATACAGGGTCAGTCATTCCAAAAACCTCCCTCATCCTGCCCCTTTGTTGACTTAACATTTCGAAGAATGATTCTGGATGCTCTGTGGATATTAGACTACAGGGAGGCAGGCTTGGATGCAGGAAGACTAGTTGGCAAGCTCATGCAGCTGTCGAGGCGAGTGGTGATGGAAACTTGCCCAGGGTGTGCAGGAAATGGTCGGATTCTGGGTCTGTTCTGAAGGCTGAGGTTTGATAGGAGGTGTGAGAGAAAGAGAAGAGAGAAGGATGACATCATGATTTTTGCCCCAAGCCACAAAGAAAGCTGGAGTCATCATTTACTGAGATGAGGCAGGTTGCAGGTTTGAAAGGGAAGATTATAATTCAGCTTTGGACATTTTGGGTCTCGCTATCTACTAGCTATTCAAGCAGAGCTGTCGAAGTCTGCTGAATTGCAGATGAATGTTTAGAAACCAATATGCATGGGGCGCCTGGGTGGCTCAGTCATTAGTGTCTGCCTTTGGCTCAGGTCATGATCCCAGGGTCCTGGGATCAAGCCCCTCTTTAGGCTTCCTGCTCGGCAGGAAGGCTGCTTCTCCCTCTCCCATTCCCCCAGCTTGTGTTTCCTCTCTCACTGTCTCTCTCTCTCTCTCTGTCAAATAAATAAATAAAATCTTTAAAAAAAGAAAAGAAAAGGAAACCAATGTGCACAAATTGAAACAGTTGGGGAAAAAAAATCTATGATTCTTATAGGAACCTTCTTGTCAGTCTTTAGAGTTCAGAGGTGCCTGAGTAATCGGATACTGAAGATTGTTGTCTGCCACACCTTTTTTGTTGTCCTTCAGTTCGTTTCTTCATCCATTCTTTGGTAGAAAGATAAATATTCCTTTCTGTGCAGAGAACACCACAAAGTTTAATCCTACTATCATGGTCCTGGTGTTTGCTTGGTTCATTAATTTAAAAAAATGACCTGTGTTAAGAGTAAGGATGAACTGATTCAGAAGGGTTCTTTTTATTCCCCCCCAATTTTAAACTCAAGGAAGAACGTTTGATGTTTGACTTTGGGTCCCTGTGTATCGTTTTACTCACTACTGGTGTCTTTAGCTGCCAGCGCACTTGAGTTGGAGAAGAGAGAACGGAAGGGAAGGCTAAAATTAACGAGATATGATGTTAGTTGGCAAACGCTAGGATACAAAATCCCAAATATGGTCTAATCTCAAATTAGATTGAAAACTTGTATGTACACGTATGGAATACATTCTGAACAGAATATCCCAAAATGTAACAGCCACTCTCTCTGTGTTGTGAGATGATGGGACAGTTTTGCTTTATTTACATCATTTTACCATGTTTTTGGGATTTTCCTCAATGAATAAATACATTTTCTTCTTTCTTTTTCATTTATTCAGGAGATGTTCATTCAGTGTTAGATTGAGACCTGGACAGGGGACAGACTAATGAACAAGACAGGAAAAGGCTTTGCAGCTTTGAGTTAATAGCCTTGTGAGATCGTTATCAAGTTATAATTAGAAAAAAAGATACATTAATTAATGAAGAAAGAATGCAAGTGAACTTGTCTAGCCTTGTTGGCTTTTTTTTATGCACTAGTATTGAGTGAGGTTTTTATGAATCCTTCTCCATCCCACGTTTCCCCCTATTATAGGCTCAGAGGGGTGGACATTTATGACCTTATGACTCCTTGCTGTATTTCCAAAGCCACTTGGGTAATGTGCTATATCTTGTCATACGTCCTCCCCATGGAGAGGGACTGTGTAAGGCTGGAACGTGTGCCAGCCTTGGGCTTAGACGGCCATCCCACAGAGCCGCAGAAAACATCATGGTCGTCATGGTTCCTTGGCAGAAGCTTTGGTGGAAGGTCACACCTGCTGTCAGTATGATCTAAGACAAGTCACTGGGTTTTGCAAAGCCTCTGTTACCTCATCTGGAAAATACCTGGGGTGAACTGGTGGAACCTAAAACTTATGACTCCAGAATATTCACCTGCTTTCGTGGTCAACAGTGCTTGATTGGAATTTCAGGTACGTTCACTTCGTGGATAGTTACATGAACATAATTATCCAGCCTCCCTTCTGCCATGAGAGGCCTAGTGCCAAGTCCATAGTTTGTATCAGTGACCCAAAAAATAGAGCTGATTTCAGAGAGCTTGAAGGAGATGTCTGTTCTCACCGAGAGACTTGGCCCAGGGAGATTTCATTTTCCCCCATGACTGTTTCTCCATTTAGACTTAAATACGTTTAATGGAATTGGCATCCAGCTGTCATATTAGTTGGTGACTGGCTAGATGCCATAAGTGGGAACAAAGCAGAATAGGAGTGGCGATTTCGCACCTCAAGATTTGGAACCTTCCAGAAACGTCTTTTCGTATCTTCTCTGCACTGGATCTAGTAGCTGGTTGAGTTTTACTTTTCTCTCTTTTTTTTTTTCTCCTTTCTTCTTGTGTGAAAATGTTGATATGGTGACTTCCTTCTAATTTTATCAAATACAGTATGTCCAGAAACAAAACAGAACCATGTTTCCGCGTGCGATTCCTGGCAGAAGTTGTGCGATTTCATCTCAGGATAAAACTGTGAATTTGTGGAAAGCAACATGGTATGGGTACTTAGGGAAAGCAAAAGGAATACATAGCCTGGCTGCCAGAGTCGCCTTTGTCTTGGCGGCTGGAGGAAATCACTAGTGACTTGTGGGAGCAGAGGCTCCTGAGGATAGTCAGCCAGTCAACAGGCAGGCCTGCTGGCTAGAGTCACGGGGCAGGCAGCAGTGCATTTTCAGAAGAATCCCATTATTTATGCATAACGATTATACAAGTCAAATGTGTGTGTAAGAGAGACAGGGAGAGGGAGAGAAAGAACACGGACAAGAACCAGCACATACAGAATAGTGCAATTAGATCCACTGGCTGTGCCTGGAGTCAGGGTGACATGGGACACATGATTCTGTTATTCTCAGTTCCTAGGAGCCTTCTACGGCCTCAGCACCTCCTTGAGCTGAGTGTGACTCTGCTGCTCAAAGGCAGATATTGTGTATAGTACGGCTCCCATGACTTCGTCCAGGGCTCATCTGGAGAAACAGGGAGCTGTTCCAACACTGAAGACAAACGGACTGAGTTGAATTTATTGAGGGGAGAACATTATATTTTGTAGACAGTCCATGGGATTTTGCAAGGGCAATTTAACTGTCATGCAGGGCTGGAATTAGGTGAAGCGAGTGAGTCACTCACCTGGGGAGCAAAGTTTAAGGGGTGCTAAAAAATTTAGTAATCAAAAATAATATTTTAGCAATATCTTTTATTTTATTTTATTTTTTAAAGATTTTATTTATTTATCAGAGAGCAAGAGAGAGAGAGAGAGCACATGCACGCACAAGCAGGGGAGAGGCAGGCAGAAGGAGTAGCAGGCTCTCCACTGAGCAGGGAGCCCATGTAGGACTCAATCCCAGGATCCTGGGATCACGACCTAACCCGAAGGCAGACGTTTAACTGACTGACCACCCAGGCGTCCCTGCAATATCTTAAAAATCAAGATTATTTTAAATAAAATAGGATTGGAGTTATTTATTTATTTTTGCCTCATATTAAGCTTTAATATGACTTAGTATGGCACTGTTAACTGATCTTGTCTTTATTTAAAACTGATGTTTTTGGATAAAGAAGTTGTGAGATTAAACACGCGTGCATGTGTGCGCACACACACACATAAACACACTGGAGTATTACTCAATCATAAAAAGGAATGAAGAAGCCAGGTTGCCTGCTTCTCCCTCTCCCACTCCTCTTACTTGTGCTCCCTCTCTCTCTTTGTTTCTCTCTGTCAAATTAATAAATAAAATAAATCTTTTTTTCTTAAAAAAGGAATGAAGTCTTGCCATTTGCAATGACATGGATGGAGCTAGAGTATAATGCTAAGTGAAATAAGTTAGAGAAAGACAAATACCATATGATTTCACTCACAGTGGAATTTAAGAATCAAAACAGGAACATAGGGGAAGGGGAGAGGAAAGAGGCAGAAAACAGACTCTTAACTATAGAGAACAGAGAGCTGCTGAAGGGAGGTGGGTCAGGGATGGGTTAAGTGGGGGATGGGGATTAATGAGGGTACTTGGATGAGCAGTGGGTTTTGTATGTAAGTGATGAATTACTAAATTCTACTCCTGAAGCTAATATTATACTGGATGTTAACTCACTGAAACTTACATAAAAACTTGAAACTTCAAAAAAACTAAAATAAAACTGATGTTTTGTTCATCCCGGATTTTTTTTTTGCATTAATTTTGACTTTTGAAAATATTGTGTGAAAATACTATTTCTCTTGATTACTGAGGTTTTTTGGCACTTCCTTAAAATTCACACCTCAGGATTGTGCCTCATTTTCTTCATCCATTGTTCAGCTCTGGTTTTGATATTTCCTTTAATTTCTAACTTCAGAAGTTCCGAGTGAAATAGGATTCCAGGAGACTAAAGAAAGCTCAGGGCACTGTCTTCAAGAGGCTCAATTCTTGGAGAATATTAACCGCGTGAACGAATTGAACTCCTTTCTCTCCACCATGTTATATGAAAGACTGTTTACGTATTTATTTAATAGCTACTTATTGAACACCTACTATGCACTTGGCAGGATTCTAGGTGCCAGGGTTACAGTGATACACAAATTAGACAAAATCCCAGTATTTGCTGCGTTTCCTTCCCAGTGGTGACCATGTATCATCTCTAGCCCTCACAACAGCTCTGCAGTATAGGTAGCCGTTTTGCCATTTTGCCAATGAGCAAAGTTGGGCTTAGAGAATAATCCTACCAGCAGATAACCAAATACAACATTGCTTAGCAGAATCTAGTGTTGAAAGGACTCAGAGAAAGTCAAACTGAGTATGACATGGGCTTAGTCAATAGGAAGTTTCCTGAAATACATTAACCCTATATTGGTTTTTTTTAATTAAGATTTTATTTATTTATTTGAGAGAGAGGCAGAGAGTGTGAGAGAGAGAGAGAACAGGAGGTGGGGTCGGGGAAAGGGCCAAGGGATAGGGAGAAGCAGGCTCCCCATTGAGCAGGAAGTCTGAGGGGGTTCTATCTCTGGACACTGAGCTGAAGGCTTAACTGACTGAGCCACCCAGGCGCCCCCCCCCCATATTGGTTCTTAAAGGAGAACATCAGGTAAACATATTTAAGTGCAAGACTAAGGGTAGGGAACAATACAAAACACATTCAACATGATTTTGGCAAAGCAGTAAAATGGCACAGAGAAAGCTGAGCAGAAAGATGGAGATAGAAAAGTATTTATCTGCCTCAGTTAGCAGCATCCAAATAGACTTCCAGAACGGCAAACAGTATTGACTTTTTGTACTAGCCAAAGCTGCTGGAACTGGAAGCCCTTTGTTCAGACTCAGAAGGGAAGAATACAATGACTGATTAGCAGTGTCTGTATGGAATTTCCATAGATCCTCACTGGTTTCATTCTAGTGTGTCACCTCAGTCATGGTATTGGTACTGCTATGTTGATTATCCTAGTGTCCTGAAGCTCAAGTTCCAGATAACCAGTGTTAGGACGCTTAAGAAGTTTTGTTTAATGTGTTCTCAATAATTGTTACATTTTTGATGGGAGAGTTTGTTCGTTTCCACAAAAAAGTATGATGGGATTTTGATTGTGATTACCTTGAATATATGTAGATCAGTTTGGGAAGAACTGATATTTAAAATGGATTGACCATGAACAGGTATTGACCATGAATCTTTTTAAATTTCTCACCATAAATTTTTATAGTTTTTATATAGGTCATTCATAACTTCTAGTTAGATGCATCCCTGAGTATTTCTTATTGTTTTTGGTGCTATTAAAATGGTATCTTAAAATTTTACTTTGGGGGATGCCTGGGTGGCTCAGAGTGTTAAAGCCTCTGCCTTCGGCTTAGGTCATGATCTCAGGGTCCTGGGATCGAGCCCCACATCGGGCTCTCTGCTCAGTGGGGAGCCTGCTTCCCCCTCTCCCTCTGCCTGCCTCTCTGCCTACTTGTGATCTCTCTCTCTTGCTGTCAAATAAATAAATAAAATCTTAAAAAATAATAAAAAAAATTTTTACTTTGGTCATAAATTGCAAGTATATAGAAATATAATTGATTTTGCATATTATTTTTGTAACCTGCAATGCTTCAAGGTCTCATAGTTTTATCATAGATTTTATCAGACTTTCTACATAGATCAGGCATCAGAAGACTTTTTTGTAAAAAGCCATACAGTATATATTTTAGGCTTCTGAGTCACATGGTTTGGCAGTTTCTCGACTTTTCCCCATTGTAGGTGAAAGGAGCCATAGATAATACATAAGTGAATGGGTGTGACTGTGTTCTAATAAAACTTAATTTACAAAAAACTGTTGCAGTTTGCCATTCCTTGATTTGAATAATCATGCCGTCTGAGAAAAAAAATCATTTTACATTGTCCTTTTCTAATTTGGATGCCTTTTATTTCCTTTCCTTGCTTTATTGCACTGATTAGGATGTCTAGTTAAAATGTTGAATAGAGGGCGCCTGGGTGGCTCAGTGGGTTAAAGCCTCTGCTTTCGGCCCAGGTCATGATCTCAGGGTCCTGGGATCGAGGCCCGCATCGGGCTCTCTGCTTGGCAGGGAGCCTGCTTCTCCCTCTCTCTCTCTGCCTGCCTCTCTGCCTCCTTGTGATCTCTCTCCTGCTGTGAAATAAATAAATAAAATCTTTAAAAAAAAAAAAAAAAAAAAAAAAAATGTTGAATAGAAACAGGTAGAGCACCTGTTCTTGTCTTGATGGTTCTTTCACCATTAAATATGATGTGGATTGTAGATTTCTTACAGATTCCCTTTACCAGGTTAAAGAAGTTCCTTCTTACGTGTAGTTAGCCAAGGGTTTTTATCAGGAATTGATGTTGGGGTTTCTCAAATGCTTTCTCTGTGTCTATTGAGAAGATCATATAGTTTTTCTTTTTAAGTTTATTAACTATGGCAAATTATTTTGATTTTTTGTTAGACTAATCTTGCATTCCTAGACTAAGCCCCACTTAGTCATGATTTATTATCCTTTTTATTGTTGGATTTGATTTATTAATATTTTATTTAGAATTTTTATATCAATGTTCATGTAAGATATTCTACCATATATACAGTTTGATTCTATATTGATGAAAAGAAACCTACCCTTTATATATGTGTATTTACATTTGTTTATATAATTTTGTATTAAAGGAGTGAATATAAATTGGTTATTTTAGACATGGCTTGGGGGGCTAGGGCTAGGACAATTAACTTTGCCTTTATGTATTTCCAACGTTTGCTTTTTAAAATTTTTTTAACTGTGGAAAAAAGCCGTGTAAGCCTACATTTAAATTCATGGGTAGGCTATACTTCTGGGAACTGTGTAAGTTGGAGAGAAACAGTCTGGTTTTTTGGCAAGAGTTCGATCCTTACTAAAACCTGATGAACAGGTCAAATGGTCAGGCTGCTGAAGGTTGGGAAGGAAAATAGTGTAGTGGGCATGGGTTTTTGTAACTAGACAGATCTGACTTTGAATCCTGGTCCTGTTAGTGAGTTACTATGGACCTTCAACTTTTCTATGTTTAAAATGGACATAAGATCTACTGGACAATATTATATTATATTATAAGGATAAAGGCTAATGTAAGGAAACTACAATATTGAACTTTTTCTTAAAAGATTTTTTGTGTATAGCATCTAGAACATTTTCAATAAATAGTCATCTCTACAACCACTACTCCTGCTGGTACTGTTTATAGGATCAGAGAAACCTGAGGTATATAGTTTACTTTCACACTCAATGTCTAAGTCCTGTCTTCATCTTTGACAGGTCATTTCTTGCTTCTGCTTAGCCACTTTGAAGGACAGGTGTTCATGACCTTGTGGTCTTCTACTCTTTCACTGGAGTGGTCAGCAAAAACTCCCCAGCTCCTTGTCTAGTTTCCCTTTGTTTTATGCCACACACCACGCACTAGCAACGCTGCCTTTCTTTCTGTCCCTCTAACATGTTAGCTCGTTCTTAGCTTGTTATGTTTGTTTTACCTGTTCTCTTAGCCAGGGATGCAAATCTAGCTCTCCTCACTTAAAGACATGTGACTTGGACCATTCTTTAACTGCTTTGAGTCTTAATTTACTTATCTATAAAAATGAGATAATAATGGTGCCCTCCTTATAGACTGACATTGATAAAGTATTACTTGTAAAGTATTGAGAATGGTGTCTGGCATATAAGAAGTGCTCAGTACTCTAAACCAGTAGGATCTGCCTCAGTCTTATTAATCAAAGCTAAACAAGATCAATTTGTTCCATGTTTTTCACATCACTTCTCTGTTAAAGAATAATTCCTTCCTCTCTCTTTCTTCTAAATGTTTTTCTGCCATTTGTGCATATGTACTCTGTTTTTTTCTTCTTGCCTACCCAAAGAATAGGACTTGTGTTTTTTAATCTTTTCTTGTGAGGTAGGGTATAATTTTCTAAATAGACAAAATGATTTTAAATCTCCGTCTCATGCATCAAATTCGTTTCATGCATCATGTTTTTGATCAGCGTGCCATTTGTATTTTCATTTAAGACATGGCAGATGTCGCTGAATGGGGTAGTCATATACAGAGATTGGTGGCATATCTTACAATTGATTCATCAGTCATTAGCTTGTGGGTATGGTTGTCCAGTCACCCATGGGTCCTCTTTTTGCAAGGACATATTGGAAAATCCTACCAAATGTCTTTTGAAATCCAGGTACCCTCTGCTATATTTTTTGATCTATGATGTATAATAAAGAGCCCCAAGAGTAACATAAAGAAGTTGGTTGGTTATGGCTTTTTTCTTGACAAACCCATGGTATGTCCTAGTAATCATTAGGTGCTTTTGAAGGGTTCATTTAATAAGTTTGTGAAGTAGAAAGGTCTCTTTAATAAAGTCTTCTGAAATTTTTAAAAAATATTTTATTTTTAAGTAATCCCTTTGCTCCACATGGGGCTTGACCTCACAAATCTGTGAGCACGAGTCACATGATTTCACCGACTGAGCCAGCCAGGCACCTCATGTCTTCTGAAGTTTTAGCTAGAGGTTCATGTACCTCTCTTTGAGTGATAGGCCCTTGTATATGCATTCATGGTTTTCAACGCTGTTTAAAGAACTCTTATTTTCTTCTGTATTTCCTTAAATACAAAATTCGAGGGAAAATTCCTACAGAATATTTATACTGCCTTGGTAGAAAGTTATACAAAATAATTTACATCCACGAGTAAAGAGAGGAAGAATGTTCCTTAGTTTCAACCACAGCAATTTTTAAAATGGAATTTTCCAAGCAATTAATTCCTAATGTGGGCAGGTGCATTTGGGTTTTTCATTTGCCAGAACATATTTCATGTTTAAAATTTTAATGAAAAACAATAAAAAGAAAACTGGTTCATAGGTTTCTGGAAAAAGAGATGACCTTTCTTTTTGTTCTCTTTGAGGCAACAAAATTAGTAAACGCATCTGAGTTTTAAAAACACTGAAAATCCACTTTTCTACAGATATCATTGGCAAAATTGAACTTGTTATCCGGTAGTTGACAGTTAGGTTTGCTTTCTTTCTTTAAGCAGTTCTTTTGAACCATGGAGGTTGAAAGAAATTCAAAACAACTAGACAGCTAGAAATAGAGTGGGAATGGGAAAAATCATTGTTTAGTCCCTATTCATTGTTTATTGTGTTTTCTATATTTTTCCCCCGAAGGTTTTACTTTTAATTAACCTCTATACCCAATGTGAGGCTCAAACTTACAAATCCCGATATCAAGAGTTGCATGCTTTATCAACAGAACCAGCCAGGTACCCCTGTGTTTTCTATTTTTAAGTTGATCTGTTTGTTCCCCCTACAGAAGTAGAAAGAATGGTGTAATAAATCTTGACATACCCATCACGTAGTTTTAACAGTATCACCTGTTGACCAATCTTCTTTCATCAGTACATCCATTCCAGTTTACTTCCTGCCACTGGATTATTTTGAAGTAAATCCCAAGCATCAGATAATTTTATTTATAAACATTCCACTGTGTTTGATCAGATTATGAGCCTTACAGATAAAGTATATTTCCTGGATGTTTGGTATTCTTTAATTTTAGTACAATTTAAAATTTTAATCAATTTATATTTTTCTTTCACTGTTATATTTTTAGTCTGATCTGGTAAAACAGGTATTCCTTAAGAAGAATCCTAGAAATGAAAAGTGCTCACCTAGGTGTTGAGAGGGACTACTACTTCTCACCTTCCTTCTGCTGCTGCCAATTCCTCCTTGTCTTATCCCCAACTGAGTATTTTTTAAAAAGATTTACTTATTTAATTTTATTTATATATTTATTTAATCAGAGAGAGAGAGAGTGAGCACAAGCAGGGGGAGTGGCAGGCAGAGGGAGAAGCAGCCTGATGCGGGATTCGATCCCAGAACCCTAGGATCATGATCTGAGCCAAAGAGAGCAGCCCAACCAGCTGAGCCACCCAGGCGTCCCTTTTTACTTATTTTGAGAGAGAGAGCATGTGAGAGGGTGAATGTGAGTAATGGGGGAAGGGCAGAGGGAGAAGGAGGAGAGACTCTCAAGTGACTCCCCACTGAGCACAGAGCCTGATGCAGGGCTCCATCCTACGATACTGAGATCATGACTGGAGCTGGAACCAAGAGTCAGACACTTAACTGACTGAGCCAGCCAGGCCCCAGCAACTGAGTATTTTATAAAAATAATGTAGGAATCAACATTTGCCAGATAATGTTTTCTTACACATATTTAATCTTAAGGGATCCTTAGAAGAAAATGTCCTGGGAGGATATAAACCAAAATAATGAGTGTGATTATTTCAGTGTTATGAATGGATTTATTTTTTTCTTTACTTACCTGCATTTTCTGGTTTTTATGATACACATATATTCATTTTTATAAATGAGGAAGGCTTTTTTTAAGAAACGTTTTTATTTTGGTAAAATAATACGTGACAAAATTTACCATTTTAACCATTTTTAAATATACGATTTATTTGCCTGAAGTACCTTCACATTGTTGGTATAATCACTGTCTCCAGAACTTTCTCATCTTCCCAAACTGAAACTTACATTCATTAAACAATGATTCCCTGCTTCCTTCATGCTCAGATTCAGGTCACCACGTATCTTCTTTCTGTCTCTGTGATTTTGACTCTGCAAGGGTACCTCACGGAAGTGGAATTATATATTTGTCTTTTCTATTTGGCTTATTTCACTTACCAAAATGCCTTCAAGTTTCATTTTTTGTAGCATGTGCCAGAATTTCCTTCTTTATAAAGGCTGAATAATATCCTCATTATATATAAAAACTTCATATTTTTTAATCCATTCATCCATTGATGAACATTTGGGTTATTTTCACAGATTTTTTTAAAAAGTAACCCTTTACGTGTGTCCTTTGCTTTATAGTCAAAAAAAAATCTCTGATATCCATGTCTTACATGAATCTGCAGAAATCTTTAATAGTGGACAAGGGTCACTGGCCTCACCTAACAGATGTGGAAACAGATTCAGAGAAGTTACAGGCTTGCACGTGAATATGAAGTGTTCATATTTGCAGCCAGCCCGTGGGGCTCCAACTCTGGTACTGTGACATCCATGTCAAGTTCTGTATCCTCAGTCACATGCTGATAGCCTGAAGGTGCCAGGTAGCTAACATAAATCAGTATGTTTTGTTTTGTTAATTTATTTGAGAGAGAGAGGGAGTGTGCAAGCGCAAGAGCTGGGGGAGAGGGAGAGGGAGAAGCAGCCTCCCCGCTGAGTAGGAAGCTCAACATGGGGCTCTTTTCCAGGACCCTGAGCTCATGACCCGAGACGAAATCAGATGCTTAACCAACTGACCCCCCCAGGTGCACCCGGTGTGTTTTTTCTTTAAATTGAGGACGTTATTGACCATTTGGGTGTGATGGTTCCATTGTGGGACATCATCTCGAGTATCAGATCTTTTGACATTCCTGCCTTTGCTCATTAAATGCTGGTAGCACCCAGCTTTCATCATGTGACAGCCAAAATCATATCCACACATTTTGTCCAAGCTTCCCGGATAGGGTGGAGACAGGCATTACCCTTCTGTCAAATTGAAATGTCTAAGATCTGCAAAATACTACATTCGCTCTCCAAGATTAGACATAAAATAATATGGAAACTGCCAGAAATAACCTTTGCCTTTGACAACAAAAGATGCTAGAAATAAAATGGCTCTCTCCACACTAAATCTTCCTGTGGGAGGAATAGCAGCTACAGGACATTATCTCTAGACCTGTGTCTGGGGTGCTCCATTAGTCACCATGGAGAAGGAGAAGGATTTCATATTGCCTGTGGCTACCAAGACCATCTCTGTGAGCTGACTGTGATATAAGGACTCTGGACAGCATGAGGTCTGGAACCTCCACTCAGAGGCTGGCCATTCCAGTGTTGAGAGAGTGAAGGGCTGCATTCACCCCTGCAGCGAGATTGAATGTCATCGAGCAGGGCAAGCTGATGGGTTTTCACCACTAGTGAGTCCCAATATATTGGTCTTAGTTCTAGCTGTTGAACGTAGTGCCTGTCTATACTCCCATCCGTCTACTTTTAGGCTTCATGTATTCAGAAATCAGGCAACCCTAATACACTAGTCGGGATAAGATGTGGTGTCCTTCTCTCACCACACCCAGTTCTAATGGCTATTGATAAGGTGCTCTGGCTAGTAATGGGACTAAGAGTCAAAATGCATACCACGAGTACTCTTCATACCCATGTTGGGAAGTCTGGACATAAATAAATGAAATGCACTGCACAGACTGCCAGCAGGGGTGGCGGGACTTGGGAGAGCTGGAGCGCACAGAGGGAAGATCACTGCTCTGTTCTCGCCGTCCATGCCTGGGAGCGGGGCAGGCCCTGTGGTCCCAGGTCTTCTCCATTTTTTAAGATAAACTGGGAATCGGGATTTGTTTTCTGAGAATTATCCCAGCTTTTACATCGTGGTAATTACTTGTTTTTAGTTGTGCTTAAACACATAGGACTTAAAATTTATCATCTTAATTGTTTTGAAGTGTCCAATTCAGTGCCATCACATTGTTGCTAAATGTAAGTTATTGGGAAGTACATTTACACGGTTGTACACCCAATCTCCAGAACTCTTTTGATCTTGCAAACCTGAAACTCTCTACCTATCAAACATTGAAGTCTCTCCCCATCCCTCACCCCTGCCCCAGCCACTGGAAACCACGATTCCACTTTGTATCTCTGGGAATTAGAGTAGTCTGGGTACCTCAGATAAATGGAATTATGCAGTATCAATCTTTTTTTTTTCTTTTTTAAAGATTTTATTTATTTATTTGACAGAGAGAGAGACAGCAAGAGAGGGAACACCAGCAGGGGGGGTGGGAGAGGGAGAAGCAGGCTTTCCCGCAGAGCAGGGAGCCCAATGTGGGGCTCGATCCCAGGACCCTGGGATCATGACCTGAGCCAAGAGCAGACGTTTAACGACTGAGCCACCCAGGCGCCCCAATATTGATCTTTTTGTAACTGGTTTATTTTACTTGGCACAATGTCCCCAAGGTTCAAACACACTGTAGCATGTCTCAGAATTTCCCTCTTCTTTAAGGCTCAATAATATTCCATTATATGTGTATTCAACATTTTGTTTATCCATTCATCCACTGAAGGATATACTTGGGTTGCTTGGCAACTAATTTTTTAAAAGCATTGAAAGTAGTGTGCGAGCCAGACAAAAAACTTCTCAGCTGGCTGTATTTAGCACATGGGCTGCCATTTTGTGTCAATGACACTCTATGGATAATAACATTACACACTGACATTATTATTAACTCATTGCTCTAGGTCATAGAAACCTTGAAGTGCAGAGGATAAAGTAACCCTGGAAATCACACTAATGGGACAGGCCTCTTTCTACTTAAAGGCTTGGCTAATTCTGTAAGTGAAATTTATGGAGCACTATCAGAGACTTTTCAAGACACCTTGCACTTATATTTCATACTCAATGTGGTTCAGTTCTTAAAGCAAAGTTGGCAGTGGTCCTCCTCCCTTGGGATCCAATGTATAGCACAGAACTGTGCCCAAAGAAGGAGCCAAACAGGTGTAGAATGAATGAATACATGTCGGTCCTGAGTTCTGCATTCCTTTTTTATCCAGTACGCTGCTGTAGAAATTATATGGAGTGGCAAGCCAGCCAACATGAGTGGAGCCTGGGTGTAATCGAGTCCAAGCTCCCTGCTCCTGGGCTCCCTGACTGGGCATTTCACAAAAATGACTCCATCCTGTGCCCTGATTTGATTATGATAAAGGGTTTACCTGACAAATCATAACAGGCTGTCACCCGGATTGCTCGAATGGATATGACAAGAGCTTTTGAAGCTCCTGTGAACAACCACAAAGGGGAAAAATTGGTGTTTTCTCAGTTAAAAATTACATTATTTTTATTGCCGCAAAGCTTAGCATGTGAATGGGGGAAGAGACAGGCTGTAGGTGGGGGAACAGTTCCGACTTCACTGCCCCCAAGTGTACTGCCTGCTCTACTCAGATGTGTGAAGAATTTCTCAAGTTGGTCTTATGGTGGGTGTTGGGTCCTTCCACACTTGTTCAAATTGCTCCTCTAGTTTCCCTTTTCCCAGGTAAATAGGTTCCCTCAGGACAGTGCTTTTAAATGTCTCTCCGTTGGTATTGATGTGGGTGTTGATATCCGGATTTATATCCTGGCATCCCTTTGAAGGAAACATTCAGTTCCTAAAAGAGATTTGCTAGAGTCCTGTTCAGTCTAAATGAAATGTAAATATCACACGCCCGTGGGATATATTACAGCAGTCTATGAAGAGTATTTATCAATTCCCTCCTTCTCGTCCCTCTTCTTTAATTAGTCAGACTTGATGAAATGGTAAAGGACACAACTGCAGAGATTTCCACTAAATGCTTTTAGGAGTAGAACATTTCAAAAGTTTATTTATTTATTTTTTTAATTTAGTAGCTTCCTATAGAGACATTTTCTTCTTGAGGGGCCAGGCAATCTATTACACGTTTCCACAGCATCAGGGTGGTTGTGGAACAAAAATGACCTCAAAGTTAGACCTTTGACATTATCTACAAATGAAGGGTGACATAGAGCCATATAGGTATCTTCATAAGATTTTAATTAATATATCTGAAGATAAGCCACAGTGTTTTATAATCATTCCTGACCATTTTATACTAGAAGCCTCAAAAATCATAAGCATCCTGGTTCTCTTTTGACATCTCAGAAGCCCTGTCAATTTTGCATACTTTTAGAGAAGCACTGCTTATTAAAACTATCTGTATAATACTTTGGGTTGCTTTTTGACAAATGCCTAAACTCTTGAGCACAAGCATATGATCCACATCCCTAACAAACTAGCAAAGATAGACCCAGCAACTGACTTGGAAAAATTGACCTCCGAGTTAACGTGCCAAGTTAGCTAAAGCCTTAAGTAACTTTGAAAACAGTTTTCCCCAGGTTTTTAGTATATGAAGTATATACTTTCTGCCTTTGCTACCATTTGGAGTTAACGTATCACAGAAATCAATTGTTGTAATTGTGGGGGAAGATACAGATATGCAAAATCAGTGGGGGGGGGAATCACCTTGAGACTCACTCCTTACTCAGTGTTAATGATCTGATGTTGATATCCTTCCTGTCTTTTTTCTGTGAATATATAGATGATACATGTAGATATGTAACATACATACCTACATTAACCAAAATTGCTTTATCCTTTTATTCTACTTAAAATGTCATGACCTTTTTCTCTCCCAGTTCCTGTAATGGCCACATAATTGCTCAGGTCTTCCTCTGAGTCTGTTTTTTGATAGGTTTTCACTTAACTTCTGCATGCCCCACTTAGGGGCATGTAGATTGTTCCATAAATGTTTTTTAATGAGAATACTTTTGCCCAGACTGAACCACATCAAGCCAAACAAGGTGAGTATCCGGGATGTTAAATCAACCCAAACACGTTGACCTAAACCATGAATGCAAATGGCCAGTGCATGATTTTCTTTCTTAAACTATTCCTAAAGACTTGTGAACTATTGGTGATCCATGCACATTCCTACATAGTTTCTAATTGGTACTGCTTGTGAGATTGGGCTACATATTTTCGATTAACAGCAAGGAACGTGATAAGCTACTGATAAAAATATTTATTTTATATTAGAGTTAGCCTGCATCTAATATAGGGCACAGCATCTGTTAAAGAGAAGAAAAGGGGAAAAGTATCTTAAATCATGCTTTTTTTTTTTTTTTTGCTCATCTGTCACTGGAGATGTGCTTATGTTTTTAATTAATTGCTGTGCACACAGGTGTGTGTATGTACATGCATATTTGTGCATATGTGTGTGGGTTTGTGTTGGTGCCTGTTGGTAAGTATCCAGGTTTGGGAGGAATAGACAATCTCCACAAATATCTTGGCAGTTGAGCTGGCCTTGACTGACGGTCCATTGTTTTTACGTTCTCTGGGGAACCAGTACTCTGGTATGTAGCCTGCTGGCACATCTCTGTCTTGGAGGTCTTGTCTCACTTGGTCTGGAACCTTTGGAAACATATGTTGCTTCTGCTTCTGCCAGTCCCAGTGAGGGACTGGTAAACTTATTCTCTCATAAGCATTAATGACAATAAAACATTAGTGATGCACTTCAAGAGCATTTTTTTAAAAGATTTTATTTATTTATTTGAGAGAGGGAGAGAGAGTGAGCATAAGTGGGGGGAGGAGCAGAGGGAGAGGGAGAAGCAGATCCCCCACTGAGCAAGGAGCCAGACACATGGGGCTCAATCCCAGAACACTGGGATCATGCCCTGAGCTAAAGGCAGCTGCTTAACTAATTGAGCCACCCAAGCACCACATTAAGAGCATTTTTGACTGGCTGTCCCTCTGCTAAAGACCCTTGCTACAGGTTAGAATACTGTTAGGTCATCAAAATGTAAAACAAATCTTTAGGTTGTTATTGAACATAAGACAGATTGTGCCTGCTTTTTAATTTCTCAGGGGATTCCAGCATAGACATTACATGGCCCACTATTTTTTTTGGAGTGGGGGTGGTCTTCAAGTTGTTCATTTTATAGATAGGATGACAATTCTCCATGGTTATTTCAAGATTTTTTGCAGGGGGTTATTTATAAGGAATCTTTTTTTTTTTAATCTCATTCATTCTTATGCCATCTAATTGTCTCTTCGCCTTGGCTAGATCTATTCAGCGAACAAGAAAAATCAGAATTAGACGTGGAAGGCTGCCAGATGCAGGGCAGACTGTGGCAGTGGAAATATCAAAATCAGGGCACTTACGAAGCACATTGTGATTGTAAAAGGAAGGAAAGAATCTTTAAAATAGATTTGTTCTGCCTTTTTTTTTTTTGTCCCCTTAAAAGATTTGTTATCTATTTTTGTAGCTTTGCCTATAGGCGAGAGAGCTGGCCCAGGATTCTTGAGGTTACTTGCCAGCCCTGCATTACATTTCAGTTGGTTTTTAATGAGCTAGTCAGGAGAGTGGCTTTGATCAGAGGGGAGAGATGGCAAAGGGTAAATGCAGGATGCTGGGTGGTCCCCTTGGCCAGTGGGGCCAGGGTCCTTTTCCCCAGGAACCCAGCCTCTCGTTGTAGGAGTGCTTGCTTATTTGTGCTCTTACTAAAAGCTGCATTTATTAATATTAAGTACTTCTTGAGTCCCTCAGTAGGTGACAAGATAAGAACTATGAAGGGTTATCACTATGATAATATGAATGTAAAGGCTTGGCATAGTGGTCCAATACAAGTAAACATTCAGTACCTTCAGTTAGCAATACTTGTATTGCGTTCATAACAACTCCTCATGATAGCTCAGTGAGTTGGCATAATTGTCAACCCCATTTTACTGATGAAACCATTGAGTCTTAGGGAAGTGTGGCATACCTCACCCCAGGTCACCCAGCTAATAAGTGGCTGATTCTGGGTTCAAATCCAAGTTGGGATGATTGCAAAACTTATGCACATAAGCACTGATAATTTTATTTTATTTTATTATTTTTTAAGATTTTATTTATTTATTTGACAGAGAGATATACAGTGAGAGATGGAACACAAGCAGGAGGGGGAATAGAGAGGGAGAAGCAGGCTCCCCACTGAGAAGGGAGCCCGATGTGATGCAGGGCTCAATCCCAGGACCCTGGGGTCATGACCTGAGCTGAAGGCAGATGCTTAACGACTGAGTCACCCAGGCGCCCCAAACACTGATAATTTTGGTGATCAGTAACCATTTGTGTAATAGGTGCTTGCTGTTTGCAACTAACTTTATTTATTTTTTTATGAAGATTTTATTTATTTATTTGACACAGAGAGAGAGATCACAAGTAGGCCGAGAGGCAGGCAGAGAGAGAGGAGGAAGCAGGCTCCCTGCTCAGCAGGGAGCGCAATGTGGGGCTTGATCCCTGAGATTATGACCTGAGCCAAAGGCAGAGGCTTTAACCCACTGAGCCACCTAGGCGCCCCTGCAACTAACTTTATAGACCATCTCATTTAATCTTTGTTACAACCTGGTGATGTTGGTATTATCTGACTTACCCAAGATCATGTAGCTTGTAAGAGGTGGGGTTGAGTTTTGAGTTCCTGATATTACCTTCTTTGCCGTCTTCATGATTTCAGTCTTGGAGGGTGAGGGACTGAAGAGTGAATTATCTGTATTTTTACCAAAATTAGGCTCCTAATTTTGAGCTGGAGTTTAGCTCTGATTTCTCCCTTTCCTTCTCCCTGCAACCTCTCTATCCTCCTTATACCAGGGGAAGTTGGCAGACAGTTAGAGGGAATCTAACCATCCCAGAGAGTGAGCTGCTTGAAATCCCCAGCTCTGACCAGTGCCAAAGAGAGAAAGGATAAAGAGAGAAGCATCCATGCATCAGCTGCCCCTTCTTAGTGTATCAAAGAAAAAATAGGTGCCCCAAAGGCAGGCTGGCTATGCAATTTTGTTTAAAGTCTTAATCTTCATGACCTATTTCCTGATCTGTGAAATTGAGATGATAATATTGCCTTTATAGGATAAGAAATTGCTTATTTAGGTAAGAAATACAGTGGATTCATGACACATGAGAACCATGGCTTCCGTTTTTGGTATTGTCAATCAAATACCCAGCCTTGCCCTTATGTGAATTTTGAGGTGTTAAAAACCTGCTTCACCTAATACATGCTCATCAAATACATTAGCCTGCTGTTATATTTCACAGAATGGATTTATTTAGCTAAGTCTTGACCATGGGATTTAAATGGAATGTCAATAGTTTCTGCTAATTGTTTTTTTTTTTTAACATACAAAGATAGTTTGGATTAAATATATTGCAGTGCAGTGTTTTCTGGATCCTTTTTTCCATGCTTCCTCTGCCTCCAGTTTGGTTTGGTTCTGAAACAGATTTCATGTGGGCTTCTGAGACCCACTGTTTGGAACCTGACGATTCCAAAGACTGCTCACTCCTTGCTGTAGACCTTTGAAGGTGAGATGCAGTAGAAGAAGATAAGAAAGCAGATGGCACTGAGGTTCTTGGCTGGAATCCACAGCAGGTGTTAAAGTGGGATGTCTAGCTGGAAGTTTGCCCTCAGGAAGACTGCACATACAAGGGTGTCTTTGGTCTTACCATGTCCCTTTTTCTTCCCAACTTCCATTTGTGTATGGAGCTTGTTCATCTTAAACCCAACCCTGTTGCTTTGCTGGTGCCATTAACTCCCTCTTTTAATTCATTACTCATCTCTGGTTTAGTACCTAACTGGGGAATTAAGAATGGCAACATAGCCTCATATGCAAAGGGATATTTGGTAGCCTCCAGTAGTATAGAAATTCAGATAAGCTATGATGGAACCTCCACTGAGCCAACTTGTTCATTTTGAATGGTACCCTCAGCCTGCTCACTGCCCACATTGGCTAGTAGGCTGCTATATTTATGTGACAAACCATCAGAAGTTAATAAGCATATGCTACCTCCTACAGTTTCTGTAAATCAGGAATTTGGGAGTGGCTTAACTGGGTGGTGGTGGGCCCGGGTCCCTCGGGAGATTGCAGTAGTGATGTCGGCCTAGGTTGCTGTAGCCTTCTGAAGGCTTGCCTGGGACTCGATGATCCACTTCCCCTGTGTCTCACTCACATGCCTGGTTATTTCATGCTGGTTGTTGGCACAAGGCCATGTGAACTTCTCCATTGGGTTGCTTGAGTGACCTCCTGACATGGCAGCCAGCTTCTTATGAATAAGAAATCAAGGAGAGAAACAAGTGGAAAACTGGAATGTCTTCTACCACCTAATCTCAGAAATCATCCTTCGTTGCTGCCGTACATCATTTCAGCCCTATTCGATGTGGGAGGGAACTACACAAGGAGCTTGAATCATTGGAGGCAAACATCAATGGGTGCCATCTTGGAAGCTGGTGTGTATTTGCATACTTCACATGCCACGTATGATGTACCAACAGTCTGTTGTTTATTCCCAAACCTGCTTTTGCCTGTTCTATTGTTACTCTTGATAATATAATTTAATTAAATATTACTTGAACCAATGACATAGAAGTGTTCTTGAGAACACTTTCCTTGAGAACTTGCGTGAATCCTTCAGAAAGACTCGATAAAGTTTGGTTGCTTAAAAACGGCTGTTAAATTAGGTGCAGGTAAGGACTATAAAATTTAAAGAGAAGTCATAAAAAAATCTAAAGCATTCAGATTGCTTTGCAGGTATCTTTACGTTATCACTCCATTTCAAATGAACCTAAATTGAAAATCATAGACGCTAAATTATAAGTATAGTTTATAGCAAGAAAGATCCTATAGGACCCTAAACCAGGAATATAGGTTTAAAAAAATATTTTTTCAATGTACTTTAAAAGACAGATGAAAAAATGAACACTGTGTTAAAATAAGATACTTTAAGTATGTATGAATAATTTTGCATGATTTCTTCTTTTATGCAACTCTTGATTAACTCCTTATATGCTGGTTTCAAATGTGTCAGAAAGAGGGCTTTTCATGAAGGAAATGTTCCACGGGCTCTTTCTTACCTGTTAATTATTACAAAAGGAAGTTTACTACATTCTATTCTCTCAAGAGCCATATAAATCAACACATGACTTTTTGGCAGTATTGTTTTTCATCAGTTCTGAAGTGCATAGTTTTTCACATTTTAATATTTCAGAAATTGAAATGCATTCTACCACCACTGGCCTCTTGTGACTTAATTGGCAGTATTTTTTCTGCCTTCTTGCTTCATCAATTATAATAGTTACCTAAATTTGATTAAATATGGTATGTTTTATTATTTTATTTTCTAAGAAATATGTCAGATGCATGTGATTGCTTGTTAGAGCTGAGGTGAGTATGTCTGTTCAGCTGTGGTTTGGCCACTGGAGTCTGTCTAAATGTATTAATTATGTTTTATAAAGCAGTGGCTTGATTTAGAAAGTGAAAAACTCATGTTAGCTTCTCTAAGTGAAGGTAGTAAACATCCCATCTGTATGTCTCAGTTTTCACGTGTGTAAAATGAGAATCTTGACATACATTATATCTAAAGTCCCTGTCAGCTTGAACACCCTAAGATTTTCATTTTTTTAGATTTATTTTATTTTTTATTTGAGAGAGAGAACGGAAGGAGGGAGTGGGAGAAGGAAGACTCTCCAGAAGAATCTGCACTGAGCCGAACACAGCACTCTGTCTCACGACCCTGAGATCGTATACTGAACTGAAATCAAGAGTGGATGCTTAACCTACTGAGCCACCCAGGTGCTCCGAGCATCCAAAGAATCTGAGTCTTTTCTAGAGGAAACCAGAACTTAATTCTTTTTTGATTGGGAGGTGTCAGATGTCTTTCATAGTAGGATGAAATCCATCAACCCTCTCCAACAAAGAGTGCCCAGGAGGCCATATTCCCACAGTTTGCCTATGATTTTATAGGGTTAGTCGATCCTCCAAAACCAGTTCCTCAACACTTGATAGTCCTTTGGCCTCAACCTATGCTAAGCACATCCTTGAACTTTGCTTTTTGAGTTTTGATTTTTCTGCATGGTGGTTTTTTCTTTGTAAAAATATGTAAAGTAGAACTTTTTAAATTTTTCTGAATTTACAGATTCTTCCTTAAGGCTCAAACCTTTGCTAGTACCCTTTACTAGGGTAGCCCAAAGGCTAGCCCAAAGGCTAATAACCTTTGCTTAGTCTGGCTGGAGTCCATTCTTTTTACTCACCCCAACCATAGATAATCTGAGTGCCCTGGTACTGAAGACAAGAGAGTTGAATACAAATATGGAGGGGAAAAAAGTTCTTAAAATACTTTAATAAAATGATCTCTTCTCTATAACTCAAAGCTCTGCCAAATAGGGGAGAGTTGTTAGAAAAAAAAATCATTATTATACTTTCCAAGTTTTCTTAGTAGTGTTTGAAGTTTTATAAAAGCTTTTTACTACCTGGAGGTATAAAGTCTTGATTAAACCCTCAGATATAGAGTCCATTCAAGAAATAGGGAAAGTACCACGTCTAACACTGAAGTGCCCTAAACAGCTTGTTTTTATCTTTTCTCTACATATCCGCCAAAGTTATGTGGCATCCATAAGCATTACTACAGGAAGGATGTACTGGCTTGAATATTTTTAAAACGTGGGCTTCATTTGTACTGATGGCAAAAAAAAATTTTTTTTTTGGATTTTTTTTTATTATTATTTCCCCCGGGATACAGGTCTGTGAATCATCAGGCTTACACCTTTCACAGTATTCACCATAGCATAAACCCTCCCCAATGTTCATAACCCATCCACCCTATCCCTACCCTCCCACCCCCCAGTAACTCTCAGTTTGTTTTGTGAGATTAGGAGTCTCTTATGGTTTGTCTCCTTCCCCATCCCATCTTGTTTCATTACTTTTCCCTCCCTATCCCCCACGACCCTCCACCCTGGCCCTCAAGTTCCTCGTATCAGAGAGATCATATGATAATTGTCTTTCTCTGATTGACTTATTTCACTCAGCATAATACCCTCTAGTTCCATCCACGTCATTGCAAACAGCATGATTTTGTTTCTTTTGATAGCTGCATAGTATTCCATTGTGTATATATACCACATCTTCTTTATCCATTCATCTGTTGATGGACATCTAGGTTCTTTCCATAGTTTGGCTATTGTGGACATTGCTGCTATAAACATTCGGGTGCATGTGCCCCTGAGGATCACTACCTTTGTATCTTTAGGGTAAATACCCAGTAGTGAGACTGCTGGGTCGTAGGGTAGCTCTATTTTCAGCTTTTTGAGGAACCTCCATACTGTTTTCCAGAGTGGCTGCACCAGTTTGCATTCCCACCAACAGTGTAGGAGGGTTCCCCTTTCTCCACATCCTCGCCAACCTGATGCAAAAATTTATCTCTGTGGGCCACCTACTTTGATATTCAAATCTGTGATTTAAATAGTTTCTATCTGGATTAATTACCAAGCAGTCTTCATCCCAGACTTCTTGAGTGCTTGGAGATTTACTGCATGCCTCTCTCAGTCTTTAGGGGGTCTTGTAAACTGTCCCACGTAGGCAAACTCCATCATTCTGCCTTTGTATGAGATAGGTTTCATTTGATGGCTTTAATTTTTCCTTCATGGTACTCTTTCTTGCAGGGGTCCATCTTTCTGTGTCTGGCAATGTAGGAATAGGACACAGTTCACAGTTCCTTTAATCCCAGTAAATTAATTGAATGTGGCTGGCTCCTATAGGATCCAAAACTCTCTTTAGAACTTGGTATAGTAGTTGCGGCACCTAGGTGGCTCAGATGGTCAAGGGTCAACTCTTGATTTCGGCTCAGGTCATGATCTCAGGGTTGTGAGACTGAGCCCCATGTTGGGCTCCATGTTGGGCAAGGAACCTGCTTAAGACTATCTCTCTCCCTCTTGTTTTCCCCTCTGCTCCCAGCCCTGTTCTGCTTGTTGGTTCTCTGTGTGTGACTGTTTTAGATTCTACATACAGAGGAGATCATATTTGTCTTTTGCTGTCTGGCTTATTTCACATAGCATAATATTCTCCAGGTTCTTCTGTGTCGTAACATATAGAGTACTGGAATATCTTTTTAAGGAATATTATTCAGCCATAAAAAGAAGGAAATCCTGCTATATAACTTTATACACACATGTCACGTTTTCTTTATTGATTCATCCGTGGTGGGTACTTAAGTTTTTTCCATATCTTGGCTATTGTGAATAATGCTACAATGAACATGGGTGTGCAGATATCTTTTTTGAGATACTGATTTCATTTCCTTTAGATATATACCCACGAATAGGATTGCTGGAACATTCAGAGTTGATTTAAATCTTAGTTCATTGCCCATGAGCCATGTGAACTTAGACAACTGTTGTAAACTCTCTGAGCCTTTTCTGATCTATAAAAAGGAAAAAAAAAATCCCTCTTTTGTGGGGCTTTGGGGCAGATTAAAAGAAGTACTGGCTTAAATCACAGCACCAGACATTCACTAAGCAAGCACCATAGGAATCGTAGAGATAAATACATTTCAACAGAGACAAAAGGGAAAAGAAATTCAAGTCAATTTAAGGGTATATGTATGTAAATGTAGATCATTCATATTTTGAAAACAAAATAATGCAGAATCAGCCAGTCACATAGAAACATCCCTCAAAATTTCAGGTAGGTTTATTTAAAGTAGGCTGGAAGTAGGGGTCAAAAATAGCTTCTTCATCATGACCCCTGATAAGATAAGACATAGTGGCAAAGAAACATGTAAAGAATATGCAGTTCTCTACTTTGGAACACTATGTTTTATAATGATAAGTGACATAAAAAAATACCTTCCTGGCCATTTCCTCAAATGCTTACCTTCTGAAGGAGATATATATTTTTTTGTTTAAGATCTTATCTACTTATTTGACAGAGAGGGGGAGAGAGCACAAACAGGGGAAACAGTAGAGGGAGAGGGAGAAGCAGGCTCCCCGCTGAACAGGGAGCCCGACATGGGGCTCGATCCCAGGGCTCGGGGATCATGACCTGAGCCGAAGGCAGACGCCTAACAATCTGAGGCACCCAAGCTTCCCCTGAAGGAGATATTTTTGAGGAGATATTAAAGTTGGTTCCTTATTTGTGAGTTCACTAAGGAAGAGTATTGTTATTTTTATTGTTACATGACATTTTTTTTTAACCCTCATTGATTGTGAAAAGGATTTGAGCTATCTAGTGTGTGGTACGTGTATAATTTGTTCCTCTCGGTTCTTTGAGAAGCGTAATCTGGTAGCACTTGAAAATGAAGTTCCCACTGTTTTTTGCTTGAGAAAGTTCATTGTTCTCCACTGTTTTCTGTCACTTGTATTAGAGCAAGTATGTGCATTTGGGAGATCCTGGCTCATTACAGTAAAAGTGATTTTAGGTCACATGTGAGCCTGGTAATACAGTCCACTTCAGGAGTTACTGGTTAAAATGCATATTCCTAGCCTCCTCTCCTGGAAATCGTGACTGATTATGTCAGGATGGGATTCTAAATTTGATTTTTTTTTTTTTTTTTAAAGAAAGCACCCCAGTTGAAAACGTATAATGTAGCAAGGGTGGACAATTGTAGCCTCTGCAGTCAGCCAACTGGAAGCAATGGCTAAACCCTTGTGTTTCTTGAGGTGAAATGGGGGCTTTCTCTAACCACAAGACCTCAATTTGGGGAACCGTCTGAGAGGGAGTGGGGAAAGGAGGAAGTAAAATCTATCACCAGCTTTGGTTAAACGTTGCATGTTAATGGTCTGTTACATATCTTTGTGGTGCTACTGGCTGTATTTTTACTTAGAAAATGATTCCATTTGTGACCAACAGTCTGAGTGTTACAGAGGGGAGGCCAGCAAAGTGGTTGTCATTTGTGTAGAATGAAAATCAACCAAATAAAAATAAAAACTTTCAGACACAGGGGCCCTTAGCCCCCCTGGTTGCATATCGATAGCATCTACCTCTGGTTTTTAGGAAGACATTGCACTTAATGTGGAGAATGGTTGATAATTATCCTTCAAGGTTGAGAAAGCCTCTCAGCACCCTGGACTTTCCTAGGTCTGCAAGACAGTGAGAGGAGAGAGACTGCAACCTGGCCAGACTTGGGTCAGATGCTATTTTATTGTTACCAACAGTCTCTTGGGTGGAAGGCAGTTTGGCACCAAGTGTTCCCAACTGAAGATACACTGCCTGGGGATGTTAATGGCAGATAAGGTTGTGGTTGGGGGACTTGTCTATATGGATAGCTCACATTAATTACTGAGTAATTTTGTATGGTGACTCCCCACCAAAAGGTAACCTAGCAATGTGATTAAGTTATTCTATGTGTCAGACATGACAATCCAATTACCTAGTGTCTTTCAGGGTCCATTTTGTGCCTAGTGTAGAGTTCTGGAAATGCTGTGGTGAGATGGAGAGACAAAACCTATGAAGAGACCAACATTAATAAATTTACATCATTAAATATATAATTATTGGGTGCCTGGGTGGCTCAGTGGGTTAAAGCCTCTGCCTTCGTTTCAGGTCATGATCTCAGGGTCCCGGGATCAAGCCCCGCATCGGGTTCTCTGCTCAGCAGGGAGCCTGCTTCCTCCTCTCTCTCTCTGCCTGCCTCTCTGCCTACTTGTAATCTCTCTCTCTGTCAAATAAATAAATAAAATCCTTAAAATATATATATATACATATATATAATAGATATATTATATCTATATCTATATAATATATCTATTATATATAATAGATATATATATTATATATATAATATATATATAATTACCAAATGGGATATGAACGAGGAAGGAGAGAAATATGGCTGTGTGAGAGGGTATGACAGTGATCTCTAACCAAGTGTCATCATTATCGACTGTGTGAGAAAGTACCCTCAAAATCACTCCCTCCCCCACAAACTTAGCAATTTAAAACAACAGATGTGTAATCTCACACAGTTTCCAAGGGTCAGGAATCCAGGAGTAGTATAACTGAGTGGTCCTATCTCAAGGATTCTCATGAGGATGCAGCCAAGCTATTGGATGGGGCTACAGCCATCTGAAAACTTGACTGTGGCTGAAGGATGTACTTTGAAGATCACTTACATGGCTTTGGGCAGGAGTCTTCATTTCTGGACTGTTTACAACACAAGGGCTGGCTTCCCCCGAAACAAACAGTGCAAGAGGAAGACAACCAAGATGGAAGTAGTAGTGCCTTATAACCTAACTTTGGAGGTGACACATTCCATCACTTCTCCTACCTTCTGACGGCCACACAGACCAACCCTGTACACTGTGGGTGAATACATAAGAGTCTGAATACCCAAAATAGGTACCATTAAGGGCTATCTTAGAGGGCACCCAACTCACCCGGTCTGAGGAATTGTTGGCAGGCTTTTCTGAGAAGGTGCTGCTCAAGCTGAGATACAAAGGGTGAGTGGGTGGAGTCCAGGTGATTTGGTAGTAAGCCTTTCTTGGGCAGTCAGAGCATGGTATGTTTTGAAACAGTGAACGATGGCCAGTTGTGGATAGAGCAGAAAGAGCTGGGAATCATACGCTAAAAGATGATGCTGAAGAGGTTGGCAGGGGCCAGACCATACATGTCCTTTTAGGTCAAATTGAGGATTTTGTTCTTTGGAGACATAAGCTGGTGAAAGACATAATCAGATTTCCTTCCTTCCTTCCTGCACCCCCACCCCTTCTTTGAAGGTCTCTCTGCCTGCTGTGAGCAGAATGGATTATATGTAGGGAAGCCAGTTTGGAAGCTATTATAGTTGTCCAGGCTAAAGATCATGGTGGATGAGAACACTGGCAGTAAAGATAATAGTGGATGGACATGCAATATATTTAGGTAGGAAATTTATCAGAACTTAGAAACGCATTGAAGTGGTTATTCAAGATGATTGCTGAGGTTCTGGCTTCTAGAATGGGATGCTTGGAGGTGACATTCACTGATAGAGTGATCCCTGAAAGAGGACCAGCTGCATGGAATACATGACAGAAATGACCTTGAACTCAGAGATAATATTGCATGCAATGAGGAAGCATGTCAGGTAGTTCAGGTATGGGAATGAGCAGGGAGGTCTTCGCCAAGAAAAATGTAATTCCACTCTGATTCCCAAAAGTGTGCTGCATTTTTAGAACCTTAAGACAAGTTTTGTTTTTTGTTTTAATTTTCGTGTGAACAGCTAAAGTCTGGCAAAGTATGACAGGAAAATCTTGGTGTTTCTCTTTTGATTATCATTCTTGCATTCTAGAGCAAGTTGTTAAAATCTTTTAAATCCCAGCTTAATTAGTTTTTGAAGTGTGAGGATTAATTGGTTCAGATCTCTATTTCTCCTTCCCACTACCTCCAAAACTAATTCATTAACAAACTCTCATACAATTTCTTCTTCAACGTACATGCAAACACACATATACTTGTATTTGTCAAATAATTAAGTATGACATGTCATAAAGTTAAAGGATTGAAGTGTCTAAGGGGACCAACAGCTGATCACTCTTGTATTATAGACAATAAACATGTTGATTGAACACCAAATCTGTTCTAGGCTCTGTGTCATGGCTTCCATAGTTTTAAAAATGGCACCTACCCTCACCTGTCAAAGATCTGGTACCCAGCACTATAGGCACATGTTACAAGCCAGACAGCAGACTTAGGAGCTCTCTTCTCCCATCCACTTGCCTGGGTGAAAGGTAGAGGGCAGGAGCTATAGCCTGCCCATGAACAATTTACACTCCTACCATGGCGACGTGTGTATTTACACTGCCGCAATGTGGCAAGGCAGTAGTAGACAAGATAAAGCCCATAGGTATTCCGAGGAGGAGAGAAATACCTAGAAAATAATGTTCTCTGTGATGTTAGGGATTTTGTCTTGTTTGGTTCAGTGTTAGTATCTAAGCCATTGGAAGGACCTAGCATGGGGTAGGGCTTTAGGACACACTTATTGCAAAAATGAATGGGTCAATCACCACTTGTTTTTTTAACTGTTTGTTTTGAAATAATTTAGACTTGGAGAAGAGTTGCAAGATATAGTATGGGGAATATTCCCATTTATTATCCATCCAGCTTCCACTAATGTTAACATCTTCCATAACCATGGTACAATGATTGAAGGCAAGAAATTAACATTGGAAGAACACTATTAACTAAACTCAGGACTATTTGAATTTCACCATTTTCCCCCCACTAATGTGTTTTTCTGTTTCAGGATCCAGTCTAGGGTCCTTGCATGTAATTGTCGTGTCTCCTCCAATTTGGAATGGTTCCTCAGTCTTTCCTTGTCTTTTATGAACTTGACATTTTTGAAGAAGAACTCTAGACAATTATTTTGTAGAATGTCCTTCAGTGTAGGTTTGTCTGGTGACTGAGGGCTACTAAAGACTTCAGGAAGGAGGACGCCTGGGTGGCTCAGTTGGTTAAGCATCTGCCTTTGGCTCAGGTCATGATCCTGGGGTCCTGGGATCCAGTCCCACATCGTGCTCCCTGTGCAGCCGGGAGCCTGCTTCTCCCTTTGCCAGTCACTTGCCCTACTTGTGCTTTCTCTCTCTTTCTCTCTGACAAATAAATAAATATAACCTAAAAAAAAAAAAAAAAAAAAGACTCCTGGAAGGAATAGCACCTTTTGGTGGACTTGGTGGGGCAGTGAGACCTGGGAAGAGGTCTTTCAGTCGAGAAGACATGTGTACAAACGTGTCAATCCTGGAGCACTTGCGTGTTGTCTTGGTTCTTCTTTGCCTGTGCAAGTGATGGTTACCCTTAGCTGACTGTTAAGAGTTGTCATCACTCTGTGTCCAGCTGTCCTCCTGCTTTGGGTATTACCTTTCTCCCAATAGCAAGATGGTCTTCTTGATTCAGGTCCAACCCCAGGCTCCAGATGCTCAGGCTTTAGCTTCCTGGGTGTCAGAGTTGACATGCCCCCGGCCATCATTTTACTGGACTTTATGTCTTCTAGTTTGGAGACATAGGGTCTTATATTTATTTTATTTTTCTTACTGTGACTTTTATATTTATTAATATTTAATAAGCACCATGTGTCAGACTCTAGGCCATGCTTTCTCAATGAGGAGCGATATCCCTAAACGGCAAACACTGGTTCTTGGCAGGGGATGGGTCGTACTCTTTTTAGGTGTTATAGGCATATCGGTACTTTGTATGTAAACAGACGTACAGGATATCTGTGGCTTTTAAACTTCAAGGGAAGGGAAATTGATTGGGGGAGAAGAATGTTTAAAAAAGCTCATTGGTGGGAGCAGTAATGGAAAAAAGTTTGAGAAGCATTGATCGAGACCAATGACTTCCTTATATTATCTCATTTAATTTTATTATCCCTATCTTATTGTCCCCACTAAAAAAGGAAAATGAGTTAGCTGAGGATTACTGGGATTAAGTAACTTGCCCATGATCACATCGAGGACTAGGGATAGCCACCCAGGATGCATAAACTTCAAAGTCCAAGATCTAAACAGTGAACATCCCTGTCAATGTGTAGCCTTGTATTAAAAACCACTTAGAGAGTCAATAGAAATAAATACATAGCCTATTCTAAAACCAGGGAAAATCTTCTAGGTTTATTCATTCATTGGAACTTCCTGATGCAGTATCTCATTATTAGGGTTATTAATTGTGGGTCAGCTCTGAATACGTTTGTAATACTGAATATTAGGATTCTACTCAGGTGTGGGCCTATAACCACATGAAGACAGGGCCTTTTGTCTATTTACTATTACATTTCCAATGCCCAGAATAATGAACACAACACCTAGAAAGTGCTCTAAAAATATGTGTTGAATGAGTAAAAGAGAAAAGGATGTTATATTTCAAGAAAAAAGATTTCAAAGCCAAAATGAATTAATTCTGTTTGATGTTAGAGCCATGATGTTTGCACTTAAAAAAATAAACACCAACCACACAAAATGTAGGACAAGCCTCTTACCTACCACAGAGAAAATGAGTTCTGGGTGGCCAGTTGAGTTTAATGTAGAAACAGCCTCTAGCTACTCAAACCCTAAATGTATGACTTAATATTGTTATAGCAGGCATAGCTGATAGAGAGATTAAATCAGACTTAATTTCTCCATCCATTTTGAGGGGCTCAGAAAAGAAAAAAAAAAACACACCACCAAGTATTATTGTTTGAGATAGAATGGCGATAAGGCAATTGAGTGAAATATAATGAAGGTGCCTCTTTTCTCTTTTCTTTTCTCTTCCAACTGAGTATCAAGAACAACTGTTTATGTCTGAGGTGGGGAACTAAATTTACCTGAGAGGTATTGTTGCACTGGATCCATGAGGAAAAACCCCAAGTTGTATGAGCATGTAGTTTCCTGTCCCTAAGAAATTTTGCATTTACCATCTGTAAACAGGAATAACAGGAATCTTTTTTTAAAAAGATTTTGTTTATTTGACAGAGAGAGGGAGAGAAAGAGCAGGAGCCAGTGCAGAGGAGAGGAGGGAGGGGCAGAGGCAAAAAGAGAAGCAGACTCCCTGCTGAGCAGGGAACCTGAGGCAGAGCTCCATCCCAGCACCCTGGGATCCTGACCAGAGCTGAAGGCAGATGCTGAACTGACTGAGCCACCCAAGCACCCCTGTAAACAGGAATCTTAAATTGGTCATCATATTACACAAAAATCTATTAATTCATCTCTTAATCCTTACCAAGGCCTAACATGTGCATCTGGATGAGATTGAAGAAAGGCCACAGAATTGATTTCGATTCGCCAAACTACCTCTACGGGCAAATGCAAATTTCAGTTTTCACAGACCCTTCCCAAAGTAAGCAATTCAGAGGATCAGGACTCCAGAAAGGCTAGATTGCCTCCAAAGAAGCCCATTTTCATATATACAAGTGGAGATAGACAAAGGGATGGTGACATCACCACCGTGTCCTCATTTTCTTGTTCCCAGTGGCATTTACCAGCAGCATTGAGAGGGCTTCTAAGAAAATCTACCACGAGTGCAAAGGAAATGAAAAGTTGTGTAGCTCAGAATCTGAGCGTGGTTAGGAATTTTGCTGGCTGCTTCAAAGGATAAGCCACTTTTCCATCCCCATGTTAGATGCATGCTTCCTTTGGATGTGGGTTCAAATATTTCTTTCTGTAAATCACATTTTTTAGGGTCCTTTAAAGTGGCTTTTTTTGTTTTCCTTTGCTTTAGTTCTTCTTTTTCCCATCCCCTTTGAAGCTTATAAAACTTGGCATAGTTAAATGGTAATGTTGGGAAGTAGGGACCCGCGCGCAGGCAGGCACGCTGTTGCTCGCAGGCTTGGAGCCCTATTACCTGGGCAAGCGTACTCCAGCCCTCTTCATGGAGAGGTGGGTGCTTCATGGCTTCTAATTACAGGCTTTCTGCCTCCTAACACTGAGCCTTTGAGAACCCTCTCAGCAGGAACACCCTGTGCTACAGACACTCCATTCCACACACTGAATGACCTAATATAATTATTCAGAGTTGAAAATCACTTTCACTTCAACAGGAGTATTTCAGCCACCCCCGCCACTCCCACCTTTTTGGAGTTACTAACTTAGACATTCCTTTTCAGCATCTTATCAGAATCAGGCTTATCTAATTCTCTGATGAGCTCTGCATAAGGAAATTGTACCAGTTTTGCTTTGGGGAACCCCTCATGTCTAATTCCACCCCCCACCCCTTGGCTGCTTTAAAAAGAAAAAAAAAAAGAAGACACTAGCAAATGTTACTTGCTCATTTGCCTTAATGCATTTCCACACCCTTGAGGTCTGCTTTCAGACCTACATTGTGGATTTTATTGTCCTCTGCTTCTATAATTCATATGGAAAAATCACTCTGGTATTATGTAAAGTATATCATATAATTGCTTTTTGGCTTCTTTTCTGGGGGATGATTTGCTGTCATCCAAACAGTGTTGTGAGCATGCTGGGGGCCAATCCCAAGGTAGTCAAACTGATTATTTTTCATGAATGCCCCACTCACTATTGCATGGTCCACCTGAAATTAGAATTAAAATTCTATAAAAAGGAAGAGCCGGCCTGAGGTGACAGGTTCAAAAGGGGCTCTAAAGGATTTTTTTTTTTTTTTGGGCCAAGGGGGTCCAGTTTTCTGTTTGTTTGTTTGTTTGTTTTTTCAGATTTTATCCCTGCCAAAGAAGAGGTGAAATATCCTACAAAATTAAAAAAGCATGCCCTCTTGGCCTTAAAAATTTACAAAAGGCAATAGCACCAGGAGACCAAGATCCAGAATTTTGAGTTTGGACTAACTTGGGACATTGCCCAAAGCACTTCTTAGCTGAGTGACCTTTGGCAGTTACTGAACATCTCTGAGCCAGGTCCTTCTTATCTATCAAAGGGAAGACACATAATTCCCCCTTTCTAGGGTTGCAGGAGGTTGACCGGCATCAGCTTTTACACTGGAGGGGTAGGGCCAGGAGGGATTTTTAAGGCACCTTGAAGTCTAAGCTAAGGTGGTTAGCTTTTATTCTCTGGATTAGCACCAATATAGATTTCCAGGGGAGTGAAGATATAATCGGATTTGTGTTAACCAAAGTTAACTGAAATACCAGTACAGTGCTTTCAAAATGGTGTACACCAGCAGAGGATATTTTGGCTCCTAAGAATCACTTAATAAAATGGCAGGTGCTCTTTAATAATTGTTATTATAAGTAAAATAGTAATGACGGTGACAGTAATGATGACAGAAACTTCGGCTTTACTCCTTGCTGTATTTTAAAGTAAATCCGACTCCCCCGTTGGACCCGCATCCCCACATCTTTGCCAAGGTGGTAGCAACTCCCAGTGGGCCCACATTGCCCTGGCTACCCTGGGTCGGGACCACGTGAGCCTCCCCGCGGGGTGCCCTGAAGGCCCAGTTCAGCAGCCCCCACCCCGCACCCCCGCCGAGGCCTGGCGGACCAGGGCGGGAGCGCGGGAGGCCGCGCACTCCCGGAGGACCCGGCCGCGGCCCCCGAGGGTGAATAGAGCGCATTGACGCCGCCGCTGCCCGAGCGAGCGGGCGGCTGGGGACGCCGAGCAGCGCCTCCGCTGCCGGCCCCATAAAAGGAGCAGCTGCCGCCGGGCGGCTCAGACGCGCGGGGATGAGGCGGGCGGCGGCCGAGCGCGCGCTTGGGCGCCGCCAGTGACCGAGGCGGACCTTGGGGCCGCTCGGGGCCCGCAGGTAACCGCGCGCCGGCCGGCCGGCGGG
>LNAC01000550.1:125640-331960 GCA_002007465.1 Ailurus styani
AGCCCGCCGCCCCGCGCCCCCGGCTGCTCCACCCAGCCATGTTTTCTGGGCCCGCATCTCGGGCCGCCCCGCTGAGCTTCGAGGCGGGCGCGCGGGGACCGCTTTGGCCGGCGCGCGGGGGCAGGTGGAGGGCGGCCCGGCCGCCAGGCGCCAGCGGGCTCGCCTGCTCGGGGGCAGGGGTCCGCGTTAGGGTGCTGTACTTCGCCTCCACTGGCTTCAGAGCCTCGGCCCCTTCCCCCTCTCTGCTTCCATTCCCTCCGTCCCCACTTCACTGGCCTGCGGCCACTTAATGAACTGTTGCCCCCCCCCATCCCTCTGGTAGCCTGGATTTCGAGCTTCTTTAGGAGTGTTGTTTGCATAAAACTGGGCTCAGCTGGAGAACGTGGAAGACTGAAAAGAAGGAGGCCCTTTTGTGTAGCGCCCCATGGTAGAGCCATCTTTCTCCCCCCACCCCCTAGCCTGTGGAGGTCCCCAGCACAGAAAGAGGGATGGTAGAGCACCCCAGATCCCCTGGGCTTGCTTCCTCCCCTCCGCTACTGGGATTCCTCATCTGTGAGCAAAAGGTTGCTCCGAGGGGGGGAGGGCTCCATTTCACCTGGGATGTCCCCAAATACCCCATGCCTCTAGTTTCCATGGCTTCCAGGCCCGCTCACAGGAAATGAAACTCTTGGCAATCATGCCTGTCTGCCATGAGCAGTTTCTTACAACAGACCAAAGCGGCTAGGCATCTGTGGGCTGTATAGATGGTAGCCTGGGTTGGGGGTTTATTTGAGACTGCTTGAGATGCTCTTGAGTAAGAGTTTGGGAGTTCCTCATTTATTCCACTTACCCTTCAGTTGAGCATTGTCCGTAATTTTCTCCTAATAATGAAGCTTCATAGTTGGCCTTTTCTACACTGTGTGGTGTATTTCAACCTGAGGCTGTGTCCTGAGTTGGTCTTGGGGTGTTTTGTGTACGGAACAGGACATACGTGAAGATAGCTCTGTTATAGAATGAGTAATGGGCAGTATACCTATAGCTGTGAGCTCTAAGGAGTGCCCAAGCGTGGACCAGATGCCTGTTCTGGGCTCTTTTCATATATTGTGCTCTTCACTACATACAGCCACCAAGAACCCCATGTAACATAAAGAGAAGCATGGAGAGGTTTATTTGTCCTGTGTCCCTGTGTGGGATGTGATCCAGGCAGTATCCCTCCCGAGCTGCTCTTAACCCTGCCTCTTGGAGGAAGGGGGGCAGTAAAACTTCTGACATCATTCTGGTGAATAGTAGTATCATGAGCTGGATAGAAGAGCACTGACTATGGAGTCAGACAGGTTTGGGTTGAATCTTGGAACCAGTATTTACAGAATTTGTGAGTTTACCTATATAAATCCTATATGGTGTGCTACCTAGTAATGAATATAAAATGCCTAGCATATAATTTATAAATAGCTCTTAATAGATGTATTTTGGAATTGCAAGAGCACGGTGTCCCAACCAGTTACACATTTTATTCTATTTTTTTAAAAGACTTTATTTGACAAAGAGAGATACAGCGAGAGAGGGAATACAAGCAGGGGGAGTGAGAGAGGGAGAAGCAGGCTCCCAGCCAAGCAGGGAGCCTGATGCAGGGCTTGATCCCAGGACACTGAGATCACGACCTCAGCCAAAGACAAATGCTTAAACACTGAGCTTAAACACTGAGCACTGAGCCACCCAGGTGCTCCCCCCCCCAACCCCCCCCCAACCGCACCGTCCCCTTACAGATTTAAAACTGAGGCTGTCTGCATTCATGGTCAACTTTAGCCCTTAAGGTCTGCATGAAGTTGACAAAATGCCTGAACCTCTGTAAGCCTCAGTTTTCACATCTGTCAAGTGGGTGGTTCTGTAGTCAAATGAGAAACGTACTTAAAATAGCACATGGGCTGGCACACATGGTGTTCAGGAAATTTTCCTGCTGGGCCTAATTCTTTGTAAATCAGTATAGGCTCCTGTATTTCATTTATCTGAGTTAATATGGTTCAGCATTGTTCCTTGGGCTGCAGTGCATCATAAATCTTCTGCAAATCTTAGCTTAAAGAATTTGCTTGCACACTTATGTACCCACACTCATGTTCACGTTTGCATATGCTTACTTGTGTGCACACACAGGTCATACCATCTACATTTGCAGTGATAAGAACTTAGTGAATTCTTCTTTATTCAGTAAGAGTTCTGCTTTTCTTGGCAAAGCAAGCACTCTGACTTTTAGGGGTTGGGGAAACTTCACATTTAATTTTAAAACTGAAAACCAGCTGGAAGAATTAGCACTGTACCTATCAGTTGCAACAGGAATAAAATGGATTGGCTATGACATTTGCTTTCTTCATAGGCTCTAAAAAAACTGTAACATATTTTGTTAAACTGTTATGAACAATTGACTAGAATCTTAATTTAGTTAAACAATTATAAAATGAATATCTTCTCCAGTATGATTTTATAGATGTTGGTAAGTGGAAAGAAGTCACTGAACATAACGTTTTCAAAATACAATGTTGACATGAATTAACATGTTTTAAACAGCTGTTTAGCATTTGGCCAAAATATTTGTTTATAAATGAAAAGGATGCTATAAGCCCAGTGTTTATTTAAAAAAAAAAAAAGAATGTTTTAATTTGACAAGTACCTAAATGCCCATCAATAAAAGTAAAAGAAATTAGAGCATATATTTACAATTGGGTATAGTTCCTGAAATACCGAGGTGGTGTTTATGCTGATATGCAGAACTAATCATCTTTTCAGTACCTCCTAGAACTGTGCTTGCTACTTAATAGTTGCTCAATAAAGAATGAGTGGATACTGTTTAGTGAGACAAAAGTATTGAACATTATCTATAGTTTACTGCCATGTATATTTTTAAATGAGTGAATAAGTATATGTGTATGTGTATAGAAAGCAATGGCTGTCCCCGGGAAGAAATTGGAGGACTGGGGGTAAAAGGGGGTTTTGGGTGGGTGGGTTGTTTGGTTGGGTGGGTGGGTGATTATTTTGTACCATGCCCCCACTATGTGCATGTACTAATTAAAAACAAAAAAATTTAGAGGATCTGATTTCCTCAAATTTGGATTTAATTTTTATTATATGTAACTCAGCCTCCCCACTACACTTTACTATAGGCTGTTAAATTTCTTTGTTTTGTTAAAATACCTGCAACCCTCTGATAAGGTGATGAGCACAAATTTGTTTTGGATGGGAGAAGAATGTCAACTAGATGGAATTCTTGAATGATAAGTGGTGCATTGTCCTGCCTATGAGATTGTTCATTAGGAAGACCCTATTGTCATCCCTTGGAGCAGTCTTCATGGACCTCCCACGCAGTCCTCGGTGTATGGTCCCTCTTCAAGAACTCCTAGATATTTTTAAGTGAATGGATGGGTAGAGTATGAGTCATCTAAGAATTTAAAATTTCGTAGCAATAACAGCATGTCTCAAAGGAAGCAATTTTTGCTTTGAGATGGGTACTTCCTGGTCTTTGAGAAGCATATTACATGCCCTGCCAGAATTCTGACCTCTTGTAGAGGTTCATGAGGCAAGTGGTGTCCAAAGTGCGAGATGGTTCGTGAGAACACAGGAAGAAGCTATTAGGAATTCTCTGTTGATACATTTTGAAAATGTTATCTTTTTAATATCCTATCTATCCCATATGTTAATAGTACATGGAATTTGCTTTGCCTTTTGTTTTGTACTGGCTAAACCACTGAAAGTTAGTTGCCCACCTTACACCGCTTCACCTTTGCCTACTTTTTCTTCAGTTTGTAAGTTTCTTTGAAGTCACTATATTCTGCGATAGATGTCACACTTTTTTAAGAGTGGCAAAGTTAGAGTTTGTAGAAACTATGTAATTAAAATTTGTGTCTGGAATTTTTAGTATGTGTCCATTTCTAAGATTTGGGTCTCATTTTCTGTCATTCTTGACCGTCATGGGGAATTAAAACTTAACACACTAGTTTCTGTTGCAGTCCTCCAAAAAGATACCAACTCTTTTTTTTTTTTTTAAGTTTTATTTATTTACGAAATCTCCACACCCCCCATGGGGCTTGAACTCACAACCCTGAGATCAAGCATCACATGCATTTCCGACTGAGCCAGCCAGGTGCCCCGCAATAACAACTCTTAGGACCTGGAAGAGACTGATACATGGACAGTGATCGTGAAGATGTTAGTCATATTCACGTGTGCGGCAGTTTGTAACTTAGACGTCACACTTAGATGTATTACTAAACTCACAAAATAACTGTAGCAGGTTTGCATTATAGTTATTATCAGAGGTAATACTAATCACACATTTTTTTTCCTTCATATTCCTTGACATTCTGGAGCTGGCCTGCTACTCTCAGTCTGGCCTTGGTGTTGGATCGGGACAAGACCACTTGTAAACATGGCTCAGCACAGACAAAACCATAAACACTGTCCAGGCCACAAAATGGCCCAGTACTCTCCCCTCCTAATATGACTGACTGGTGCTGTGTTGTATCTCCCATCATAGTGGAGTGTTGGTTTGTTCCTCCTGCATTCAAGGTAAGATTTATGAGTTCTTCATAAGCACAGAACTAACACCCCTTACTAACAACATCCAGTCCAGAAGGAAGCTCTGCCTTCTTGAACCCTCCCTCAAGTCTCCTGAAGTCACCTGACACATGCCCAACTCCTGTAAGGAGCCCCTTGCTCCTCTAACTGAGCCACTCCCAATTTCCCCACAGTATACATTCTCCCGTTGCAGTGATTAATACACCAACTCATTTGGGGCACCTGGGTGGCTCAGTCATTAAGTGTCTGCCTTTGGCTCAGGTCATGATCCCAGGGTCCTGGGATCAAGCCTCACATGGGGCTCCCTGCTCAGCTGGACGTCTGCTTCTCTCTCTTCCACTTCCCCTGCTTGTGTTCCCTCTCTCGGTGTCTCTCTCTCTGTCAAATAAGTAAATAAAATCTTAAAAAAAAAAACATTTATAAATACACCAACTCATTCAACTACAGGTATGTTCTTGGTGGTTTTTGAAACGTTTTCTATTTGGTTGCTTACAAACAGAAGAATTTTTCATCAGTCTTTGAGTAATATTTTAAAGTAACGTATAGCTTCTTACTTTAAAATACTGATTACTCATTATAGACAATCTGAAAAGTACAAAAGGTATTAAGAGTAAAAGAAAAATCCTTACTAATTCCATAATCCAGAAATACTCATCGTGACATTCTGGTGTATTTTCTTTATATATCTAGATCTACCTCTACTTCTATTGTCTTCTTTCTCTGTGTGTGTATGCATTCTCTCCTATAGACACACACACCCCCCAAAGGTAATTGAGATTGTCTTTTTTTTTTTTTTTTTTTGAGAGAGAGAGAAAGAGCACGTTAGAGTAGAGGGAGAGGGGGAGAGAGAATCTTAAACAGGCTTCACGCCCAGCACATAGCCCAGTGTGAGGCTCCGTCTCCTGATCCTGAGATCACGACCTGAGCTGAAATCCAGAGTCGGACTTTTAACCAACTGAGTCACCCAGCCACCCCAGGAGTATCTTGTTTATGTAGTTTTGGTTCCTGCCTTTTTCATTTATCCTAGCATTATTATGTCCATATTCAAATCTGATTTTCCTCAAATACATATTTTTATTTTTAAATAATATCTTGCCATACGAGAGTAGAAAGTTGCTCATTGGGCGCCTGGGTGGCTCAGTGGGTTAAAGCCTCTGCTTTCGGCTCAGGTCATGATCTCAGGGTCCTGGGATCGAGGCCCGCATCAGGCTCCCTGCTCAGCGGGGAGCCTGCTTCCCCCTCTCTCTCTCTGCCTGCCTCTCTGCCTCCTTGTGATCTCTCTCCCTCTGTGAAATAAATAAATAAAATCTTTAAAAAAAAAAAGTTGCTCATTAATTATCCTATGTAAAATGATCAGTTTTTCCTTTTTCAGGAACTGTGATAAATATCTTCAGGTTTTAAGGTGTATTCAGATTTCTGTTTTAGTTTTCCCTAGAGTATATACTTTGAAAAAGTTCTTTATATGTGTTGCCTAATTATTTCTCAGAGAAACATTGTTGGTATTAATAACCACCCAGAGACTTGGTAGCAGTTGGGAACCAGGGCTTGCTGCACTGTGGGGAGCCCCGAAGTCTGCTCAGCCAGGCGGTGCCCTGCACATCTGTTTTCTCCTTCCCTTTCACGGCAGCCTGGTTGTTACGTTTTACCAACACGGCTGCCTTTGCTGTCACCCTGTGGGAGCAGAGAGAGAGACAGTTCCCAGTGAAGCAGGAATTATTGTGCATTGCTGTACCCCATTCTTCTAAAATCTCTGTCTAGGAAGAATCCTTACCTCCTCCTCAGCACCTAACAGGCAGCTTCATAAAACGTGCTGTCCAATAAATATGTGTTGCCTAAGTAGATGATAATCCTATTTCAGATGTAAAGCAGCTTGCAGTTTTAAAAATCCTTTAAATCAAATATAGCTTTCTCCCCAAAACAACTATAAAAATGTAAAATATTTTAAAAATTGCTTTTATTTTTTTCCTTCTAATTTTTATCCTCTCATCCTGCAAATATTTACTCAGGGCCTCTTTTTTTTTTTTTTAAGATTTTATTTATTTATTTGACAGAGAGATAGAGAGCACAAGTAGGCAGAGTGACAGGCAGAGGGAGAGGGAGAAGCAGGCTCTCTGCTGAGCAGGGAGCCCCACCTGGGACTTGATCCCAGGACCCTGGGATCACAACCTGAGCCCAAGGCAGTGGCTTAACCTGACTGAGCCATCCAGGTGCCCCCAGGGCCTCTTTTAGCCAGGCACTGTTATGGGTCCTGGGGGGTCTAGCAGTGAGCTAGCAGCGAGCGCAACCAAGCTTGCGTTGTGGAGTGTGGATATGAGGGGGGAAAATATAAAATGCCAAGGAGTGATACATACTTTGATGTAAAAAAATAAAGCAGGGTGAGGAGACAGAGAGTAAAGGGGTCTGTAGTTACTTTGGATAGAATGGTTCAGGGAGGCAAATATAAATTAAGGAGTTGTTTCTCTCCTATTTATTGGTTGTGATTGTTGATCCAGAATATTCTTCACAGTTGAGATGTTACTGAACATCTAACTACGGGTTGTCACTGTGTGTGGTTTGTGATGCTCCCTTTGAGGCCATCTCGGTGACAAGCCCTTTCCATATGTTATTTCATCTAATATTCCCACTGCTCCTACGGGAGAGCTATTATGCCTTTGCTGTGGAAGTAAGTATATGGGGAGTGAGAGAGGTTAAGTAAGTTACTGTACTCAGTTCACAGGGCTCCTGAGTAGCAGAGCTGATCCCCATCTCCAAACTTTGTTGAAAGCCCCTTGTCACCCGTCATTGGCCAAGACTAAGAAGTCTAGAGTTAGTCCTTCCTTAGGTTCCTGAGGTTAAGAAGGAAAAGGCACTTGTGGTCAAAACTCCTGGCGAAAGGTTAATTAGAAACCATTGGTATGTAAACTATTTATATTGATGACAGGCGGCTTTTGTTTCCAGAAAGTGGGTACAGGCACGGGCCTCTCTTCATATGCTAACTAGTTGTACACAGTCTGCGAATGTGCAAAGGAAGCCAGCTCCCTTTGTGTCTAGGAATAGCATGGAAAGACTTGCTCTGCTTTGGATCTGAGTGGTGCTGTAGCGAGTAATTTAACATATGTTCCCTTACACCCCCGTTATTGAGCACATATGCTTTGGCCCATGACCACAAATGTGCACACAGGTTAAAAGGACACAGGCATCTTTTTTTGTTGTTGTTCTTGTTCCCTAGAAAATGGGGATATCCATTTCAGCTGTCCGCCTGGCAGTATTGTGGGGAAGAAAGTTTTGTTTGACGGTAGTTAATATGTGCGTCTTGTTTCATAAAAGAAAAATATTGAGGACCAACTGGGAAGAAAGTGGCTGCTCTGGGTTGGGCTACTGCCCTTCCCACATCCATCTGGTTCTCACATGAATCTGGCTTTCCAAGAGTTAGATGACAGTGCAGCATCTAGCAGATCTTACCAATGGGTAAGGGAATGACATTGAGGCTGTAATTAATTTTTCAGCTCAATTACATGCTTCTTTTGATAGCCCTAATATTTCCATTAGGGGTAATATTGCCGTCAGGCTCAGCCTAACTTGGTATGCCTCTACCTGTAGGAGATTTCTGGATATGGGTATTTCTTTCAGAAAATATAACACACAAGACAAATATTTTTGGATGGATGAGAGTGGGAGAGATATGGGTGTTTTATCCCTCCACTGAAAGTATGGTGTATACTGTGAGTCTGGCCAAGGAGTTTCCCATTGAGTCTGTCCTAGTTAAAGGTGTATTCTCAGCTGAGGCATTTTTGTTAACTCATTTGAGAATGCGGAGGTCTGAGGCTGTTGCTTTCTTGATTGTCATAATTCTGACTTCTGATTTCATCCTTATGTTCCAACCTGTAGATTAGGGAAAATGGCAGAGGGAAAGAACAGTTGTGATCACATTTGAAAGATTAATAACCTCATTTTGTCTTTAAATGTTTTACTTTTCAAGGGTTTCAGGGAGAACATGGAATCCTAATTTAACTATTATTGCAACAAGGATTTGTTTCTTTGAAATTCACATAATAATATAGTGATGTTTCAATGTAAGGTGAAAGGTTGGAAGGTTATTTTGGAAATATTTAAATCCAATAGTGTCCTCTTGACTTTTGGTTTTATTACGAGATAGAATCAGGTCCCGGAAACTTTCAGAAAACATCCCTCTTCTCTGTACCCCTTTTATTCCTACTTCCTTCCTATAATTGTTTATTGAATGTTAATCTATGGGGAGAAAAAGGCAGGTAAGTTCTAGTTCTTGACTAGGGGAGACAAATGAACTAATAACAGTAATCCAATGTGGCAAATGATGTAAATCATGGGGAAAGTAGAGGAGAACCCAGTGAAGGGTGTGGTGGTTTCTGCTTATGAATGACTCCCACGGGGGAATGGGCCTTGTAGTACCAATAGTTTGCCAGGCAGACAAAGGAAGAGGGATCTTCTAGGGAGGGTTTAAATGAGCAAAGACTTATTGGCATAAATGTGCATGCTCTATTCATAGACAGTATATAGTAGCGTGCATCTAGAATTTCATGAAATGAATGGGAGATGATGGCAGATAAGGTTAGAGAAAGTTTGGGATACACCATGAAGGCTCTGGTGTGGCAAACCTGTGCTAATCCTCAGTAACACCATATTTCACTTAGAACTCTTTCCATTACCACAGTGAGAATCTGAACTCAAAACTGCCTCACATGGAAAAGAGCATTTATTGCGTTATCATGTAAAAAAGTACAAAGATAGACTGGCATGGATGGATCCAGGTACCCAAAGGTTGTTGTGAACCTGTCCTTGGATGTCAGCTCTGCCCTCTGCTTTGTTGGTCTTATTCACAGGCTCAACTCTTGTGGGCATGGGACTAGTCCTAGCAGCAATAGACCCCCCATCTTTGCAGTTTAGGAACCTCCATGAAAAGGGATCTTCTTTTTCTTAGTAGTAACAACTGGAGTCCTGAGATTGAGTCCATATTGGATGAACCTGGGTCATATGACCATCCCTGAACACTTTGGGTAGAGAATAACCAGACCATGCTGACCTCTGGAGCTGGGAGCTGGTTGCTGCAAAATGAGGCATAAGGCCTAGATCAACTGAAATGGTACATTTCCAGTGTAAATTTCACTCTAGGCTGTTAAAACAAGTAACTCCTTTGAGAAGACCCTAGATTACTTTTTGATTCATTTTGCCTTCATAAAGGCCAGCCAGAAAACTCATCCTCCTTTTTATAGATCTTCCTAGGAAGGGTAAGTTGTAGCAATATTTTCAGGGCTTTTATTTACAAAAATATTTTAGTAGCATATCACCTCCCCCGCCCCCCCCCGCTTATGTTCTCCAGCACAAGGTTCCTGAGAACTTTCTATGTAGAAAGTACCAGAAGCTAAAAACCTACAGTGTGCCCACAGTTACTATACAAAGATGATGAATCCTGGCTTTGCAAGACTTAGAGCTCGGTAGGGGAGATAAGATGAGAACAAAAATAATGATATATAGCAAAGAAATGAGTATGTATCAACACAAATGAGTATATATCAAACACAAAATAACGTCTAATAGGAAAGCTATACATATGTGTATAAATATACATACATGTGTGTGTATATATGTGTACTATATATGTGTGTGTACATATATGTATATATGTATATTTACACACATATATATGAAAATCCTGTAAAGAACACAGTCCATGCTGTTCATCACAGTGTGAGTGAGATCTGAGTGAGGAGAAGCTGAAGCACGCATGGGCCTTTTTCATTTGTTTCCAGTTTCCATGTGCCCTTCTTGGTGTGAGCATCTCACCACGTGGGTGTGATTCTAGTGCTTGTTATGTATTTTTTAAAAATTCCACATGGTCCTTGAATCCAAGCCAGCTTCCTCAGCTGCTGTTTAACCAGAGAAGCAGCAATCAAGGGTGATTTTGACTACAAGCTGTCAGGAAAAAAATACTGAGGTGTCATAATGAAGATAGAGATTACCTAACTGAATCTCTATTTTAAGAAATATTAATTTTCACTTTGCCAAATACAGGCCTCAGCCATTTTTCTTTGAATCATCCCTTGCAGGCAAGTGTATAAAATAGCTTTCAGTTGAATGAATGATGGTATTTGAAAGTCAGTAATTGTTTCACTCCGTTAAAAAAGAAAGAAACGGAACATTTGGGTTACTTTCTGGATGGAAAAGATGACCGCGTTCATTGTCGTCCTGGTGTGAAACAGACCCGTGTATGATAGAAATACAGTTGGGTTGTTAATACACCCTCACACTATGTCAGTGTTGCCTGCCTTTTACCTTTGAACGTAAACTTCAGTATAGGTATTGGTCGGATGAGACCACAAAGCTTCCTTCCATGTCCCCACGTTGCTGTCTGGGGCACAAGGGCAGCACTCAGAATCTTCCTTCAGAGCTGCAAGAGACAACACCTCTCAATGAATTCACCTGCCTTCTACAGGACGGGAGAGAGAGGTTGTTAAGCTTCCTCAAAGTCAACAATGCTCTCTGGAAGCAGATCTTCCCTTTGAAGAGTTGCTCACGCACCAGGCTTTTAGGGAAGGGGAAAATCGTTTTAATGACCTCGCCTTAGAAATATCCACTCTCCTCAGACTTCCTTCTCATCTTTGAAATCCTTTTCAAATTCATGGTAAGGAAGGACAGTAAAATCTCTTGAGCGACCGGAAGAACACCGAGAAGGAACTGACCTGGGCTGACATTTCCTACCAGCCACACTGGGTTTTGCCAGGGTTATTTTTGCCCTTGGCAGTCTTCTTCCTCCCTAATTGCAGGGCCATATGGTGCCTTGTCCCCCACATGGAGAGTTGGCACTTTCCTGCCATTCAGTCTCTGTTCTTTCTGCTGCACAAATTACCCGCCATGGTGATGGGGGTTGAACAAACTCACCCACCCCCCACCCCCGAGAGGCTCTGCAACTTCTGTGCCTTAAAAATCAGAGCCGAAGCCTCCTGTTGGTGCTCTCGATTGGTGACCAGGAAGGAGAAAACTGAACAAGAAGTAGTGAAATGAGACTGAGTTTAGGAGGCATTCAGACCTGGGTTCAAATCCTGGTTCACACTCGCCATCATCACCATTGTTCTCGCTGGCATCACGGTGAGCATTTCTGCCAGGCACTGTGATCTTTTTTCTGATGTCATTTATTTGTCACATCGGCTCCCAGGGAATGGAGGCTTAAAGATGGTTGCTTATGAAGACACCTGCCCAAGTCACGTACCTCAGGCCAGTCTCATACTCTGGACTTTCTCTTTCCCAATCCCGTGCTCCTAACAATAGTGCCTTTGAACTCTAAAATATTATCTGATATTAAATTGTGCTTTTAAACTGTATTCCATGTCATAACATAATCTGGAAACAGGCCTGCCAGTGATTATGCTTTTATTAGAACATTCCAAATCTGGAATTCACTCAAATGGTAACATGCTTTCACATGAGGTCTTGGATAGTAATGGAGATTTTTGAATCGGATGGATGTAATATTTGGGGGTGGTTTAAAGCATTTTGCAGGTTTAATTTTCAAGGCCTCCACCTTAAATAGAATTAGACTGAGAAACCATTGTAACCACATGGGGAAGTCCGTATTCAAGGGCACAGAAAATGTTTTGATGAAGGAGATCTGTCAGGAGTTGCACCCATGTTAGCGTTTGGTCTTGCTCCAAAGGACTTGGTAGCATCCTACGTGTGACTGTTCTCAGGGGTCATCAAAGTCTCTGAATGCTAGAAAGTGGTTTTGAAGGGAGAATAGTACAATGACAGAATTGTCAATAACTGGGTGTTTAATGACATTTTGAAGCTCTTTTGGAACATGTCCATATTTTGTGAGAGACTAAATACTGAAGTAATGATTGCAGTGTGTTTCAAAACTGGTTCCAAAAATGAAAATAATGGGTAAATTCTAAGCTTCTAAATATACATAGAGCAGAAGTTGCCACCAACTTCCTATTTATTCCTTGAATATTTAATGGTATCCTCAGAAATGTGGAATGCATTATTGTCACACTGTGAAGCCCCTGGGGGCAGTGACACTGCCTCATTTATTTTTGTCTCTCCCGTGTCTGCCATAGTGTCTCCATCCAGTAGGTACTCACTTAGTGTGCAACTGAATTCACTAATTTGAGATGAGAAAGAAAGCCACAGTATTTGGAAGAAACACAAAACCAAGTCATTCACACATTCATAAGTCAGTCACTCAAAAGATATGTGTTTTGTTTCTTTTGGAGTCAGGAGCTGTTCTAAATGCTGGGGGGCGGGGCATGTAGAGAGGAGTCCCGAAAGCTTGCCATTGGTGGAAGGAGGTAGACAATAAAGAAGTAAATAAATCCTTGTGCTATCAGGGGCTGCAAAGAAGAAAGTACAGAGCCGTGTGGGAGATACTGGGAGAGAAGGAAGGGTCCTGCTGAACCAGGGTGGTCAGGGAAGGCTTCCTAAGGTGGTGTCGTTTGAGGACACACTGAACTGATGAGAAACTGACATCTTTTGGGATCTGTGGGGAAAATCAGTCTGCAAAGAAATGGGGAGTGAACTCATTAAAGTAGCTTAAGCAAAGTTTGAGTGTATTATCTGTTTCTCTCTCACATTAGCAATGCAGCTTGATGATCACCTGGACTCAGATTGCTTCTAATTATTTTTTTTTCTTTTTTCCTTTGCCCTCTACAGCTCTTGGCTCCTTCTATCTTGTTACTTTTCCAGCCTCAGGCTTCAGAATGACCATCCAAGCCTGAGCCACCATATTTGCTTTGCAGCTAATCTAAGGAAACGCTAAAGAGGGATGTGCCTTCTCATTTTCAGGTCTTTTCCTGAATTTTGCACATGATATTTCTGTTTTGATTCTCTTGGCTAGAATGTAGTCCCCTAGCTATATCTGCTCCACCCCTCTCCGCCGACCCCACCGCTCCAAGACAGGCTGGAAATGTAGTCATGAGAAATTGGAAGTTCTATCACTAAGGAAGAATAGGAGAATGGATACTGGGGGTCAAGTAGCAGTCCCTGCCACAATCAGCAAGTCCAAAAGCTCCAATATGTTCAAAGCCACTGTGGCTGGCAGCTAATAGAGAGTAGAGGCAGATGAGGTCAGAGAGGAAAGTAGGTATGAGATCACAGGGGACATTTTAGGTCATTGTTAGGATTTTTTTTTTCTCTCAATGGGACGTCATTGCAGCTCTGAATGGAAACCATTGGAGTAGAAGAGAAGATGATGTGATTTAGGTTTTAGAGGGTTTTACTCTGACTTCTATGGAAAATGAACTGTCAGAGAGCAAGAGTGAACAGATTACAGGGGGATATGCAGATTTATGGGGATTGATGGTGGTGGGTGATGCTAGAGTTGTTGGCAGTGGAGAGAGTAAGGGGAGGTTAGGTTTAGAATACACGCTGGGTGTGGGTGTAAGGCAAAGGGAAAGTAATAACAATAATAGCTAATGACTTACTGGAAACTTGCGCAGTGCAGCGTTTGATGCCCTTCTGTGTCCTGATTACTCATTTGACCTTTGTCGTAACTCTATGCCACGGGTGCTCTTTATTCTCACTTTACGGATAGGGAAACTGAAATACGGGAAGGTCGGGTAACTTGCCCAAGGTCACTGGGGTGGAACCTGGAGGAGCCATGATCTAAAATTGGCACTCTGGCTCCTAATTCTGCTCTATACTACTGGAGGGTGATGTCTGTGTGCTTCACCTGAGCCTTTGGGTCAGCGGTGTTTCATTTATAGAGATGATGAGGGAGATGAGGGCTGGAGGGCGAATCTGTAGTGGTTGAGTTTGGGCCATGTTAATTTTCATATTATTACCAGTAACTTTAACTTTTGAAATAGTTTAAAGCTCATATAAAGTTGCATGGTATAGAGTGTTCCTGTTATACACTTATCCAAATAATAATAATTTAAGCATGTGCTATATTAATTCTGAGCTGTCTCTGAGACATCTAAGTGGAGATTTCACACAGGCAGTTGGATAATAGGCAAGTCTATAGCTCAAACTGCCACTCTAGCTATAAATTTGAGATTCATCACCATGTACATGTAAAGCCAGGGGTCTGGATTAAGAGCACCTGGAATTAGTTTTCCTGGGAATTTTGGTATGCCCTAAGAGAGTTACCGTAAGAAGAGAGATTTAGTTCCTGTTTGGAACCTACTTAATTAATGGTAAGAGGTCCCCTTGATTGCACTATCTTAGATTGCAATCCCTTTGAAGTGCCAGACACCATAAGTACTTTACATGGATTATGTCATTCAATTCTCTTAGCAACTTGAAGCCATAGGGATTTTTTCCTTGTTTTATTAGAGGGGCAAATAGAAGCTGATGGGAGCGGCAAACAGGAACGTGGCAGTGGGATTCCAACATGGGTCTGTCTGTCTCTAAACTTCTATTTTTAACTACTGTACTATACCAATGTGGAGGAGTTTGATGATGAAGAAATAATTCAACAACGTGAATGACATTGGTATCAGGTATTCATTTGAATAGATAGCACCATGAACATTTAAGGTTGTGCTCTGAACATGAAGCATGCCCTTCTTTGTTTTAACCTTGGATGTGATCATGGAGCAGATATGCCCTCAGATGCTCACTCTGTCTTTGCTGTGTTCAAGGTATGGGATCATTCACTCATTGATTCAGCTAAAACTTAATCAACACCTAAGTGTTGGCACTCTCATGGGTGGGTATACAGGTAATATATAACTGGGGGGGGTATGGAGAGGATATAAAGTTGTTGAAGAGATTACAAATGTGAAGGTAGGAGGGGTCAAGTTCAGCTAATGATGGAGAAAGAAACAGGGAACACCTCAACCAAAACGGTATAGCAAAGCCTTACCAAGTGTAGAAGTTACCTGATGTGTGTAAGTGTGTTTAGCGCAGTTGCCTATTGATTATATCTATGTACTATGTATGTATTATCTGTGTGTATATTGTATGTGTGTATGTGTTTTATGTATCTGTGATACATGTGTGTATGTACGTTCAAAATACTCAAAATCTATTCCACTCTTAGATATAGTCAAGGGGCACTTGGTGGCTCAGTCGGTTAAGCATCTGCCTTCCTCTAAGGTCGTGATCCTGGGGTCCTGGGATTGAGCCCTGTATTGGGCTCCCTGCTCAGTGGAGAGCCTGCTTCTCCCTCTCTCTCTGCCTGCAGCTTCCTCTGCTTGTGCTCTCTCTCACATGCACACGTGCTCTCTCAAATAAATAACATCTTTTAAAAAGAAGATATAGTCAAAATAATTAAAAACAGATGTTCAAACAAAAGTTCTTACATGAATGTTCATGGCAGCACACTATTCGTAATAGCCCAAAGGTGGAAACAGCCCAGATGGCCATCAACTGAAGAATGGGTAAACAAAGTAATAGAGCCATATAATTGAAATATTCCTTACTATGAAAAAGAATGAAGGATTGATATATGCTCCACGAATGAGCCTTGGAAATACTACCCTAAGTGAAAGAATCCAAACATGAGGGCCCCATATCAAATGGTTCCATTTATATGAAATACCCAGAATAAGCAAATCCATCGGTTGCCAGGAGCAGGGGATTGAATGCTTAATGGATATGGAGTTTGTGGGGTGATGGAAATGTTTTAGAACTCCGTGGTGGTGATGGTTGTAGCATTGTAAATGTACTAAACAACCCTGGGGTTGCACAGTTTAAAATGGTTCAAATGGTCAATTCTGTGTTATGTCTATTTTGCCACTATAAAATATGTGTATATGTGTACACACACACGCGCACACACACACACTTAAAACCTTTTACTTTTAAAATAGAAGCAGAAATTCCAGGATTTTTTCTTTTTGGAAGATAACGCATTGTAATTAGACACTAAGTAATGGCAATTTTTGAATAGCCAAAAGTAACATATTGGCACAGTGGTCCATTTTTACCTTGCGAAGTGGGAAAGGAAATGAGAATTGTTATTTGCTGAGCATTTGCTCTCTTCTAGGCCCCGTGTGAAGTCCTTAACTAGTTACCAGATTTAAATACTGGCAACAGCCCTTTGTCTTGAGGGGCGTCTTCTCCATGTTGGAGACTCAGAAATTGAGGGGAGGTGGTTGTGTAATCTGTCCAGTGCCTCACAGAGAGGTGCAGTGTCTCTGAGTGCCTGGCACCCCTTCTCTGACCTTGAGGCCCTGGCCCCACCATGTTGTATGTCTTGCACCTGGTCAATGAGTGGATGAGTGCCTTGTGCTGTGTAAAGTAGCACAGTGTGTAAAGGCAAGGGCACCACTTTGAAGTCATCAGTTGTGAAGAAACATGAATTTTGTGCAGTTTGATGAATCTATATCTGTTGACATGGAATGAAAGTGAGGGGAAATTATGGTGTTCTGTTAGTTTAAAACAACCTAAGTTTTGGAAAAGTCACATTCTTAAGGTATTTTGGTTTTTCATTGATGGAAATGGTGGAAGAGGGGCAAAGAGGAATGAATAAGCAGCTTTGAATTATCTTATGGTCCTCTTAAAGTCTTTGTATCCTTTTAGCCAACTAGAAAAGGCAGACTGTAAAAACAATGATTTTATTTAAAATTTTTTTAAAGATTTTTATCTATCTATCTGTTTATCTATCTATCTATCTAATGGGAGAGAGAGAGAGAGCACACTAGCACGCAACCAGGAATAGGGGCAGAGGGAAAGGAAGAGAGAGAAAATCTTAAGCAGACTCTGTACTGAGTATGGAGCATGACACCAGGCTCATCTCACCACCCTGAGACCATGACCTGAGCCAAAATCAAGAGTCAGAGGCTTAACTGACTGAGTCAGCCAGTCAGTTTAAGTATAGATCATTCATCCCCACTGTTTATAAAATTTCCAGTTGGTATTTATAATCTCTTTGAAATATAATCACTTTGAAAACAATATCATAAATGTCAACGAGTGAGATGTAGCTCTGTCTTTATGGTAACAACCCAAGCTCAGCTGGACTGCTGGCCAGGACTTGAGGTTTCCCTGAAAGGGAGCTGCTGGGGTGACCAGGGAGTGGTGATTTTTCCTCTGTAGCTTCACCCCCAGAGCGGTGATTTAGGATGACTGTTTGTGAAATCTAGAAAATCACCTAAGGAAGGAGAGAATATGCATGAATATTATTAGCCTTTCTGAAGTATAAGGACCATCCTAGATGGTTTAAGCCTAGGTTCTACTGGAATTAAGGGCTTGCTATTCTTCTTTCCTTTGGCACTCCTGCATGCTGGTAGCCTTTGAAAGTCCCAGGACTTAATGTTAATGATTGATGGCAAAGCTAGGAGCCAAGAGCTGTGGGTTCGATGGCCGTTTAATTTTTTAACCTTTAGAGGATTGTGGGAACATTTAATCACCCAACTACCCATATTGTCCATTGAGTGAGCACTCCCATCTCTGCACTGAAAGTGTCAGGGCTGTAAAAGGTAGCCCAAAAGTTCCCTCTTGGCTACTCTTGTATTTATTTAAAGCCATGTAGATTGGGTCAGTGCAGGGTCCCGGATTAGGTCTCAATTAGTCTCTTCGGTTGGTGAGCGATTGCGGGTATATGAAGTGTGTTATTAGAGTAATTGAACCATGTTTCCATGAAGAGGATAGTTTCATTATCAGATTCTTGTTTTAATACTGTCATCATAACAGCTGTACCACATATGAACTAATTTGCATGCAGATAGGGAACTCTGGACAGCTTGGTAGCATAATTACTGCCTGACGTCCGTTGCTGGTAAGAGCTGGAGCTTTTACTAGAGGTATGCCCGAGGGACCCATCTCCCTGGCTTTGTTACGTTTCAAATGATAGATAAGCAAGAAGTAGCCATTTCAGTGATGCCCCATTTGTCTTATAGGCAATAACTTCCCACGTTACCTTAATTTGGGCAGCTATTTTGGCAAAATATGGCAACGATGTCAACAACACCTTCACAGTGAACTGAACATCAAGAAGGGTGGGAGGGGGGATAAAAAGAAAAGAAGCAATCAAATCTCCCATTCTGTCATTGGAGTGGAAAAGCACAATAGATATTACTAACTTGCAAGTCTAATTAATTAGGATAATATAAATTATGATGAATATGGAGAATGTAAGATTAGTTTTTTGGAAAACTAATTATATGTAACAAAAGAGTCTTCATTGCTTTTGCAGAGATCAGGAAGCCTTTTTTCTGTACACATTTTTNCCCCCCCCCCCCGCCCCCCCCAACCCCTGCACTGTGATTCAGTAAAGTCACTGAGGTCCCCAGGAAAGTGAACATGGGGAGGATAGGAGATTGTGTTTGCATCCCTTACACTGGGCATGGTGATTGACCATAGTAGGTGCTCAGTGATTGTATAATGAGGAATTGGATTCACATCATTGAACCTGAGGATGTTACGAAGTAAGCACATTCTGCTATATTAGTGACAAGATAATTATTTTGTTCTCTGTTTGCATTTTCATACATCTCTACACATCAGAGATTCTTTGTATCTGTGATTGGAATACTCCATGATACTAATCTCAAAAGGTAATATAGTGGAACAAGTAGGCTTGTCTTAGACAGCAGTGAAGGGTGTATGTTAAGATGTTTTATTTATCTCCATACTAGCTACTTTAATGGACGTGAAAATTCAATATTCTAAACTCAGTGTTTATGTTTATCAGATTACTGTTGAACCTTTAGTAGAAATGAAATTTTTGGATATCATGAATTTAGCTTAGTTCTACAGATTATAAAAGCATTCCAGAGGTTAGGTGGTAGTTTCTCTGCAGATTACGTCACTATAGCAGCTACTACGCCTGGTCCTAAATACCGTAAGGGAACCCTACTGAGAATTGATGAATTGATGAAGTTTGTGAGGATGGTGGTGGGAGCTGCCAATGTGAGGTAGGTATTCTGTTCAGCACGTGTTGGAATTTTCCCAGGAAGGTGCTCACAAATGAGGCAGCTTTGACGTCAGGGCACAGGGATGGCCACATTGGGGGAACTTGCTGATTGATGGGCATGAGCTAGAAGGGGGACCGTGGACTCCTTGGAGGGAGATGAGAATTTCAGTCTAGAGATGCAGCTCCAAATAGATGTTTATTATGTCTGAGAGAGGTGGGGCTGAGGGAAAGGAGGACCACTTCTTGTGAACCGCACAAATGAACCTCTATTTTAAAGTAATGGTTTCTGGAAGGCATATGTGAGGCTGTACCTCCCTGACCTGTGGTCTTGAGTGCTTGATCTGAAGGGCACCGTTTGCAGATTATTAATGGGCTGGGCTGGGCACTTTGCCCGTTTTCCTATTACATTTTTCTGGATCATAGCCAAAACCTTGTTGATGAGCTCCGACCTCCAGAGAGAGCCCCACGTTGCTGAAAGAGTTAGAATGTGGGTGACCACAAGGAATTCTGCATAGTCTGACTTACAAAATAGCCATTTGCCTTGATCTGTTGTTTGGCTCACGTTGGTTCTCCAGTAAGGACTACACACTTTGGCCCCGCTCCCTCATTCTCACACTTACACGGCAGGCCCAGAGAGCAGAATGTGTTGATGCTTTGTGGGGCACGCTGCATTGGCTCACTTTTTCAGTGACCCTGTTTTACTTGACCCCATTTCATTCTAGCAAGCCCAGCTATGGAATAAACGATGCTCAGAAATGCCTCAGCATCTACTCTGGAAATTTGACCAAATACAGTCATGTGCCTGTCACTTTTCTCTAAACAAAACCAAAGCAATAGATCCAGAGGATCATGTGCATGAAGTCCTGTGAAGTGCCAGGCCCTTTGCACAAGAAACTTGACTATTTGTTAGCTCTTAGAGTTCTCAGAACAATTTTGTGTGGTGCCGCCTAGAAATTGAGTCCATCTGCCTTACGTGTGGCACCTCGTTTTCCTTCTTATGGGGTCTGTACTCCATTGTCTCCACTTAGGCTATGTCAGATATTTCCAGTGGGCAGTATTATTGGTTTTCATCGTATCCCAGGCTTTGTGGTTGGAGAGTATAGGTGACAATTTTAGTTGCAAAGGTTGCTGTGGAATAACAGAACTATCCCAAAGAACAGAATCAACTTTCCTTTCTTCTTTTTTCCTTTCTTCCCCTTTTCCTTTCTTCTCCCCCCTTGGCATTTTTTTTCCTTTCCCATGTTCTTCCTTCCTTTCTCAGAGTTTCACTGACTGTTTGCTTTTTCACGGCCACTATAATATCTTGAGGGCTGTTTTTGTTTTTGTTTAAGATTTTATTTACTTATTTGACTGAGAGAAAGAAAGAGCACGCATGCACAAGCAGGGGGAGCAGCAGAGGGAGAGGGAGAAGCAGGTTCCCTGCCAAGCAGGGAGCCTGATATGGGGTTCAATCCCAGGATCCCTGGATCATGACCTGAGCTGAAGGCAGATGCTTAACCGACTGAGCCACCCAGGCGCCCCTGAGGACTGTGTTTTACGTGATCTTTAAATTTGAACTTTTGTTGGTATTGAGAGTAAGAATCTCTGTCATCTCTTCGGTGGTGGGGTGTCATCAGACACACACCCTGGAAATACGTATGTTATCATGAATGACGTACCATTACGGAAGGGACACTTTAGCCCCCATGGCTAATTTGTGTTTGCATTTTAGCATTAGCCCCCATTTCTGGTTCTTGTTCACATGGGAGGAATTCTTTCTGAGCATCCTCATGCAGTTGAGTCCTAACTTTTCAAGCCCGTCAGGCAAAACAAAATTGCTTCAGGTCAAGTTTTCCCATGAAATTTTCTTAGATTTGGGTAGTGTCTAGCACTCCGTGGGGTAGGTTGCTCAATTCATGATCCATGTACTCAGTGGGGGAGCAGCTCCCCATTTCCTGGTCACTCAGGACAGAAGTTCATTTAAATGGAGAAACAACAGCACTCTTCTTGCTTTTCTCTCTGTGTTCTTTCTTTTCTTTTCCCTCCTTCACTTTCTTTTTTTCACTCATAGTGTTTCTTCCTATTCAATGGTGTTTATCATGATTACACTGTAAGTCTCTCTTGGATGTCCATAGTGGTGTAAACCAGAGCATTGTCTCATTAGACATCCGTAGCATCTGAAGTAGAACTTTTAACTCTTAAGTGGTGGGTGTGTATCGGTTCATCAATTTGTGACTGTTGTGGGCTATCATATGTTCTGAGTGACTACATATACTTTATTGATTGATTATGGTCTAAAAGATTCTTTACTAGACATAATATGTGTGCCCAGACCTTGTTGTCAGTCCCCAGGGAATAGATGGGCTGGCTGAGGAAAGAAGTCAACAGGTCCTTTCAATGGAGAATAGTCAGTCCTGTGTTGTGGGGATGAAGTGGATGCTGTGAGAGCCCATAGTCATGATACCCAGCCTTTGTGTATCAGGCAAGGTTTCCTAGAAGAAATGATGTCTAAGCTGAGCCTAAAACCAAGACAACATAAGGGAGTCTAGCAGGAACTGGTGGCATATGTGTTTTCTGATGGAGGAATAATAGGTGTAAGGTCTCCAAGTGTAGACAGTCATGGTAGGCGCCACATTCAGCTAAAGCAGCTAAGAGTCCTCTGCCTTTAGTACATTTACTTAGGAGGGAGTTGAGGGGAACCATGAGTACCAAAACTGAGGTCCTGAGTGGTGACAAGTATGACCAAGGCGGACAACAGGAGTAGGTCATGGAAACACTACCAGGAACTCTTCAAAAATTGAATATTATCTTGTAGACTTTCTGAAGCCGTTGGAGGACTACAAACAGGTGGCTGATGTAATTAGATTTCAGTTTGCTGCTGTTGTTTCCTGGGTCCAGAAGCTGTTTCCTGTCTCATAAGTCATTATGAGATTTCATCCTAAACTTGGCTTTATGTGGGAGACGGAAAAAACCAAAAAACCAGAAAACAAACAAACAAACAAAAAACCCAGAAGATGGATCATTTCTTGATACTGAGTTCCTCAAAACCATGAGTAAGCTGCCTACGAGATTAAAGAAAATGGCACTCAAATTTCATCAGCCTGTGTTGGTATTTTTTTTCTTTTTTTTTTTTTTAAGATTTTTATTTATTTATCTTGACAGAGAGAGAGAGAGATCACAAGTAGGCAGAGAGGCAGGCAGAGAGAGAGGAGGAAGCAGGCTCCCTGCTGAGCAGAGAGCCCGATGTGGGGCTCGATCCCAGGACCCTGAGATCATGACCTGGGTCGAAGGCAGAGGCTTAACCTACTGAGCCACCCAGGCACCCCTGTGTTGGTATTTTTCAAAGCATGCACCAGGGAGTGCAAGTCCTGTGGAACACCCAATGAGGAAAGAGTTGGGTATACATTGCCTGGTTTATCTTTTCTGGGAATTCAACAATGAGTATGAGCATATGAAAGACTTTAAAGGAGTCTTGCAGAAAGAATTCTTGGTTTACGTCTAGTGCCTTCCAAACTTACTTGACTTAGATCTATTGCTGTTATGTTGACATTTGGAGGCTACCCTGGGGGAGAAGGCTTTGTTCTTGAAGAAGACCATTTGACAGTGAAAAGAGGGTCAGGTTCTGGTTTTTTTCTTCCTCTGTGATAATATGTCTCCTGATTGCTACCTGTCTATACCCATTGCTGCCTTAAGTTTATGTCACTATAAAGAAGAACAGTGCAAATGGCAGAGTAACATCCCAGAGACATTCAGTCCTCTTGAAATAAGCAATAAGATTAATAGCCATTACCAGTTTTTAGAAATAAAAATTTAAAAAAACCTTTGGTTTATGCTTCTGCAGATAAATAGTGGCTTCTTGGTAAAAATGTTTTTGACTCTTAGGCTGTAATGACTTTCTAATGCATTTCAGCCTTTTGCAGTTTGAAATGAGAACTTGACTCTTCATAAAAGCTCTTGTGCCTTAAATTACTCATTAACATTTGGTAAGGGGTATAACATTTATCATAATCTAGCAACCACCAAATAGGAAGCTAATCACTCAGGAACTCAGGTATGCATATTTACATTAAAACAGTGAATTTTCATTGTTTATGAATATTCATTGTACTTTGTATTTACTCAATAAGTAATACAGGCCTCAAGTCAATATTTTCCGAAACCTATATTTCACAAACTAATGGCATGTCAGTATACATATTTAAATATTTATTAAACCAATTCTAAACATCTGTTGTACTTGCTCCTAAATCGTGGGCTATTGATATTTTTTTTAAGCAACATTCCTTTCCAGTGTCCATCCAGTGATGTATCTTGCAGGCTGCTTGTTTAATACGAGATATATGGCAGCAGGCTTCTCTGTTTTCCTATGGCTGCTAGGTCAGAATTTTATTGCTTCTGGCTCAATGCCACGGAAAGACGTTTCCTGTTAAAATCAGCTCTCTATTCAGTGTAATCTCTGTAATAAAATGGAAATGGGATGAGAGTATCTCAAACAGCGATCTGTTATCAAGCCCAGGTTAATAAAGTGGTAAAGCGAGCCCTGCAATCCCTGCATTCGGAGTCTCTTCCACTCTGTGGTGGAGCTTACGTCTCCTGCCCAGGGTTTTATCAGAGAGTTTGTCCCCATTTTCAGCATGATTTTGGACACAATGACAAAATCATGATCTTTCTTTTATAAATTGACAGATTCTCATAAATTGGCGTTGGAATAGCTAGCTGTCCACTGAGTTGGCTGAACTCTTTGCCCAAATAGATGTGATGGTCTTAAAATTGGGGGAAGGTCTTACGCTGAGAGCCAGTACTATTTAGTACGGCCAGTCCTTGACTGCCGTGCTTCCCCGGTCACGAGAGGCTCTTGAAAAGCAACCTGGCAGGTAATCATATGACGTCTTCATAAACACTCTTCATTCTTACACGATGGGTAGTTGACTGTGGTTGTTTATTCCGCTGGGACGAATTCTTTTTGTAATGTAGTGGAAATCAGGGAATCATTCCAGAATGTTCAGTGGTATACTGCCGTTTTAACAAAAGTGACAAATCAATCCTTTTGCTAGCTCTTTTTTTTTTCTTTCTTTCTTTCTTTTTTTTTTTTCTTCTTTTTTTAGGAGTACTCATTATGTGGCAAGCACTGGCCGTGTATCTTACATACATTATCTCAGCGTAACCTGCCGAACCTCAAGGAACTAGGCCCTGGTATTAATCTCGTTTACAGATGAGAGAAGAGGGATTCAGAAAAGTCAAGTTATTTGCCCAGGATCACCTGTTAAGTGGCATAGCTAAGTTCAGATACAAATCTTTCTGACTCCAAGGATCAGGTTCTTAACTGTATTAATGTAATGTCTCCCAGATAAATGCTTAGGAACTTATCTATTCCCTTATGGCTGGCCCAAGCTGCCACGGATTCTGTTCTGGTTATCTGTTTGCTATGTCACAAGCCACTCCGAAACGTAGTGATGTAAAAACAATGAAAAGCACTTATTTTGATCATGAATCTGCAGTTAGGCTTGGGTTCACTGGGGTGGCTTGTGTGTGTTCCCCTTAGAGTCGACCAAGACACCATTGTAACCAAGTGGGTTCTGTCTGTATTCAAGGGCATGAAAATGTTTTAATGGAGGAGATCTGTCAGGAGTTGTGTCTTGTGGGAATGTTCGGTCTTGTCACAAGGACTTGGTAGAACCCTACTTGTTAACTGTTCTCAGGGGTAGTCAAAGTCTTGGAATGCTAGAAAGTGATTTTGAACAGCCGGGGTTGTTGGCTGGGGACTACAGTTCCTCTCCACGTGGGTCTCTCCAGCTTCCTGCTAGCATGGCTGCAGGATTTCAAGAGCACATATACCAAGAAACCAAATCACAAGCCGCAGGAATTCTTCTGGGTAGCCTTGGGCATAACAGAGCATCACATCTTCCATATTCTCTTCGCCAAGCAAGTTGCTGAGCTGATTCACATTCGAGGGGAGAATTGGATTCCATGTTTGAATGGAAGGAATTATTGGTTCTTTTACCCTATTACAATCTATTACTTCAGTTACTATAATAGCCTCTTAACTATTGTTCCTTTTTCCCTTCTGGTCCATCATGGAGTTTATTCTCAACTCAGTAGACAGAGTGCTCTCCTGATAATCGAAGTCTGTAAAGTCTCATGACACTCCTCCGGTGAAGATCTTCCATTGGTAACCCATCTTATTCAGAGTAACAAGTGAAGTCCTTACAGTGGCCTCCGTCTGCTTGTGTTACTGAGTCTTCATCATCTCTCTGATCTAACGTTCTACGTTTTACCGTCTCTCCTTCGTACTATAATTCAGTAACCAAGCATGTTTCTGCCTCAGGGCATTTGCATTTAGTGTTATGTGCTGTGTGCCTAGAACACTCTTCCACCTTTTCTGTATCACCCCTGCCCTTATCTCCTTTAGACCTCTGCACCTTCTCAGTGAGGCATTTCCAAACCACAGGAAGTTGAAACTCCACTTCCACTACCCAGGATTTCCTATGATTCTTATTCTTTTTCTCCCTCACACTGAGTGGCATACTTCCTATTTATCAGTTTATTTATTGTGTATCTCCACTCATTAGAGTGTAAACTCCATGAGGACGGAGACTGGTTTGTTTGTTTATTTATTTATTTATTTATTTATTTATTTATTTATTTATTTATTTATTTATTTATTTTCTGTATCCCAGTACCTTGAATGATACCTGGCACATAGTAAATGTCTAGTAAGTATTTGTTGAATACAAGGAGGAACTTGATTTCAGCCCAGGTTTAAATTTTCATGGTGTTGATGTTTATGAAGTATCTTAATTTATGACTATAACTTACTATTTCATAATGCTGTGGGATTAAATCTGTTTGGGACGCCAGGGTGCAGGATTTCCCTGAGATCAGTAATTCCCATCTCCTCTCCCTTTCCTTTTTCGGAAACATTCAGAGGACTTATCGTCTTGTGATCTTAGCTCAGCCTCAGTGCACCTTTCTTTCAGTGAATAAATGCAGCTCCTGTATACCCAGGCCATCCTGGGCCCTGAGGATAAGGTGGCGCAGACCTAACCCTAGTCCTTAGGGCGTTAATACTGTGGTTAAAGGGAACAACAGCAAATCCGTATGCAGATTAACACAAGCTGTTACAGGGTGTGGAGAGTGCCATGAAGGAACTATGCAGTGGTCTATGAAGGAGAATTAGAGACAATCTACTTTAGAGCTGGGAAGTGTTCGGTTACAAAGTGGCCTTTAGGCTGGAATCTGGGGCAGGGGGATGTGAGAGACAGGGAAAATCTGAGGAAGGGTATGGGAGGGAGAATCGGAGAGACGGAGAGGGAGAGTTCTTAAGGTGTCTTGTCCTATAAAGGTGATACTATCATGAGGGCCCCACACTCATGACCTCATCTAAACTTAATTACGTCCTAGAGTCCCTACCTGCAAATACCTTCACACTGGAGATTAAGGACTTTGCAATATGAATTTTGGGGGGATACAGTTCAGTCCATAGCAGTGATATTTGAGCAAATGCTTGAAAGAGATTTGGGAGCAGTCGTGAGGCTATCTAGTGAAAGAGTGGCCACTTGGGCCAAAAGTGTGGTAGAGAATGGAGATGAGTTATAGCAAGTGCAAAGGCCCTGAGGCAGGATCCTGCCTGGAGTTTTCTAAGAACAAGCAGGTACAGAGTGTGACATCAAGCATGCGGTATCGAATTTTAGAGATTAGGCCCCAGAGTCAGGAAATCCGGGGGTTTAATCCCAGAATTAGGAGGGTTAAGGCCCCCTCTTTAACTGTGTGATGGTTTTAGGCAAGTAATATACCCTTTCTGATCTTGTTTCCGGATTTGAGAAGTGGGGATATTAATACTATGCCCACGATTCTGATAAGATTTATAGTAAGTGCTGAATAAATATTTGGTCGTGGTTGTGATAACAGTAGACTTGTCTTAGGAATTCAACACCTACTGTTCCTGTTGCTGCTTTTCCTTCTTTCCTTCTCCTGGTTTTGATGAATTTTGGAATTTTTATTGTCCCAATCCCTTGACCCTATGTAAAGATTTCTGAATTTGGGATCAATCAGTACTACTTTCTCCAATAAACTTTGATGGTGTACTATCACTGTTGTTTTCAGGATTTGTGTGACCGGAAGCATGTGAGTGGCAGGTGTGCAAACATTATTGTGGAAAACTAACAGTGTATTCTCCTTGTGAACTGCTGCTCCATGGTTGTTGAGTGTAGCTTGTAGGGATGTCTGCTGTGGCTCATTCCAGCTCTGATGGCTGAGAATTTCCCTCAACATTCCAGGCCTACATCCTTGGACCTGCCGTGGTGACAGGGGACTTCAGGTCCTTTACTACTGAGAGTGTTCCTATGTGGATGGTGGGGATGCTTGTCTTCTTTGTGCTCCTTTATGGGTTCTAGATTTTTTACAGCAGGTACTTTTTGTATCTGAAGAGACGACGACGGAGGCATTGATGATTATTAATTTTAAAGTTAGCCACTTCTACTCAAAATTTGATCAAGCCCTATTCTGTGAATCTTCTCTTTTCCATTTCCATGTATTTTGGTGTAAATGTCATTAATTGACATTAGTTGGTATTCATTGAAAGGTTTAGAAAACCACTCTTTCCTCTTAAGTGCTTCATTTCCTGTTTTACCTACATAAAATAACAATTTTCTTGTACAAAATGTTGTAATGTCTCTTTTAAAATGAATAGCTTTAATCTCTTATTACTCTTTTCAGATAGAACATTTATTACATGTTGAAGGTAGAAGCAGCTTTCTGGATTTCCCAGGTGGCTCAATTAAATACCCTTTAAAAAAGTTTTTTGGTTTTGTTTTGGGAAGCCACGGCTGTGCTATGGCAGTAGCTTCTGGATTTATTAAAGACTTCGACTCTTTGTTCCCTCTGGGCAAAAATGTGGTTTTCCCACAAGATGAGAGTGTAACTTCTGGGTAAATAGGTTAAGAGGCAGGTATGTGGTGAAAACTGCTTGTAAGAGCTCCAGGATCATCTATCACATCAGCAGGTCTTCACCTGCTGACAGGAAGCTAATGGCAGTCATAGCCTGCTGCCAAATGAAGGAAATAAAGATTGCCTCTACCCTCCCTTTGCCCTTGATCAGCAGGCTGTCTTGACAGGGATGACGAATTAGATGAAACCCAAGGGTGAAGACCAGTAAGCATCGTGTGATACGGCATTTAATTAATACGTATAAAATAAAACACAAGAAAAAACAACACCATGTATTCTAAGAGATGGTTCCTATGTCTCAACTAAGACGTCATTCGCTTTTCATGAATTGATTTTTAAAATTTCCGTCTCTAATAACAGTCGTTGATTTGATCCTTGATTTGATTTTATCTGGACTCATAGTGGGTTCAGGTGTGTAGCTGACAAGGGCATAATTTGCATTCTTGGGTTAAGGAGAGTCCTGTAGGCTTAAAGTGCTATAGCCATCTTAGAAGGCAGCCCACTCCCCCATGTGACATCTCTGAAATGAGGATGGTTGAATAGAGCCCATTTCTATTAGAAAGCCTAGAATAATTTATTGTTTTATGTAATAATTATTCTAAGTAACTTATAAGAATCCAAATTTCTACCTGATTTTACTTTTTTAAAAACTGACCATTTTCTAAGAAGACCTTTGAGACCTCACAAAGTGGCATAATAAAATAATTCTTTTAAAAGTCAGTCTGAATACAGGCAGGATTTTCAGTTTATCCCATCGGCACAAGCATACATTCATTACTGTCTCCAATTTCCACGCTAATGTTTAGAAGCATTAATAATTGGTTTTAATTTCACCTCTAAAAGCTACCTAATTTGGCTTAAGAGTGAAAAATAATTTATATGACTCAACTATCTAGAAAGTGTAGTCTGTAACATAAAATGAACCAGAGTTGTGGTGAGAGAGGTACTACATAATGTGAGAATATAATTGCTCATTGAGAAGTGAACTAATCGAAATGAGGGCAATAAAATTAATCAGCTGGCTCTAGATCATTTTGTAGTTGTACCAACTCCATTTTTTTATTGTGACATATAGTTATGGAGATAATTGTCAAGCATTAGATAAAGTAATGGATAGTCCCAGGGTGGGAAGAAGTCAGAGCAGTAATTCAGTTTTCTGGGAATCTGCTGATGTCGTTGTTAATGAGGGAACAGCATAAGTGGCCTAGGAAAAGTAGCAGAGTCCCAAGAGTGAATTCAGCTGCCTGGGAACCCACCCTTAAGTGATATTCACATTGCTCACAGTTCTTAGTCTTTCTCAAGACAATCTTTGAATATTAAAAGAGTTTTGCAAGAAACTCAATAAAGCCTTTGCAAGATGAATGCTGGTATTAAAAATGGGGGTGGGAGCACCTGTTAAAAAATAGAAAGAAATCACCAATTTTTATGTTCACTCAGTAACCCTTAAATACGATGCTGAGATATCCTAGAAATTTTACTGTTCCCACTACGTTTCCTTTATACTGTAAAGGCCATACTCCTATGTGTTTTTGGTAAGGAGAAACAAGTAGGGCAGTAGACTCTCTTTGGTACAGGCTGCACATGGTAGCTAACTTCTGTTACTCTTGTAGCATGTCATATCCCATGTTACCCAATATTCCCTTTGTTTGCTTTGACATAGCAGTATGTATACGTGATGGGAGCCAAAGTAAAATGTACGTGATGAGGACTGTTTGGCTGTCCATTTGCGAAGGCTTTAAGAACTATCATGCCGATGTCAACTGAAAACCAATGTATTTATGAAATCCGTGCAAACCCCTTTTTAAATATCTATCTTGAATTGCTCTGAGAATTGCTCTCTTTTGGTACTAAGCATAAACTGATTTCTCTCTTTATATTTAGCCATATAGTATTTGTTCCATCCAACTATTATATCCTTTCAATTAGAAGGAGTTAATCATCTGAATAATAACATGATACCTCGGAATTAGGGGACTTAACTTCCTCCAATTCCAATGCTGTCTTTTAACAAATAGGCGTTTCCTTATAGGTGGATGCTGGTGCTTAATGGTAAATGATTAACAAAAGTTGTGATGTTCAGTTGTGTTGACTCTGTGATTTCTTTCTTTTTTTTTTTTTTTAAGATTTTATTTATTTGGAAAAGGGAGAGAGAGTGCCCATGAGCAGGCGGGAGGGGCAGGGAACGAGGGAGAAGCAGACTCCCCGCTGAGCAGCAAGCCCATTGCAGGACCCTCTCCCAGAACCCCAGGATCATGACCTGAGCTGAAGGCAGCTGCTTAACTGACTGAGCCACCCATGCACCCCGACTTTGTGATTTTTTATCAAAAGATAACGCCACGAGTTGTGATTGGAAGTTCTGTACATTCATGTGACAGGTTTTGAAAGACGGTGGTCAAGGACAAAATTTTGTGAAGAACTGAATTTGGCATTACGTGTAGAAAACCTGAGTTCTATGTTAGCAGAGTAATGAATGACCGATATCTCATTTCATTTCTTTCTTTCACAGCTGTTTCCTTTTATAAGCAGAGTGTGTTGTAGTGTTGACAGGGATGACACTTCTCTCCTGATGGCCAGTGTTTGTTGAATTCATATTACGAGCAGGCTAAATGTTCTGTAGGTGTCCTTCTGAGGCAGGTGTTACTATTCCTTCCATTTCAGAGTTGAGGACACCAAGGCCCAGAATATTTCACTTAGCTATGTTTGCACAGTTTGTAAATATTAGAGCTGGAATTGGAACTCACCAAGTCTGAATTTAGTTTTTATAACAATTTCTTTATATTGTCATTCTGGGAGAACTCTAGATGCCTGCAGTTTTTAGGAACCTGACATAACATGGTCATTAATTTCTGATCTCACACTTGCTCTTGGTTCGTATATTAGGAGGACTCATGGAAGCAGCTGTTAAATTGTTACAGAATGTACATATTGCATGGAAATATAACAACTCCTGTACTAAATTGTAATATCCTTGAGGACAGAGACTACTTTGCATTTATCTCTGTATCTCTGTGGGGTAATATTAACAGCTTTATTGATACACAGTACTGTTTCCGTAAAATTCATCCCTTGAAAGTGCACAATTCAGCATTTTTATTGTATTCCTGAAACCAGGCTACCATTGTAACTGTCTGATTTTAGAACATTCTTGTTTACCTCCAGAAGAAACCATATGCCTGTTAGCAGTCATTCTTGATTTTTTTTTTTAAGGTAAAGAAAGGAAGCTGCCACAAATTAGAAACATTTAGCATTGGACTTACAAAGTCATCTAATTTCTGGAAACTTGATATTCTTAATTAATTATAGCTCTTCACCAAAATAATCATTTTCTTTCACATTTGCTTTTGAAATTATCTGGTGGAGATTGTTGGAATTTGTTCATTTCATCTTATACAGACAATTGCTGTCATTAATTCAGTGAAAGTAAAAAGTATTACCTGTCATAATGGAGAAAGTCTATCCAATGTAATCCCCTTTTATCATAGACAGCCTTTAGTACTAAGATACAGCATTACTGATTGCCGGAATTCCTTTCTGAACAAAAAAGCCTCAAGATAATCCTCAAAAGTTGATTTTTGATAAGTGTGCATCTAGTGTTGGAGATTCTTTTCCTTTGTTTCCTGAATGCTGAGTTTAAGATGAATCAATGACAGCTTGAGAATTTTCACTTTCCCGTTTTTAATGAATGCAGGATTTCCATGAATTTATAGTGCCACGGGTCTCTCCCCCGCATAAAAGAGAAAGAGCAATTAATATTTAGTTTCACGTTATTGCCTGACTTCCCTCTCCACTGGATTCTGGCCTAATTTACCTCATTCTCTTTAAGAGTAGTAAGACATGGTTTCTGACAGCTTGGTTTTGGGATCAAAGAAGTCATGGAGGAGAAGCATTCTCCCCACCATGCTCAACTTTGTCGGCCCCCTTAGCTTTCTTTGATGAGGACAGGTAATGATTTATTCACCCCAAGGTGGAGAGCTCTGGAGAGTCACCTGTTCCCTTCCCCCCACCAGTTAGTTTCCCCACCACAGTGTCTTCCTTGCACACAGGAGTTTTCACTGCTCCATGGCCGTAAGATTCTGGGTTCAAATTTTGCCTCTACCATTTACCAGCTGTGTAATTTTTGGCAAGTCAACAAATCTGTGTATGTTTTCTTGTCTGCGTGGTAGGGATGCTAATGGTACTTAGTAGGTAAGGTTGTTACAAGGATTAATGAGTCAGTGCATCTAAAGTATAAATATTAGTCTAAGTATAGATTTTTGTTATGAACAAAAATTTTTTTTAAAGATTTATTTATTTGAGAAAGAGAGCTTGAGCGGGGAAAGGGGCAGAGGAGAGAAAGCATCTTGAGCAGACTCGCTGCTGAGCACGGAGCCCTATATGGGACTCTATCCCGGGGCCCTGAGGTCATGACCTGAGCCGAAATCAAGAGTTGCATGCTTAACCCACTGAGCCACCCAGGTGCTACTAGGAACACAATTTTTAAATGCCTTAGATTTGCTAAGAATTTTGTATCCTTGCATATGAATTGATTTGTTATCTCATAAGGATTCTGTGATATATATGTTAGGAGTTGGTTGGACAGTCAGGTGGTCAGGGCCAGGGTCCCCAACAAGAAAATACAGAGTTAGGACAGCTCAAATAAACAGCACTAACATTCTGTTCTGCAACTTAGACGGGACCGCTCTGACATTCTGCTTTGCAGGCCTTGCAGAAATGACTTCTGCAAAACATCCTAAAATAAGACCATTAACCACAAAGCATTTGTCAATATCATGGGCAAGGGGCAGTTATGACATAAGCCCCCAGATGTCAGCAAATAAAAGACCAGCACCACAGAGACAATAACCTAATATACGGGACCAAAGCCTTGATTGCTTAAGATAGTTCTGCAAAAGAGCTCATAAAACCCCCAAACTTAGAAACTCCAAAGGCAACCACTCAGGCCCCCACCTTCTCCAGGAGCTTTATACTCTTGCTCAATCAAGTTTGCTCTGCTGCCTTCCACTCTTCATCTGGTCTACCTCTTTATTCTTTGAAGCGGCATAACCAAGAACCACAGGCACTAAGGGGACAAAATTTTTTGAACACAGAGTCTTCCAGTAGTTACTCTCCCTGTTTTATAGGCAAGGACATTGACTGCACTGAAAGGGATTATTCTAAGGTCAGTGACAAAATTTAATTTAGTGGCAGAGCTGAAACTAGAACCTGATTCTTCTTATACTGAGTTCCTTCCTCTTGAAAAATTGCTGCCTTTGTTTATTATCAGGAGTCAGTTGCTTGGCAGAGGCTTCCATAGGCAAATATATATCCTTTTTCTGTATCATAATGTGATGTACTCAGCAGTCTGCACGGTTCCCATTCATCCCTGGCATTGTGTGGATCTTCTTGAAAGGTGACCCGTTCAGACTTGTGATAACAAAGGACACCTGGCCTCCAGGAGAAGGATGCACAGGTAATTTGAACAGTTGCCGTTGAGCTGTCTTCATCTTGGTGATTCAGCTGGATCAGACACTCAGAACCTGTTTCTCTTCATCCTAAATCACAGCTGTAGAGAGTAAAGCTAGAAGTAAGGTCATGAAAACCAGATCAGATGCTTTCCATCTCTGGCATCTAGGCCACTTTTTCAAATCATCAGCACAGTGGAACAACTGCCAAGTCCTTATTTATTCCCAGTGTTTTAGGTGTGATTCTTTAATGAGATTCCTGTGCCTCTGTCACATGGTGTTCCTACATGCAAGATGGAACCTGACAGAATCTTCTGATACCAAGCATGTTAAGTTATTGATGGCATGACAACAATTGTCTTTACACACCTGATGTTAAGCAGCATGGCAATATTCCATTCAAGACATAATTACTGAGTATTCTTTCTTATGATCAGGATAGAAAGATGAGGAGTGCCTGGGTGGCTCAGTCAGTTAAGCATCTGATTTTGGCTCAGGTCATGATCTCGGGGTTGTGGGATTGAGCTCCTGCATCCCTTATAGCCAAAGCTGTAAGTCCTGGTCTGACTCCTGCTCAGTGGGGAGTCTGCTGGTCCCTCTCCCTCTGCTCCTCTCCTGCTCGTGATTTTTCTTTCTCTCTCAAATAAATCAATAAAATCTTAAAAAGAACGAGGACGAAAAGATGATGGTAATATTTCTGACCTTTGTTTTGATGGTTGAAAGATTTAGAGAGAGGGAATGCCCAATTAGTCAAAACAATGCTTCTCTACAGAATCAGTTTGCACTGACCTGTGTATTAAGGTCTTCCAGAGAAGCAGAGTAGGTGGGGGTGTGGGGGAGGAGGAGAGTATGTGGGGGGAGAGAGAGAGAGGGAGAATGATCTTTATTATAGGAATTGGCTAATGCATGCAATTATGGAGGACTGGAAGTCCTATTGTCTGCCCTTTGCATACTGAGAATTAGGAAAACTTGTGGTGTGATTCCACCTGAGTCCAAAGGTCTGAGAACCAGAGTAGCCAAAGCTGTAAGTCCTGGTCTGACTCTGAGAGCCCAGAAACCAAAACCCCTACCGCCCCATAGTCTGAAGGCAGGAGAAGATGGATGTTTCATCTCCAGCAGACGAATTTGCTTGTCCACTGCCTTCTTGTTCTATTTAGACCCCCAATAGTTTGATGGTGCCCACCTACACTTGGTAAGGGTGGTCTTCTTCATGTAATCTCTTCAGGAATCACTCTCATAGACATAGCCAGAAATAATGCTTTACCAGGTAACCAGGCATTTTTAAATTCCATCAGGTTGAGCCAAGAGCCCCTAGGTTGCCCTTCTTTATTTCTTATTTTACAATATCCTACAGGGGTGATTTCAGTTGAGTCTCTTTTAGTTGTTTATAAGGAGGCATCAAGTTGGATTGGACACCACCCCAATCAGATACTGGGCTCTTTGAAGACAATTTTGTTCTGTTGAAGACACAGCACAGCGTGTGTGTGTGTGTGCCCGTGTGTGCGCGTGTGCTGCTCGCTGACACTCACCGACAGTTTCATTCCTGTGACCATGCCATTTCTGAGTCCCCTGAGCTGTCCCATCTGAGACCACCAGCCTTTTGGGTCTTTATCCCCTCCTTCCACTGTCTAGTTTCTGATCTCCCGCCACCCTCCACACTCACACAGCAAGTAAGAGCCTGACAGAATACTTGCACCCCTTTCCACGGCTCCATGACTGCCTCATTCGAGTGTCTCCTGTCACACTGGAATTTTTTCCTACTCTCTAACATACTCTTCTATCTCTCACTGCTGGGTTGTCTCACTTTTAGGTTGGTTTTTTTTTTTTTTTAATTGTTCTCTTTGATAGGAGCACCCAGAGTGGTCTTTAGTTCCTCCTTCATATGGTTTATTGTTCTTCCCCCACAAACTTTAAGCTTTCTCAGGATCTTGCTCACCCCCATCCGCTGACCCCATCCAGCACTTCGGAAATAATTGTCAGGAGAATGAAAGACGTGCAAGCAGGCATTAGAAATTGCTGGCCTGGGTCCTGTGGGGGTGGTGGGGTGTAGGGGGAGGGTGGGGAGAGGCAGTTCTAACAAACTCTGCTCTCACGCAAGCATCAGGATACTGTCATCCGTGATGTACATACTTGGCCATTCCCTGGCACATAGTAAGTGCTCAATAAATAGCAGCTGTTAATATTTTTGTTCTTTTTCCCTTAGTCAAGAGATACTTTCAGGAGTCCTATACTATGGCCTAGCCTTGGTATGCTTCCTCAGTCTGTTTCCCAAGGAATGTAGATTTGAGAGGATACGAGGAAGAAGCCAGGTGGACTTGTTTTAAACAAACGCACGTTCTTTCATGAGAAAAGGTCTGTTTGACTTCTGTCCCCAAACCTTTTTGGATACTTTGTGTCAGCTAGCAGTGTGGGTGATAACAAAGGCTTTGGTAAAAGTGAGTGGTTTTTATCTAAACTTCCAGGAACACCATACGGAGTACATATTCTAGTGACACGTTCAGGTGACTGTTGCCGCATTTAAGGCATGAGAGAAAAATTGCTAGTGTTTCAAGTCTATATGGTCTGCATTCATGGATCTGTTGTTTCTAAGTCTGTTTGGGATGTAAAGAGATTCACATCCTTGTGATTAGTCTGTCTCCCTTCATGATTGTTGGGTCATGTTGTGAATTTATGTTTCGTTTTGTAGCAAAATGCCGAAACTCTTTTCCCAGTGGGGTTACCATGTTGCAACCTACCAGCACCATGTAAGAGTTCTAGTAGCTCTATACTTTTGCCAGCTTCTGGTATTGTAAGATTTTTAAAAACTATTCTAGTCATTGTGTGGCAGTTAAGCATTTCTTTTTTCCATGAATATAGTTACATTATAAAAAAAAAAAGGTTTGATTCGAAGGGAAAATGTTGAGTAAACAGTACTGCTCGTTCTGAAATACGGCCAAACTTGTGTGAGTAGGTGACTGAGTGAATTTGTGGGAACAATACATTCAACTGTGCTCCATCTCCATCAGTTGAAAAAATGAACAGCATGAGCCTGTCCCAAATATCTAATGAATTTCAAGCAATACACATAATGGCTTCATTATATAGAATGATCCTTCCTTACCATTGGAGGTAGTTGAAGGGACTATAATTTTTTGAAGTCTCATTATTAGATTTTGATAAGCAGGACCCAGATTAATTTCACAGCAGGTGAAACCATTGACTTAATGATTTAATCCTAGTAGGGTAATGATTCTTCTATTAGCAATCTGTCCTTGAGACCTTTTGGACAGGTGCTGAGCGACAGCTTGCCCAAAAGCCTGATGGTGTTGGGAATACATAGCAAGAGGAACCGGCACATTGTGTCCCATCCCTAAATTTTGTTTGCTGCCCTAATTGGATATTTCAAGAGAATTTTCAGTTTAAGAAGAGAGAGCTAATGAGCTCCAAATCCAGTTCCCTTGCTATATAGAACCATGATTTGTAGATTTGATAAGGAAAGTCACTCTCTAATTTCCTCAGCAAGAGTCACTCAAGCCAGGTACACTAAAAGTCTATGAACCATAAAAGGTGCATAAGAAGCAAGCAGTCTCTCAAGCTTTAAAAGATGAACTTTTGGGGGCATTGCTAATTCATACCGAGACATTCAGTAGGGCGTAGCTCAAATTAATTTGTTAGGTTATGATCTGGTGGTGGAAAGGGTTGATAGTATTGACCACCTTGGTGAAATCTTATAGGCATTTTAACACTGAAAAAGAACTCTGTTTAAATGATGAACAAACTGAGGTTTTGTTTTGTTTTGTTTTTTGTTTTTTAAATAAAAACTTATTCCTTTGAGAGAGTGAGAAAGAGAGTGCGTGAGCTGGGAGGGAGGGAGGGAGCAGGGCAGGAGGAGAGGGAGAGAGAGAACCCTGAAGCCGACTCCCCACTGAAGGCAGAGCCCGATGCGGGCCTCAGTCCCAGGACCCTGAGATCATGACCTGAGCTGAAATCAAGAGTCAGCCGCTTAATCCACTGAGCCACCCAGGCTCCGGAGATCAAGGTTTAAAAAGTAAAATCAGGCAGAAAAATAGTATTACCTTCTTCTCAATTTTGTAGGTAGTATATTTCTTTTTTTTTTAAAGATTTATTTATTTATTTTAGAATGAGTGTGGGTGGAGGGAGGGGCAGAAGGAGAGAGAGCAAGAGAGAGAACCCTCAAACAGACTCTCTGTTGAGCTTGGAACCCAACATGTGTCTGAATCCCAGGACCTTGAGATCATGACCTGAGCTAAAATCAGGAGTCAGATGCTTAACTGTCTGCCACCCAGGTGCCCCTATATGTAGTATATTTCTATTCATTAGCTAAAGGCAAGTGTTGATGTCAGTGCTGGCTTTCTATGACATGGGAAACCTTGGAATGTATTGTTTGTTTGATTCACATGGAGCCTAAATTCTTTTGCATGTTTTTGCAAGGACTAAGTTAATATGGAAGATACTTGAATAGGATACCCAGGAATCAAACTGTTCAGATTCCAGAAATAATCATTTTATTCAATTTATAAAATGCCAGAACAAGTACATACCCATTGGTACAATTAGGAGTCAGAGAGTTCTTTAAAGAAACAATCATTTTGGGCGCCTGGGTGGCTCAGTGGGTTAAAGCCTCTGCCTTCGGCTCAGGTCATGATCTCAGGGTCCTGGGATCGAGGCCCGCATCGGACTCCCTGCTCAGTGGGGAGCCTGCTTCCTCCTCTCTCTGCCTACTTGTAATCTCTCTGTGTCAAATAAATAAATAAAATCTTTAAAAAAAAAAAAAGAAACAATCATTTTGTCTTTTCCCATTTCTGAACCCACCCTCCTGAGTTTACCTATGCTAAGGATTTAATGTTATTCTACCCACTTAACTATTTATTAACTCAAAAAACATACAGCATCCATAGGGCTTCCTTTTCTATTTTTCAATAACATGCAGTGATATTTTACATATTATTCAAGTTTACATGGTAACTTGTTTATATCACTCAGCTGAACATCATAGACATTCCTTCTGGTAATTGTGTGTAGATCTCACTGTTCTTCACATAGTTAAAATTTTCCTGAGGGTGAATCTACCATATTTCATTCAATCATTCCCATATGTATGGGCACTTAGTTTTTCATTTTGGAGGACTGCTTTTGTTTTGGTCTTTTTGTTTTGTTTTTGCTACAAACCCTGCTGCCACAAATATCTAAAGAGATTTTTTTTTTTCTAAGAGACCATAGCTCTGCTCAGCTTGTTACATGACCTTGGGCAGTTAATTTCCTTCTTAACTGTGCACATGACCTTTGGAAGTTACTTTCCTCCTCTGGCTCTCATCTTCCTCTTCAATAAAATGAGTATAATGACAGTCCTTACTTTTATATTTCTTGTAACAGTTAAATACAGTAGTATTGATTTAGTAATTAACATCTTGGCTGAGACATAGTATCTAATAAGTGGTTGCTATTCATCCTTTCCTACTGTTTATTTCTTACTCCTGTTTTTTGTTTTTGTGTTTGTTGGTTTTTTGAAGGCAAGGAGGTGAGCACTGTGCGTATTTGCTTAAAGCTAATAACTGTAAGATATTGTTGGCCCGATTTCTGGCTAGACAAGCAGAAGGCAGTGTTGTAGGCTGTAGAAAACCCCAGTTTGTCAGCCTGGTGATTTTTTTTTTTTTAATATGCTGTCCCTGAGGAACATGATAGAATTTGTTTTACTTCTCTTCTGCCAGGAAGTAACCCTTCTGGCTTTGTTAGAAGCGTGGTTTGTAATAATTGTACCCACCCCAGATGGCTCCTGAAAACCCTTTGAAATGCCATCTGCCAGGCGTGTGTCCAGCCGGCAGCCTGTCATTCTGCTAGAAGAAAAGAGGAGGCGGGGTCCCCTCCCCTGCCCTTTTCTCCCTAGCGTCACTGAATGGAGCCTGGTCATGTTGGCCCAGACCCAGGGCGGGTTGCTCAGAGGATAACTGGGAGTAAACCTGCCGCTAGCTTGCGGAGTAGAAAGGTTTTGTCTGGGTAATAAACCCTGAAGGTTTTGTGGGTGGAGACTAACCCGCCCCCCACCTCCTTCCCCAACAGCTCAAAGGCCACCAAGCATATTTATTTACATGGGAAAATGGTATCTGCTGGTTTCATGTTTTCCTCTAAAATGTGGCATTTTTGAAGTTCTTCATAATTTTGAATCCTTTCAGGAAATTAAGACCCAGGGGTGACTGTTGCCTTTAAAGTAAATCTGACAGATGGGTTCTGAAAACACAGTTGAAAGACACAGGAAAGAGAAGATGGCTCAACAAGGAGGGGGAAAAAACCCACCATTGTCTGGTTTTGGAAGACTTTAAAAGCCCAGCATATCCGTCTGTGGTTTTATTTCTCTTATCTTCATCATTTAGGGGGTGGGGCAGGGGATGGGGGGATAAATGAAGCTAATGGAATTTTGGTCTGGAGGCTGAGGATGAGAGTTGCCACGTAGAACACGTTTAGGGCAGAATCCTTCACAGCAAGTTTCAAAGAGTTTCTCTTCTTGCTCCACACTGGGATTTCCCAATATGCTGTAGACTGTGTTTTCCCAGTAGCAGGCTAAATGCTTTTTCACTGGAGTCCAGGACATCACACCCTCTTCCTTTGCCCCTGCCTTACTGACAGCTACCTCTTAGTCTCCTTTGAGGCTTTTCCATGTTTTATCTGTTTCTAAAAATTACAGGGTTTTAGTGTTCAGTCAAAACTTTTNTACCCCCCCCCCCCCCCCCCCCCCAGATTATCTCTGTCTCTTGCCTTCAGATGCCAGTGGTTTCACTTTCGATTTTATGTCCCAACCTGCATTCTGATCTTCGGACTTAACCTGGTCCGCTGTGCACAGCCCTCCACATCTAGGTGTCTAATAGGCATCTCAGATTTCACATGTCCTGAAGTGAACACTTCCTTTTTCCAAGATAGTTTTAAACCCTTTGACCTATATTGCTCTGAGACACTTTAATGAAAGTTTTAATGAACATTTTCCCCCTAAGAACCACTTTCTCCCCTGTCTTCTTGATTTCTGTAAAGGGCACAAGGCCATTTGCCCAGGTCAAAGAATGGGATGTCAGTCTTTGACTGACAATGAGTCAGGAGTCTCAACCCTTGTCAGTCTTTATCCCTCTGTTTTTCATACACACTCCATCCACTCCCATCAACAAGCTCGGTCTTCAGAATGTAGACCCCGTGTGGCTTGATGAGTTTAATATGTCCATCCTGTGGACTGTGTCACAGCTATTTGAAATATTCACAATGTATGATAGAAATCTGATTGCTTCTCACTAGCTCCGCCCTACTCCTCTCGATCATGACCTGATTTTCCCTTCCTTGCACCCTGTAATAACCACCTCTCTGGTCTCGTTGCTTCTGTTCATGCCCACCTCCCCCTACTCTGCCTGAAACCTGTTCTCTGTCAAACTCAGTGATCCTTTTTAAAATGAATCCTAGCACCCCCCTGCTGAAAACCCTCCGGTGGCTTCTCCTCTTCCTTGGAATAAAATACAAAGTGTTTGCTGTGGCTTTCCTTAACCCTTTTCCATTACTCTGTGACCATTTCTCTGGCCTTTCATACATACCAAGCCCACCATACCAAGCCTCTTCCTGCATCAGAGTTCTTGGTCCTTCCTCCTGCCTGAAATACTTTCCTGTCACCTTGGCAGGGCTCTCCACTTGGGTGGCATCTCGTTAGCCAGGCTTTCCCTAACCCCCCTCTGAAATATCTTCCCTCCTCCCCAGCGTGCTTCCTTCTTCCAAGATGCTTTTAAACCCTTTAACCTATATTGTTCTGAGACACTTTAACCTACGTTTCCTATGGTTATTTCCACCTGAAATTTTGTTATAGTCACACAACACATTTGTTTTCTGTCTTTCATTGTAAAATATAAATTTCACTATAGTAGGGGCTTTTTCTTGTTCTCCAGGGTTTCCCCGGTGCCTGAACTGGTGCCCAGCATGAATAAATGGTTGCTGAAAAAAATGAAACCTAGTGAGAGATAGAATGATATATATATATCTATATATATTGCCCTTGAACTATAACATCCTATCAACTCATTTCATTGTAATGACGACATAAGCTATTCTATGTGCTGATGATTATTGACTTATGTCTCCTAAAAGGCTTATTTTATTCATATACACAGCAAATCTATAGTGCAGGTACCATTACTATCCCTGTGTCATAGATGAGGAAACCAAGTAATAGCAGAAGCTAAGGAACATGCATAAGACCACAAGGTGGGAGGAGGAGTGGCAGGCCTTAAACTTATCATTCCTACTGCAGACACCTGCTCGGCAACAGTTTCTAGTATGCTCTATGTTTCTGGAGTACCTACTAGGTAGGTGCCTGACAGTGGAGATCTCAATTTAAAAATTGTAAGCTACCTGAAAGGGCTTGTCATCATCTGCCAGGGGAGCCCAAAATGGGAACAAATCAGGAAATAGTACAAGAGTAGACTTCTGGACACAAGCAGACTTCTTTACCGGAGAGCTCCAGATAAGCAAATGTATGAAATACAACGATACCGTGGAGAGTTTACGGCTATTTAAAACACGCCGATTTCAGATATTAGAAAAATTGGGCTCATTTAAAATGTATTTATCCTGAGTTAAACATGCAACAAATGTTGAGGGATTTGTTTTTGTTTTTTGGGAGGGGTTTGGGGGTTTTGTTTTGTTTTTTGTTTTGACTGAAGAGAAATTCTGGATGGCCCCTTTAGGTGTGTGGAAGTGATCATTCTCATAGGCAAGTGATGAGAGAACGTTAAGAGTTTCAAGGTACATACTGTTGGTTATTGAATTGCTTTAAAGTTTCTAGGGTTAGGAGAAAATCCTTGCTTATTAAGTTCCTAGGAATACAGAAAGATCCCTGCTTATTATGTAGGAAAACATCGACCTTAGAGTAGCACAGGTATGGTGCCTTGCAAAATGAATTATGTTGATCATATCACCTAACTTGAATGTAAGAGCAGAAATCCTGTTGTTTGCTCTTTTTTGATCTTTTATAATTTTTAACAGAGGTTCCTAGCACACACTACATAATTACTTCTTGGTGTGTATATAAATCACATTGCTTCTACACTGCTTCTATACTTTTGGTTGAGATTAGGCTGAAATGAGAGGTCTAGAGCTGGGTGATTCAACTCCTGTAGAGACCCTACATTATTCATAAGAAGAATTGTATTTATCAGCCATTGAGATAACGATCATACTCAAGGGGAGAATTTTCTAGCAAATTCAGTGCCCCTTCTTTCCCATCAGAACTTACGGGTGGCCTCTTTTCATCAAACCTATTAATTACACAGAGAACCGCAGTATTCTAATCCCTGGGAGATAGCCAACCACCGATCTTGGGCAATTGCATTTCTCTAGTGATGTGTTTATGCAGTGGGTGTCATTTTCTTCAAAGGGCTTATTACATTGGAACTTGCCGGATATACTTTGGAACACAGGAATTTTGAGGCCTGTGTTAAAAATATAAACCCCTTAAGCTGTGAGCTTAAGGTGGATAACTTTTTAGTATCTACTGGAGTCTTAAAAGCTGCTGATTGTGAATGTTGTCCGTCTAACATCCCGTTTGCCTTTTTCATTCAGTGCATTTTAAGAAATGATAAAAACTCACCCAGGCTACCCAGCTGTGCTTGGTTTGCCCTTGCTCCCATTCGAAGGTCCCAAGCACCAAAGAGTGGAAGTGAAGCTGCTGTGCTGTGAGAAAGAAGTTGTCTTAACCATAAGAGACCCTCAATCTCATGAAACAAACTGAGGGTTACTGGGGGGCGGGAGCGTAGGGATAGGGTGGATGGGTTATGGACATTGGGGAGGGTTTGTGCTATGGTGAGTACTGTGAAAGGTGTAAGCCTGATGATTCACAGACCTGTACCCCTGGGGCAAAGAATAATATAACAACAACAACAACAACAACAATAATAATAATAAAGAAGAAGAAAGAAATTGTCTTTACTAGGTCCCTGTCTGGGCAGATGGGTCGGCAGGCTTAGGCTCTCCAGCCTACAGAACAGGTTATTCTAATTACAACCGAACGCGGAGCTTCCTGTTTTCATTGACTGATGGTGTCTGGTGCATTTGTCTTGTCGGCTGCAGGCACAACCCGGTCTCCCAGAGAAGGTGAAGTGCCTGGCGTGGACTATAACTTTCTGACTGTGAAGGAGTTCTTGGACCTCGAGCAGAGCGGGACCCTTCTGGAAGTCGGCACCTATGAAGGTGAGTGTATCTGTGTGAGGGTGGTGAGGCCGCCCCTCCCCTGAGCACTGGAGAGACTCGGGAGCCATCCAGGCAAGAGTGTTTTGTGAAGTAGCGGAGTCTAATCAACTATGGAAGACTGCAGTTCACCTTACTATCATGGATGAAGTAGATGGAGTAAGGCTTTGTGGTGCTCTTTTAAAATAGTTTTGGGTCTTTTCTTTTTTCTCCAAGAGGTTTCTCCTTTATTAATTGAAGACTGTGTGTGTGTGTGTGTGTGTGTGTTGTTGTTGTTTTGTTGTTTTGTTGTTTAGTATGGGCTTGCGAGGTATTAGAAAAAAGAGGAGAAAGAATCATGGTCAGTTACAAAATGTGACCTTGCAGGTGTTGTTTTAAACTTGAACGAATAGAATGTCATTTTCTTTATTACCACTAATTGATTTTTAATGTATTTTTTGAGTAGATAATACATGTATATGGTTCATGAAGCAAAATATCTCAAAAGTATTAAATCCGTAATCTCTTTCATATACCTATCTTTATCTGCCCAATTTCAAATTCTCCTTTCTCTGCATATTACATCCCGTGCCATTAGTTTTTGCTCACCCTTCTGAAATTTCTTTATGTAAATACAAGGGCACATGTGCCATGTGTGTGTATAACCACGTGTGTTCTCTGCATGTGCTCTTATTTCTTGCCTATTTTGTACAAAAAGTAGTATACAATACATGATGTTTGGTACCTTGGTCTTTTAACAGTGTCTTATAGTTCTTTGCAGTTTCAGTAATAGAGCACTTATTGTTTTGTTTTGTAAATGGCTGTGTAATCTCTTTGTATCAGCATGACCATGATTTATTTAACTAGTTCCCTTTGGATAAATATTTTTAATATTTCAAAACACTACTGTCTTGAATAACACAGGCATAAATCATTTCACACGAGTGAAAATTTGTCTGTAGGACGAGATCCCTCAGATGGGATTGCAAGGTCAAAGCCAAACGTAGGGAAGAAAGTCAGTGTACGTTTTCTGAAAACAATATTGTAGCTCGATTGCTCTTCTGAGTGTTATAATTTGAGACAGGAGAGCATAATATGATACTATTTACTAGGTCAGATTATTAACTTGGTCCAATTATTACGTGTATGTCTTTACATTCTTTTAAAATTTGGATTTATTTGGTGATCACAGGGACGTTTTCAAGAGTAGACTTAAAAACAAAACATACATACAAAGTAGACTATGATTTTATTAGGGATATTATGGCTTTGATATGATAATAGCCCCTGTTCCAGGCAGCGGCTAACAGTTAAGTAATGGTCATGGATCTTAGGTATACTAATTATGGTTTGATATTCTTTGGACTGGAGGGAGGGGAAGAGCATTATCTTTGTACCTACTGCTCATTTCCAAATTGTGAATATACACTGGGCTATGTTTAGATGTTGATCAAATTTCTGATTGTGAATTCAGGAGTATTTCCCTTGAGTACATTGCTAATTATCAATTGTCTCAGTTTCCTTAAAGTGTTGCGATATGACTGGTGGTCGGGGAACTGGGAGGGGGGTCTGGGAAAATCCAAAGCAAGTATAATTCACTAAAACCTATGAGTGAGGGGAGGGAAGGAGGCTAAGTGGGTGTACCAGGAGCTTCTTCAAGGTTGTCTTGGAAATGTGAATCTAGTTAAAAATTCACATGGCCCAGAATAGGGCAAATGTGAATCCTCTTTCATTTGCGGAAAGTGAATTGTCCTTATTTGAAATCTGTTATTATGCCCATCTGGGGAGCTTGAATCCCTTAATGTAAAAAAAAAAAGAGAGAGAGAGAGAAATACGTTTGCATTTTGGGAAAGGTTGAGGGAGGGAATGGTTGTGCAATGCCAAAGAGTATGTGTTGGATTGGAAAAGCAAAGCATGTGGTGTAGACCACAACTTGTCTGGGAAACAAGGACTATAAACTCATTTTCTCCAGTTGTTTCTATTACAAATGACATGTAGGTGGAGTCACTTTGGTTCCCAGTTAATTGTATCACTTAGGCAGAGGTAACTATTATCACGGAATTTTCAGATGCATTTGCTGAGACCAAGTAGCATTTAGGAACATGTTCAAGGTTGTACCTCGGGTGTTGGAATGCTGGAGCCTGGAACCAAACCCAGCTCAGTCTGACTTTCAGAGCCTCACACTCTTGCCCGCAAACCCCAAGAAGAATATCCTGGATGTGGGACGCCTGGGTGGCTCAGTTGATTAAGCAGCTACCTTCGGCTTAGGTCATGATCCCAGGGTCCTGGGACTGAGTCCCGCATCGGGCTTCTTGCTCGACAGGGAGCCTGTTTCTCCTTCTCCCTCTGCCTGCCACTCTGCCTGCTTGTGCTCTCTCTCTCTCTGACAAGTAAATAAATTAAAAAATATATATGTCCTGGATGTAACTAAAAAGTCGTAGAAATAACTCGTCTGTACTTTGACCTAACCTCACGGGTGGGTCACAACAGGGAGACATTTTTCAGAGAGTGATCATCTCATATAAACTGTCTTTCTGTGAGTGCTGCTCTGTTGTTTTGGAGTTGAAATCCTCTCATGCCCGGCATTAATCCAGTCCGTTTTTCAGCCATTTGATTGTTCAGTGTTTGTCAGCCTTTGACCTTTTAGCTGTATAATTTCCCTACCATATGAGACTGCTCATACTTTTTTGGAACCCACTGAAGTGTATTATGTTGACTCTCATAAGCTGGAAGCAAAATGGAATTTTTATGAAATGCCAGATACTGTCCCAGGAACAGAGCTGGCTAGATCTTTAGAGAACTTCCTCTGCCCTTGCCTCCCTTGGACAGGCCCCGCTGGCGGCTGTCTGTCGGACACTTAACAAGTGTGTGGGCTGGCCTGCCGCCCTGCCTGAGACAGAACCTCAGCCCGTCTGCGTGGAGCTGTGTGCCCTCCCGCAAGTGGCTTAATGCTCCGTGTCTCCCTTTTCCCTTTGGTAAAATGAGGGTAATAATAGCGCTTCCTCATAGGTAGGATTAAATGAGACAATAATTGGAAAGGGCTGAGCACGGTGTCTGACACATGTAAGCTCTCAATCAGCGTCAGCTCTTAGATTTACACACACGACTGGTCCGAAATTGCCACCCTGATTCCCTCCCCCTTCCACTCGTCAGTAAAGCAGGGCATTTGCCAGTAAAACGTCTTTATTTACATCCCAGGTACTCACCGTCTTTTTTTCCTGCTCAGATTTTTCTCCCTTGGCCTGTCCTGGTTCCAGAGAGGAAAAGTCTAGCATAACGACACAAAACACTTTTTTTTTCCTTAAGTTTATTTATTTATTTTAGTAATCTCTACACCCAGTGTGGGATTCAAACTCACGACCCTGAGGTGAAGAGTTACGTGCTCTTCATGCAACTGGGGGTGCCTGGCTGGCTCCGACTGAGCCGACTGAGCCAGCCAGGCACCCCCACAACACACTCTTTAACGCAAGCCACTTTGCTCATTTTCAGTAAAAGTAATACATGTACATGATAGAATCCTCACTGTAGTGAAGAATGTAAACATATTTATGTCCAAGTTGCTTCCCTTCCTCCCCATAGGGAGCCACCGTGAAAGGGTCTAGTGCAGAGATTGAGAAAACGCACACACACCAGGCATGCGCCTATGGACGCCCATTCATTTCCCTCTCTTCTTGCCCTGCCTACTTCACGTGTCTTGGACATCATTCCACATTACCCCACGCAGTTCTGTCTTGCTCTTTTAAAATGCTGTGAAGTATTCCAGTGTATGCTGACCCATCGCCTGCCGTTGGGTGTTTAGGATGTTACCCCTGCCCTGCCATTTTGGGTGCTTTGTGAACATGGCTCAGTGAGCACCGCTGCACAGGTATCTCACTAGCACTGCTCTGAATAGGACAATGCAGTAAGTTCCCGGCAGTATGGGGTTCAAGCAAGCCCAGCTACACCGCAGTTCAATCCAACAAGTAGTAAGTGAGCATTCACTTTGCTTCACATGTTGTTCCGTGGCCTGAGGTGTGATGTCCAGGACAGAAAACCAAGCAGCTCTGCCTTTGAAGATGCTCTGCTTTTTAGTTATTTATTTTTTTTAGTTATTTATTTTTGCCAGCACTTGTCCGGCATAATTACCTTCTAGGTGCTCTTCAAAGTGTGTTCTATGCTCACTTTATTACCCACCAATCCTGTGAGGTAGGTACAGTCGATTCCCCATTTTACAGAAGAAGAGCATGAGGCTTGGAGAGGCCAGTTAACTTTTCTAAGTTCACATGGGGAGCCAGGAATAGAGCTGAATCCAAACCCAGGCTGCCTGGCCCCAGGGTCTGTCCTCTGCAGCCTCTCAGTGTTATGAAGCAAGTTGAACAATTTCAAGACAAGTGGTATGTGTTCCGAGAAGAGAAACAGAATGCTCCAGAAGCATACGGCAAGGGCACAACATCTTGTCTCCCTTCAGAGACCCCCTTGTGGAAGGGACAGTTACTGAAGCTTGCCAGAGGACCTCATGGTTTCAAGAGAGAGACTCAGGGACGTGGTTTGAATTTGAAAGTCAGCACCAGCCTCCAACGCTTGAATCCAGAGAGAGCAAGTGGGATGAACCGAGAGAAGGTCAGAACATTGGTCCTAGAGAAGGAGGGACATAGAGCCATGCCCTGCTTTCTTTAGAACCAGTGCAGTGCAACAGAACTTCCTTCAGTAATGGAAATGTTCCGTGTTCTGAGCTGCCCAACGTGGCAGCTGCTAGCCGCACGTGGTTATTGTGACCGAGAAACTGAATTTTAGGTTTAGTTTAATTTAAACTAATTTTACTTTAAATAGACACAGGTGTCTGGTGGCTGCCATGTTTTGCAGGGCAGCTCTAGAATGAAAGCTTCTGCAGGGAAGGGTGAGCACCTACTGGAGAAGAGCCCTCCCTTCTCACTCAGCTGATTTTAGAGAGCTAAGCACATGTTTAAGAGTTAAGCTCCTTTAAAAAGGATAATTTTGAATCCTTCCAAAGAGCATGTTACTGCAGAGAATTGGTGATCTTCTTTTGTGGATACATTCAGTGAGGTGTGAAACGGCAGACAAGTAAAATGAAGTAATAAAACCTCAGGGCTGGGTAACCATAAATATATGTTTGGGGTTTAGTGTTGCAGGGTTGTAGGATTTTAAAGCTGGAAATGAGGTGGAGTCGTTTCTTGAGAAGACAGAACTGAGATCCAGAGAGAGACTGGTCTAAAACACTGAAGGGAATTGAGACAAAGATTGGCTAAAAACCCATCATCCAAGTCACATCACAGGCAGGACCAGGATGCCAGTATTTCCCGTTTTTCCCCCCTGGAAATGGACACCTCTTTTGTAGACTGTATGACTAGTTTGTTTCATCAGTTGTTTATCCATTAAAAATAAAATCCTGAGCAAAACCAAATAGGATCATTGCCCTCCTAGGCCTCATAGTGCACAAGGCAGAGTCTTCAAATAATCGCAGAAATAGGTGTACAGTTGTGAGTGTGCTAGAGTATAGAGGAGACTATAGGGTGGGAAGATTTGATCTCTATGGAGTCGGGAAAACTGTAGAATGTAGAAATAATAATTGGAGTAAGCTCTAATGGTCCAGCTGGAGTAGATTGCTAGATTTAACAAATAAAAAATAGGACATCTAGTTCTGTATTTTTTCTGGCAACCCTAGATGGAGTTAGCTTTGGACTGTGGTGGTGGTAGTGGTGGTAGTGATGAGTGGACTGAATCTTAAGATATTTATGTGATTAAAAAGCTGGACTTGGTAATGTATCCGTTATCGTAAGAAGGAGGTAGAAGATGCAAGTGATGGTAGTGGTCCTAGGATGACTCCTAGTTTCTGTCTTACGTAACTGGATAGGTGCTGGTACCATTTGCTGAGATAAGAAACATTGGAAAAGGGCAGGTTTGGTGGCGGGGCTCAGGGCAGCATGATGGAACTTTCCACGCTCCACCAGCTGTAATACCAATAGTTGCTTTTGCTCCAACAGAGTAGAGGCCCCACTTGTCTCTGTAAGGAATCTATTGTCCCTCCCAAAGCATAAAAGTTATTAGTGGAGCTCATAATTGATCTCTGCTTTGCCATTTGAACCAACTCCTCATTCTGTCATTAGATAGATTGGACATCAAGGCCAAGAAAACAGAAATAAATGTGTCTTTCCTTCTGGGCTCAACTTCCTAATTGTGGCAATGAACAAATTTATTTGATACGGTACTTAAAATAAATCAGCTGCACCATCTCTCTTTGCCTTGCTTGGCTTGCTTTCTTTCTTTCTTTCTTTCTTTCTTTCTTTCTTTCTTTCTTTTTTTCTTTTTTTTCTTGTTGACATTTTCGCTCAGCGAGACAGGTTGCTGCTTCAGCCAGCCCTCGGGACTTCTCTAGGAGAGAGTTTACAAGGGATGAACTATTCAGTGGGGGTGGTTCCAAACATGCCTGTTTTACAAATGCCTCTGGGTAGAAGAGGCTGATTATACACTTTAAGCTTCGCAAAGGTTTTCCCCCAGCAACGGAAGTACGGTGCCAGTGTGACATTTCAGATTGGAGTTATGGGTTGCATATTTCTGCATGTCAATGAGGGAGAAGGATGTCAGCATTCAATAATGTTACTGTTTTGCTTCCTAGAAGGTCCGCAAAAGAACAGCTGCCAAGGGTATACTTTTTGGGGACCCAGAGATAAAGCAGGGGTGAAGAGAGTTCTTGTTTGTCATTGAGGAAAATGAGACGGTCTGGAGTCCTGTTCTTTGGCAGGCCTTGGAAGCTGTCTGTTACGATAAGCTCTGTTGGCAAACTCCACCATGGAATGTTCTCTGTTGATAATGAAAGTAACCAAAGGGAATCTGTGCTGCGATTGGCTGTTCCTCTGCATATGAAGATGAAGAGGCTGGTACCAGGGTAATTTTGTTCCATGGCCTCCTTAGAGATCCTCAGAGATTCCTGGAGTTGACAACATAGATGTTGGGGACAGAGAAGTGTGTGTGCAAATGCCAGTCATCGTTTACACATTGTGTGAATCTCGTCTTCACCTGAAAATGGGACTACTGATGTCTTTTTTCCCCATAGGATTATTAATAAAGATTAGAGTAAGTGAATGTATGGGTAGTGACGTGATAGGTGCACAATAAAGGTAAATTTTGTTCAACATTGTTCTTTAAGTATACATCTTGATACCAATACCCTCTTCTATATTTTAGAGTTTACATTGGCCTCCAACAGTAGGTGCCACTTAAGACTGCTAGGGTCCATTACATGCTAACATTGTTCCAGGCACAATGGTGAGTACTTTATATGCAGTATTTGATTCCATCGACACAAAAAAACCTGCTAGATGAGTACTGTTCTTTGTACCATGAGAACTGAGGCTGCAGAGAGAGAGGTCCCTTACCTTGCTCAGGTCACAAAGCTATTAAATTCTATTACCCTCTTCAGTCTTATCTTTAAAGCCAAATGGCAGTGGCAAGAACAACCGTCTCATTATGGGACAGTGGTTTATTGTCGTTCTTTGCGTGCAAATCATGGTTCCGTAGGGTGGAGCAGGGAAGAGTAAAAAGAAAGTGATGGGCGTTTGTACGAATGATACCATCATGTGCTGAGCAAACAAGTGGAAAGTGAAATAGTGCAGATCTGAGGTCACTGAGATGTGACTGATGGACTGGGAAGAGGCTGCCGGTGAGTCATGCTATTAAAAACCAGATCCACAAGAGAGGTGTGGAGGAGCATCCCGGGCCGGCATTCCTGTGTGCTGTCTCTACCTGTGTATTGACTCATTCTCAAAGAATTCCTAATGACAGTCTGTGCCCGCACTGCCTCAGACCTGGAGATGTGGTCCACAGGCAGATGTGGTCCCTCCTCTCACAGTGCTTGTGGTCTAGAGGTAAAGACAGATATTGGCGGATTCAGTCATCTGATAATTTCAACAAAGGGCATCAGGAAGGAGAGGTGCGTGGTTCCCTGAGGACTCTTCAGGGCAGCTTTGATCTAGTTGGGGGGGCGGGCGGGCAGAGATACAGTGTCTGAGGACAAGTGGGTAGTAATGACATGGTCCCGAGGCTTGGCAAAAACAGGGATGCTGGATGTCTGTGGCCTTATGTACTCTATGTACATCTGAGTTTTACACATAGAAAGAGTAACGCTTTTTATGCTGCCACACCCCAAGAATCAAGCCTATTTTTGTCCCTTTGGGGGTGATACTGCCCCATTGGAGATGCATCCAGGCCATTAGTAGTCACTACCATCCTGTTCTGCTTATTTTCAAAAGCATGTTCCACAGGAAGAAGACAGACAAGTGTCCCCTGCCCCACCCACCTCCCCTATGGAATTACAAACTGGGGACCGAAGAACCTGAGTGCTGTTTACCCTGGACCAGCCTGACTCTTAACACAGGCATTTCTGTTACTCTTAGCCTTTGTGTTCCTAATCGGCTAAAGAGGAATGGTTTTCTGTGACCTGGTTTCCTCTGCTATCTATGCAAAGGGTGATCCAGTGCCCCTTGCTAGGGAGTCCTTGCTAGAAATTCAGTATCTCGGGCCCTTCTCTGACCCACTCAACCAGGATCTCCATGCAGTAGAACCTTATAGTTTGTACAACGTTTAGGAAGACTAATATATACCACACAGAGCATTCTTGAAGATCATGTTTTAGTCCCCTTTTTACATCTTATTTCTAGTGTCTAACATAGTGCCTGGCCAAAAAAAAAAAAAGGGGGGGGGGCTTCTTTGTAGGGAAATGAATGAATACTAAACCTGTACAAAGTGAGAGGTCATATAGATTTGATTCATTCTGGCTTAAAACTCAGGGTTACAGTCCTCCTTAAATATTTTATCAAGCTCTAAAAATTGATTTGCAGTCCCATTAATTTTTAAACGCATGTCAGAAAATATTTTCTTAGGCTTGGTCGTGGCCAAAGATCGTGCCTGTTAATTAAGGCCAGCAGCAGCTTCCTCTTCTGTCTTCCCTTGCCCTCTCCTCACCCCCCAGCCACCATCCCTGTTAAGTTTTATTATAGAGCCGGTTTTGAAAATAACAGCAGAGACACACACATTCCCACTTGGGAGCGAGCCTGGCCACCTCAGGAAGTGTGTGTTAGCTAGCATGGAGACTGTAGGACAGTCGGGCTCATGTCTCCTAGAAGCTGTGAAGCCTGCTAGGTGAGAACCCAAATTAATTTCTTAATCACTTATAATTCTTCATATGGTTTTTATTTAATAGCATTATGTGCTGCACATATTCCTCACAGGGTCTCTTGCACATGCCATCTGTAAGTTTGCACTCTCCTGTGGCTAGTTGTGGCCCAATGCTGACCAGTGTGGAGACTTGATAAGGCAGAGAGTTTGCCCATGGTGGGGGGGGGGGCTGTTGTAAGGGACATGCCCGGGGCCAGCCAGCTAGATTTGGAAAGTGAAGAGGGCGGGTTGAGGCAGTGGAACCTGTGGTGACTGGCCCATGGCAAGTGCACCACCCATCTTGCCCATCCTGTAGTGCAGACAACATGGGATTTCAGCATAACCCGACCTACCACAAGTCCAGGGACCAAAACCACATTCACACAGAATCACATCACTAAGACCAATCTGTGATTTACCGAGGCTGTTTTGAAGTTTTAGGTTTTCTTTCCTCCCTCCTGTGCCCAAGTCCATTTGTATGTCCATGCCTTCACAGTGCATCAGCCTTGGGGAAGCTGTTCTTGACAGGGGCCAAGGTGTTGGCTTGGTGAGGACAGCGATGCATCCAGGGTAGGAGAACAACTTCTCTGCAGAAATCCTTAATTCAACGTGTGTGTTCCAGGTGAATTGGCTGTGGTCACACACTTGTCATCAACATTGCCTGGAAAGAACAGAATCCAAGGTATAAGAGCTTACACTTTGTTGTGTAGTACTTCTCAGTATGTCCAGATTTTAATCAGAAACATTCCATTTTTATATGTCAGTGAGTAATTCAAATGATTTTTTGGAATACATGGGGGAAAAAACATACCTGTGAAGAAAAGTTGAACCCTCTGTAGTTTGAGAACTCCTGGAAATTAGCTTTTCTGTAACGTTTGTAGGTAATATGGGAAATAAGAAATGTGGGAGGGATTTGAATAATTACACAATTTCCCATTTATAACCCCTTTTATTTTCACAATAATCCTGTGTGGTCACTAGTGTCACTTGGGCTGTCATTTCTGCGTCAGAGAGGAAGTATTAGACTGAGGGTTAAAACCTTGCCCAAAGCTCTTTGGTCATTGACAGGCTCTGTTGCTTGTTCCTTTATAAGAGTAAAGGAAGAGTATTCCGTTATCTTGTGGCAGGAACCTCAGACACATTGTCTCGTTAATCCTTCCAACATGGTGGAATGAGCTCGTTTGAAAGATTAGAAACAAACCATCAACATTAAGTAGCATTCCTCAAGGCTCAGTGTAGTGGCAGACTTTAGTGTAGGTTAGAGGCTTTGAAAGGACTGTCTCCTCCAAACAGATGCTCTAGATAGAAATGAGGTATTCAGGAGAAGGAAGGGAAAAATGAAGGGGGGGGTTGGGAATCAGAGGGGGACACAAAGCGCGAGAGACTCTGGACTCCAGGAAAGTGAGGGTTTCAGAGGGAAGGGGAGTGAGGGGATGGGTTAACATGGTGATGGGTATTAAGGAAGGCATGGATTGCATGGAGCACTGGGTGTTGTACCCAAACAATGAAGCACTGAACACTACATCAAAAACTAACAAAGTACTGTCTGGTGACCAACATAACAAATAAATAAATAAATCAAAATGCTGAATATTAAAAAAAAAAGAAATGAGGTATTGTTAGAATCCCAGTTTTATACAAGAGGACAAAGAGGGCTTTTTATTTGTTTCTTTAATGGTTAAATGCCTAGAGTCGCAGAGCCAGTTAGGATTTGGAAGCCCGAACTGTCTCTTTACCACTTTGGTGTGCTGGGTACTGTTCATGTCCATACTTTAGGTTAACCTGAATGAGATTGCTGATACACAACAGTTTGTCTCCTACAATAGCCATTGCATATGGTTCAGCCTAATAACATGTACTTTTTTTTTGTCTCCAATCTTTTTTTTTTTTTTTTTTAAGATTTTACTTATTTATTTGACACAGAGAGAGAGAAAGAGAGAGCACAAGCAGGGGAAGCAGCAGGCAGAGGGAGAGGGAGAAGCAGGCTTCCTGCCAAGCAGGGAGCCCGATGCGGGACTCAATCCAGGACCCCAGGATCACAACCAGAAGCTGCCTTCAGCTGCCTTCACCAACTGTGCCACCCAGGCGCCCCTGTCTCCAATCTTAAACTAATTTTCAGAAACAGAAAACAACTATGAATAAGTGGATTGTTTGGGGGAGTTTATAGTTGCATTGAGAAATCTGCTAATCATTTATTACCTTAAGAAAGATTCTGAACTTGAAAACTGAGGAAAATCTACACATATTTGTCAAATTTAAGTAGAACTTTTGTTTTCCAAACATTTCTGTCATAAACTGAGGATTAATCGATTTTCAAGTGACAACAGTTTCCTGATTGTTGCTTTGGTTTAATGGCACTGAAAGTGAATGATTATGTCTGTAAAATTATAATTATAAACTTATGAATAAAGGGACCCATCCTTTGGTCCCATATTTCAGTGGAGGAATCTTACATAGACACCGGTGCTTGTTTAACTTCCAACTCAAAAAAGCACATGATGCTTTGGTAGATTAGTGATCAGAAGGCGTTAAAATTAAATTCATTAGATTTTGTCTCTTTTTTTTTTCCCTGTGAAGATGGTTTTTTAAATAGTTAGCTGTTTTACTTACATAAACCTCACTAATAATCTTCAGTTGATGAAAAAGTCAACGCTCTGGTCTTCTTTCAACTTCAGCAAAAATATGGGGTGTCCTTATATGTAACCTCTATAGAAATGCAAGAGTCTTGGTTCATATGTGTGCTAATTCTTCCTTGCAACACGTTAGCCTCTAAAAACATACATGGGATGCCTTTCTTCAAGTTGGTTGTATTCAGCACCTGTACCTTTAAGTTAGAAACCTGACAGTTTTTTTGAAAAAATTGTTACCATCATTTTCTGTGAAAGAACTATGATAACTGAGTTGAGTATAAGCCTCCAAAATGTGTTTTGTAGGTTTCATTCTGATGTCCTTCAAGTCAAACATGGTACTCATTAGTCTACTGCATGTTTTAACTTGTGTGGTAGGTTTCCCTGCCGACACACACAATCACAGCACTGTCAAAGAAAGTGGGTGTGTATATTCATAAGTGTGGTGGTTCAAAAATATTTTATTTTATTTTTTTTTTTAAAGATTTTATTTATTTATTTCACAACAGGAAAGAGATCACAAGGAGGCAGAGAGGCAGGCAGAGAGAGGGGGAAGCAGGCTCCCTGCTGAGCAGGGAGCCCGATGCGGGCCTCGATCCCAGGACCCTGAGATCATGACCTGAGCCGAAAGCAGAGGCTTTAACCCACTGAGCCACCCAGGCGCCCTTCAAAAATATTTTAAAGAAATAATAGTAATAAAGATGAAGTTTTAATTATAAAATAAAGGCTCAGTGGAAGCCAGGTCTTTCTTGACTACCTATGTGTCTCATTCAGAGCAATGTGTAACTGTCTCCTTTTGCTTTTGTGCTTGTGTAATACAGTGTGTATTTTATGTAATTACATACTGAAGTTAGACAGTGGGGTGAGTCCTTGGGAAGAAACAGTGTGTACAGGATTTGTTATTATGTATAAATTCTACTTTAATAAGCAAGGAATTACAAACATTGCTTAGGATTTATTGAAGGACTCCGTGTAATTTATCTTTCTGGCCTTCCTTTAGAAGATGTGTGATGGTGAATGGATTAGTGGCATTCTAGTGCCACTAGAATTTTTTATCATGTAGTCACTGCATATTATTGGTTATAAGCTTATTTTTCAAACTCTGGCTGTTCATGAATCACCTTTTGATTTTGTCCATATCTGAACATACTCTCTATTATTTACTTGAAATATTCTTTAAAATAACTTATTTTTAACTTTTCAAAAAGAAACTCTAATCACCGTCATTATTATTTATTCAATTAATTACTTTTTATTATATATAGCTGCCTTTTAAAATAAAAAAATCTCTTTAAGAAAGTATTGCTTTTTCACTTAATTTTAAAAGTAAACTTTATGTTACTACCATAACTTAGTAGCTAGATGTTTTTTAGTACACGTTAAAAATATACACACTTATTAAAATAAAATAATAAAATGTAAAAATCCCCCCAGGTCTGCTCAGAATCACGTAGTGCAATGAGTCAAATGTTGGGAAAAGTGGCTAAAGGTGAAATGGACATTTCCTAAAAGAGTGGCCACTGTGCCACCACTGACACAGTTTTCTGTTAAAACTTCGCAAGGGTTTACTGCCACCCCACATGACCCTGAGAGTCAAGCCTGCCATTCAGTTAAAGAGGCGCCACGTGGTGTTCACCGTCCTCCTTTTTATACAGTGCCTTGGTTCCCTCTTAGGGAGTCCCCTTATTAAGGGAAGGTGACCTTGACTTTGTAGGCATGTAAGGGTGCTGGCCGTAATGAATTTTTTATTTTCTCTGAAGCTAACTCTAAATTGGATTCAGCATTATGCTGGTGCATATATATAAAAAGATGACCCATTGAATTTCAAATGTAATGAGGATGAAGTTCTGCTATTCAGTACAGCTGGCTTTGTTTTCAGCCCTGGTAGTAGATTCTTTGGAACTAAACAATGCAGCTTTCCTCCTGACTTTGGAAATCACCATGTCTAGCTGGTTAGGAACAACATCTCTTATTCCATTCCATTCCAGCAATGAAATACAGTGTGTTCTGGTTTTCTAGTTAAAAAAAAATTTTTTTTAATGTGCTGAGAGATTCAGATGTGAAGTCTTGAAAAAAAAAACCACAAAGTATTCTTTCTAAAACATGCAAATGTGTCTCTCTATCACCTAGGAAACTATTATGGGACACCCAAACCTCCTAGCCAGCCAGTCAGTGGGAAAGTGATCACGACGGATGCCTTGCAAAGCCTTCAGTCTGGCTCCAAGCAGTCGACCCCAAAGCGAACCAAGTCCTACAATGATATGCAAAATGCTGGCATAGTCCATGCGGAGAACGAGGAGGAGGATGATGTTCCTGAAATGAACAGCAGCTTTACAGGTAAAGACCAGACCACCTATCCTTCGATGGGTTTGGGGGAAGGGGTGGTGCAAGGCTTTTGCAGGGAGTGAAGGGAAGGGGTTTGTTCTCAAGAACCATTTGGGGCGCCTGGGTGGCTCAGTGAGTTAAAGCCTCTCCCTTCGGCTCAGGTCATGATCTCAGGGTCCTGGGATCGAGGCCCGCATCGGGCTCCCTGCTCAGTGGGGAGCCTGCTTCCTCCTCTCTCTCTTGCCTGCCTCTCTGCCTACTTGTGATCTGATCTCTCTCTGTGTCAAATAAATAAATAAATAAAATAATTTTTTTTTTTAAAAAAAGAACCATTTGGAAGTTGACAAAATTCGAACTGACCATGCAAGTCTTGAGGAGGAGGTGGTATTTTCCCTGATCTATTTTTCATGCTTCTTTGCAGGGTTATTTTAACTTCACCCACATATCTTAAAGGGGCTAGAGGGAAATGTCTATAGAAGAGAATCAGGAATAATCAGCATTGTTTCCTTCTCTTCAAAACGATATGTATCTTAATACATATATATGTTAATATTTGTATTTTTTTCATTTATTTCTTGATCTTGACACTGCTTCATAATTATGCCTGATGGCTTATAAAGGGAAATATGAGAATTTGTTTAACAGTTCAGTATCCATTGATATTGTATGGAAGGCTAGCAGCATCCTTTTATCTCCAACCTTTGTAAATAGAGCTTATAATTGAACTATATACTGTGTTCAGTTAACTTGTGCAGATTTTCTCCAAATGGAGAAAGATGGAAAAATAATAAGTACTTGATTATATCTTACATATATATTCTATATTATATAGCATTACTCATTGCATTATATATTTAAATATACATTCAGGGCCATCTGCCCCCACGCTTAGATATACTGTATTTTAGGAGGGATCTTCAAGGACAATGCCTCTGGATCAGACTAGTGCAGGCTGGGTCTTGCACAATTCTTAGGGGCACCATTCACAGAGGTTATGATGTATGTTTCCTGAGTTAGTGTAGTGACCCAGAACTGTTCAAAAATATTTTTTGCTTTATGGGGGTCCGACCTGAGATAGTAACTCAAGGTATTGCAACTATAGAAGATGTTAGGCACTCCAGTGTATAATACAGTGAATTTGAAGAAAGCTTGTTTCTCCTGTTTTTCCTCTGCATAAGTAATTTCTTCAATATTTTAAAGTATCACTATGGAGAAGTTACCTATTTGCAAGATATGAGATCTAACCCTCTCTTAGTGACCTTTCCTGACATTACCACACTTCAGTCATTACTTGATTAGACTCAATTCCAATAGAGGGGAAATTAGTTAAACTCTGTATTGCATTAGCAAATCTACTAGAATATTTTGGAAAATGCTTGTATTAGTTGAATGCTTTTTAGAGCCCATATAGACCTCTCAAGTTTTCTAATTCATTAAGCTCAGAAGCCTAAAATTCTTCAAGATGACAGTGAAAATAATTTCTGATGGTTTTATTGTCATAACAGTAACTACCCCTCCTGGAAGAAGCATTGGATAAAGAAGAGGAGACCAACTTTGTTATCCTAGCTTCTTGGTTCTCTGTAGTTGTCTTATTATGAATATACTGTCTAACTTCTATCATGTGTAAAGTGGTATCATAGCTAAGTTCCCTCTTCCAGCTCCAAGAACTGGATTCCATGAAAATTTCCATTTTCCAGCTAGAATGGTTAGGCCAGTGGCTGACCTATAGTCGTAATAGCTAGAAGAAATTTACCATCTTTTACATATGCATGTATTGAAGTCAGCTCATTTCAATTACTTAGAAATACTTGGTTCATGTATGGTACTCCTTGCTGATATGAAAGCAGATTATGAAATAAAAGTTAACATTTCTTTTAAAAAGTAGCTAACATCATAATGATCTTCCAACAAATAAGGCTAGCAAATCATAATATAACCGAAAACATAGTTGTGGACACAGAAATAAGACTTTCAGAGTGACATGCACTGAAATCATTCTGCCACGTCGACTGGGTGGTCCCCAAGAAATGTGTGTGCCCTTATTTCTCCTTTATTTATTAAGAAGATTTCTTAGTATGAAGCAAGAATAAAATAGGAATTGTTGACTATAGGTTTTAATGCTCTTCCTGTTTCTAGCTACTATAAATCTTTGTCTCTAAAAGCCACGCCTCAGATACTCTGACCCCATTGAATACTCCCTTGAAATTCTGCCATCAAAGAAAATCCTTGGGGGCCAATTCGTTATCGTTGAAATCAGTCTGATCATTCGTTCTGCGCACACCCACACAAAAGCCAAGTGGCACCTTATTGTCTTTCATAGCTTCCTGTCCCTAACACCAAGTCGATAGGATGCAGAGAGAAATAATCTTCAGATATACATGTGACGGGCGTCCTCAGTATGTTGAGTAAATGCCTTCTCAATTCCCAAGCTACAACTCTTGACAGCTGACAACCTGTCATACCCTAACTCATATAAATTCTTTCAAATAATTGACACTACCCAGTCTATGATACATGTATCAAACTAGCTGTGTCAAAGCATTTTGCTCTCTGAACCACTTTAAGTAGCAATCCACCAGCCACTCATAGAACAGAGTGACAGTAACATAATGAGGTCTTGGCTCCTGGTTGGGAGAGTTATGATAAAGGAATGAGTTTCATATACAAATAGAGAAACATGATGGGGCTATTAAAAATATTTACTGGGATATTTTTAATTAAGATGTCGTTCCTGCTATCTTAGCTGACTTCTGCTTTGGGTCTTTTGACGAGGTATGAAATGTCTAAATAATATGCCTAAATAACATGCCTAATAATATTGGGAATGTCTGCAGGCAAAGAGAAGCAGACTTGTGGCCTAAAGCATCCTGGGGAGGTGACCACAATTCCTTCCTGTCGTCAGTGACTGAGGCAAGAGCTGAGCAGTGAGAAGTCATTCCAGATACTTCCCCTAGAACTGACTGTTGAGCATAAAACAATAGACCAGTCTTCTACAATTGTGGACCTACACGAGCCCTTGAGAATGTACACTCTTTATGGGTGCTTCCTGAAGGTAGAGTTATACTGCTGACCAAAGCACACAGTTGCTTGCACTAAATAAAAGCATTTGTATAAGGACCTTGCTTTAGACAGCTTGGAAAATCTGTAACAAACCACCACAACTAAAAAGTAGCTGGTTCGTCCATTAACCCCCTCCAGGAGACATCAGATGTTATTTAATTGTGTTCCGAGGCTTTATTTTCCTCCTAGCAGCCCCCCTATTATTGAATGTGAGGTTGCTGACACTTCTCTTCCATTATTAGGCAATGATAAAACATTGCTTTGGAATGTCAAGAAATTATATTACTTTAAGAGCTGATGTTTCTCAGGGCTATGTAGCAGGTACTTTGCTAAGTCTTTTACACATATATGAGGGAGGTCTAATAGCTTGTCCAAGATCACAAAGCCAGTGAGTGTCAAAGTTGTCATTTCAACCCCAAAAGCTGACTTCAGAGCCTGCATGCTCATCCGGTGTGCTATGTCTGTTTTAAATCAAGTTTATTAGCTCTGTATGCAGTCACAGATGCACCTGAAGCTAAAAGTAGAGGTCATGTAATATAGGCTCCAGAAATGTATGTTTGATATGAGTCCCCTTCAAAAGCCCCCAAGTATGCATATGTCTATGTAAATGTTTGGAAGCTTCGTACTTACTATAAATGAAAAAGTTACGTACGTTCTTTTATGGTTTACAAGTCATTTTCACATGTATCCTATAAACCACCTGGAAATGTTGAGAGCTATAAGCAACCTAGGCATTACCTTACCCATTTTGCAGATGAGAACATTGAGGAACAGTGCATGTTCACCCACTAGACAGCAGGAGAACCATGCTTCCTGGTTCCCCATCCAGCCTGTGTTCTGATCATCCTTTTTACCTATCCTGTCTGAATTAATTAGCAACCTTTCATAACACAGTGATAGCGGTGCTCCTAAATATTTGGTAAATCAAACGAAAGATTTTCTAAAATCAGAGCATATGTCAAAGTCAAAGCCATGATTAGGACCATGAATTTGTAAGTCTGCACTTTGTCGGAGTCTCTCATTGTTGGACTTTTCATTTTCTTTGAGAGAATGAGGTTGTTTAAGGTTTTGTTGAACTGGAAAGAAGACACAGAAAGCCAAACAGGTCAGATTGTTTACATTAAATATCTATAGCTTTTTTTTGGTTAATCAATTAGATAGGAGGAATCCTTTGACATTGTATACACATATCAAATCATCACGATGTACACTTTAAATATATTACAGTTTTGTCAGTTAGAAATATTGAGAGTTTTTGCAGAAAAATAGACATTCCCAACTTCTCTTGAAAAATCAGAGATCTGGAAACACGGAGTCCCCTTTTCCTCAGGATGCTAATTACCTGGCACCGAGTCCCCTGCTCCCCTCAGACAGGTTGCCCTCTCTCCAGCTCTCCCTTCAGACCTATCATTTGTGCCTCTGGCCTGACACTGTAGACACAGGAGTTTGCTTCATACTCTGGCAGGAGAACAAAACCCCTCCTAGGAGCTGAAGGTTCTACTGATTCTTTTGAGAATTCATTATCTCCGTCCTCCAAGTATGATTCTTGTCTCTGAATCTTCATCACTGGGGGCTCTCAACATGCACGTTTTGGAACCTTCTCCCAAACCTGTTTGCAGTAGGGAGTCTGAATCTGCACGTTAGCATCTCTCCAGGTAATTGTTATGTCCACTGATGGGTGAGGAGTGTACATTCAAAACATACCAGAAGTGAATATACGTTGGCTCCTAGAGAACTCAGGATGACTCTTCTAAATCTTGCCAAGTTTGGAATTTATTTTTTTAGTGATCAGTAATTTCAAAATGTTTCTTCCATGTTGGCCTAATTTCCTTTTTCTACTTCGGAATTCTAGGTGCTTTCTTAATCTGCAGTCATAGATATAAATTGTAAGACTAACTCAAATTGGCTTAAGCAAGAATTTAGGGGATCAAGCAGTTGAAGAAGCCAGGAATACATGGAATCAGTAGCTGAATTAGGGCCATTTGGTGACTTTCTCTATCTTTCATTTCTGCCTTTCCTCTTTGTAGGCTTAATTCTAAGGCAGGTCTTGCCAAGCTGTGTCAAGATAGCCACCAGCACCTATAGCATGAGAATCTGTCAGCTTAATAATTTTAGCATCAAGAGGATAATTCCAGCAAATACTTCTATGCCTGACATTCATCGGTTTGCTTTGGATCATGTACCCGATACTATCACAAAGGCAAGAGTAATAATAATGTGACGTAGAACCAGCACATGACCTAGGAGTGGGTTTAAGTCAGTCCCCACCTAGACCACCAGGATCTTGAATGGACACATTTCCAAAGGGAGGTATGAGAGGGTTTTTTAGGAAAAGATGGGAGAGATGCAAGGCAGCCTCTTCAATGGTGGTGGATTTTTGGTGGAGGTGCTTGTTTAATAGGCTCGACATGTCCTCCATCCAAATGTTGAATTACTTTCATTCTCATGTGCGTCTCTGGACGCTACTCATCAGAGAAAAATTTGAAAACAGCCTTTTATTATTCCTCAGTCTGCTTTCAGAAATCAGAAAGGTCTACAGGAGAATTACTGTGGGAGATAGAAAATAACTACAACCCCTGATTATTATGTTTTAAAGCCCCATGGAGAATGACGTTTAATATTCTTGGCCTCTATAAAAATTCAGCCAGAATGTCAACAGTGCCATTTGTGGATAGTTTGATGACATTGCCTCTTGATGCTTCTAGTTAATAAGAAGGCAAGGAGATTCATGTACTTAGAGTCTTCTTTTAAGACCCAAGTCAAATTAGTCCACCCACATGATCCTGTTCTGGGGGTAACTTTCTTGGTTTTCACAGGAACATTCCCCTCACTTTTCCAAAAGAAGCTCGAATCTGACTCACTGGTATAGCTAGCTGTGTATATTCTAAAGTTTTGTATACTTTCCAGTTTGATGTGTCACTCTTTGATCTTTGCCACTGTCTACCAGGAATATTTTAAATAATTGATACAAGAATGGTAATGATGCCACTGTAGCTGTGTTTTCAGCATGGACTTTATTCTTGCCCTTCAATGCCCGCTGAGTCATGGAACCAAATGGTACCTAAGAGCAAGAGTATGCCTCAGTCTGTGTTTCGATGGCCTTATTAGTGCAAGGGACTTGAGGTTTTGAGTCATGAATGTTTCTTCTTTGGCATGTCCAAGATTTTGAGCAATGCATTATTTGAGCATGTCTTTCTCTTCTTTCTTTTTAGGTTTAATAAATGTGGTATGTCATTTTGATGTTTTCTGTTGAAAGAACTAAATGGAGTAGAGTTGATGGCCAGCAATTAGGAAAGAGTGAGGTCTTTTAAGAATATAAATGCGGACAGTAGTAAACTCCCTGGTTTAGGATATGTTTGATGAGTTTCCCTCTCTTTCTCTCTCTCCATTTTCCTGCAATTTCACAGCCGATTCTGGTGACCAAGAAGAGCACACTCTCCAAGAAACAGCACTACCGCCTGTGAATAGTGGCATCGTCGCTGCTCCCATCACGGACGCTTCTCAGAAGTTCCCTCAATACCTACCTCTTTGTGCAGAGGATAATTTAGGTCCTCTACCTGAGAACTGGGAGATGGCCTACACCGAAAATGGAGAAGTCTATTTTATAGAGTAAAGTATACCGTTCCTCCTCTCTGAAGTTCTCTTCCTTTCTGTCATCCCCTTCCTTCCCGCTCTGTGGTGGCTCTGCTGGTAGATTACATCTAAAAGGACTGGTCGCGGGCTCATGGTAGGCTTTTACACAGTTTAACCAGCTTGGTCCAGAAGAACAATTAGCATAGCATCCTAATCATTGAGTCTGGGGAACTTGAAGAAGCATAAGGTTAATAATTTCCCTAAAGAGTGGGATACCACATTTCGGTGTATATATAATGGCTTGGCATATAAAACCTTTAAAAAAAAAAAAAAGGAAGGAAGGAATATATTGAGCCATTAAGAAGAGGTAAATCCTCTGGTTATTTTTTCTTATTTGGGTTGTGGGGGTTTTTTGTTGTGTTTTGGTTTTGGTTTTGGTTTTAAGAGTTCTTCATACATTCTTGGATACAGTTCCTGTATCATCTTTGTGGTTTGTGAACATTTTCCCTAAGCCTGAGTTTTCTTTTCATTGTCTTGACTGCTTTTGAGAGCCCAAAGTTCTTAATTTTGAGGAATTTTCATTTATCAGTGTTTTTCCTCTATGGGCTGTGCTTTTAGTGTGCTGGCTGAGAAATTTTTGCTTAAGTCAAAGTGATAAAGCTGTCATTGTCTGCTCTCTTTGTTTCAGAAGTTTTATAGTTTACATGTAGGTCTCTGATCCATTTTAAGTTGATTTTTTTTTTAATATGGTGCAAGTACTTGGATTAAAATTTGAGAATACGGAAACCCGCACCACCCCCCACCCTTATCTACTCTCTTTCCATGGTTTTAATTACTTGTGGTCACTGCGTTCTGGAAACAGGTGATCCTCCTGGCATATTGTAAGATCAGTAGTAGCCTAATGCTACATCACAGTGCTTATATCGTTCACCTCAGTTCATCTCACCACGTAGTTTTGTGTTTTGTCATCTCATGTCATTACAAACAAGAAGGGTGAGTAGATGAACTAAAGTATTTTGAGAGAGAGAAGCCACATTCATAAAATTTTCTTATCATATTGTTATAATTGTTCTCTTTTACTATTATTGTAAATCTCTTACTGTGCCTACTTTATAAATTAAACTTCATCATAGGTATGTATGTATAGGAAAAAACATGGTATATGTAGGATTCAGTACTATCTATAGTTTTAGGCATCTCCTGAAGGTCTTGGAACTTAGCCTCTGTGGATAAGGTGGGATTACTGTACACGGACATGAAAAGTCTTTCAAAATTATAAAACTTCTCTCTATATATGTACATATGCATATATATGTATATAAAACATATTATTAAAGTTAAACATCTAATAAATAACCTTGACTAAAAATGGAAAAATAGACAGTCATAACCATTCTAAAAAATCTAAGATAATACAAGTTTTCAACAAGTAATAGTTAATTTCTAAAATGCTGCATTTTGGCTCTATCATCAAGATTCTCTGTTAAGATTTACCACGGTTTTATGGACCACTAAAAAAGAAAACGAAATGGCCAATTAAACTATAAAATAAATAAAAATATAAGTAAATCTATTATACTCAACTAGATTGAAGTTGAAGGTCTGCTGTTCAGTGAACAAGAACAAGGCAAAACTGACAAAGAAAAAAATTAGAGAAGACACAAATTACCAGCATTAGGAATTAAACAGGGAATCACCGCAGACCCTGAAGACATTAAAAGGTAATCAGAAAGTGCTGCCAACAAATCTACACACATAAATTTGACAACTTAGATAAAATGGACCAATTTTGTGAGAAGCACGAACTATCACAACTCATTCAATATGGAACAGATAATTTAACTAGCTCTATAACTATTAAGGAAAATGAATTTGTCATTTAAAAACTCGTGAAAAAGAAATCTCCAGGCCCAGATGGTTTCATTGGAGAACCGCTCAGAGAATTACATTTCTACGCAGTCTCCTTCTGAAAATAGAAGTCGAGGAACATTTAGCAGTTATATTTATGAAGCTGTTGTTACCTCGTTACCGAAAACAAACAAGGACAATCTGAGAAAATAGAGGACTACAGAGTTGGAGTGCCTGGGTGGCTCAGTAAGTTGAGCATCTGACTGTAGGTTTTGGCTCAGGTCATGATCTTGGGGTCCTGGGATTGAGCCCTGCACTGGACTCCACGCTCACCTCAGAGCCTGCTGGAGATTCTTTCCCTCTGCCTTCTCCCACTGGCACGTGCTCTCTCTCTCCTTCTCTCTCTCACTTTAAATAAATAAATAAAAATCTTAAAAAAAAATATATACACCATGACCAAGTGGGAATTATCCTAGGGATACAAGATTGGTTCAATATGTGAAAAATTCCTAAATATAATCTACCATATTAAGAGACTAAAAAAAAAATCACATGATCATATTCATCAGTGCAGTATTTGACACAATTCAGCACTCATTCAAGATAAAAATTCTCAGAAAAATAAGAAGAGAGGGGCATTTTCTTGACTTGATAATATCTACCAAAAATGTACAGCAAACATTACACTTCATGGTAAAAGACCAAAAAATCCCCAAAACTAAACAAAAAACAAAACTTTCCCCTGAAAGATTAGGAACAAATCAAGGATATTAACTCTCACCACTTTTTTTTTCTTTTAAGATTTTATTTATTTATTAGAGAGAGAGTGTGTATGGGGAGGAACAGAGGGAGAGAGACAAGTAGACTACTCACTGAGCTTGGAGCCCCACACAGGGCTTGATCTCACAACCCTGTGATCATGATCTGAGCTGAAACTAAGAGTCGGTCGCTTAACAAACTGAGCCACCTAGGTGCCTCAGTTCCTAACACTCTTAACATGATCCTGGAATTTCTAGCCAGGAAAATAAATCAAGAAAGAGAAATAAAAGACCTACAGATTTAAAAAGAAAGAATAAAACTATCCCTCTATGCAAATTACATGGGTATATACAAGAAATGTACAAAATCACAAAAAAATGTCCAAAAAAGTTCTAGAATAAGTGAGTTCAGCAAAATAACAAGATAAAAGATAAGCATACATGTATATCTATATGAACATGTGTACCACAAAATTCAAAATAAAATATAATTCACATTAACTTCCAGAAAAACAGTACTTACATCTGAATCTAACAAAACACGTACAAGATATTATATGCTACAAACTACAAAATATTGATGAAAGAAATCAAAGAAAGTTTAAGCGAATGGAGAGATGTCCCCTATTCATGGACTGAAAGATGCAGATTGAAAGACGCAATCGTATATTAAGATGTCGGCTCTTCCAAAATGGATATATAGGTTTCATGGAAATCTTGTCAAAATCTCAGTGAGATTTTTTGTTCATAGAGACAAGTTCACTTTAAAATTTATATAGAAAGGCAATGGAACTAGAATAGCTAGAAAAGTTTGGTTTTTTTGTTCTTGGGGGTTTTTTTTATTTGTTTTTTTTAACCCACAACCCTGAGATCAAGACCTAAGCCGAGATCAAGAGTCAGACACTTAACCAACTGAGCCACTCAGCTGCCCCAGAACAGTTTTGAAAGAGAAGAATAAAATTAGAGTAATTAGTCTACCAGATAACAAGACTTATTATAGAGCCACAGAAACAAAGACTGGGTTGTATTGGTGCAGATCAATGAAACCTAGGAACAGATGCACAAATATATCCAAGTGATTTTCAACAAAGATGCCAAACCCATTCATTGCAGGGAAGACAACCTTTTCACGGAAGTGGTATTAGATTTAGTATTTAGCCAGAAGTAAATAAATTAACCTCCACCTCAACCTCATACCTTATTCAAAAAACTAACTCACAATAGATCATCACAGACTTAAGTGTAAAGCACAAGGCAATTGAAGTTCTTGGGAAAAAAATTGGGGGTGCCTTCTAGGACTAGACGAGTTCTTAGACTTCACATCAAAAACATGAACCCTAAAAGGAATCTTTGATAAATACTAATGTCATCAAAATGAAAAACATTTGCTTCAGAAAAGACCCTAATAAGAGGATGAAAAGGCAAACTACAGACAGCAAGTATTTGCAAACCCCGTATCTGAAAATGGATTGATATCTAGAGTATATAAAGAACTCTCAAAACTCAACAGTAACATTAAAAAAAAATTCAATTAGAAAATGAACCACAGACGTTTCACTGAAGAGGATATACAGATGGCAAATAAGCACATGAAAAAAAATGTTCACCATCATTAGCCATTGGGAAATGCAAATTAAAATCACAAAGATATCATTACATCCCTATTAGGAAGGCTCAAATAAAAAAAATAGTTAATAACAGTAAATGATGGCAAAGATGCAGAGAAACTAGATCACTCATACATGGTTGGTGGGTATATAAAATTGTATGACATTCTAGAAAACAGTTGGGGAGTTTCCTATAAAACCAAACATGCAACTACCATATGACCCAGCAATTGCACATTTGGCCAGAGAAGTGAACACTTAACATTCACACAAAAATCTGGACGTGAATGTTTATAGTAGATTTATTCCAGAGAGCCAAAAACTGGAAACAACCTACATGCCTTCAATGGTTAAACTCTGGTACCTCCATGCCATGGAATACTACTCAGCGATAAAAAAGAATTAATTATCAAGATATGTGACAACCTTGATGAGACTTACACTGGATGAAAAATAGCAATCCCCAAAGATTACATATTATGATTCCATAGAACATTTTTGCAATGACAAAACCATGGAAATGGAGAGATTAGTGGTTGCTAAGGATTTAAAAGCGGTTTGAGGGGGCAGGGACTTGAAGAAAACCAGGTGTGGCTATGAAAGGGTAACTTGAGGAGAAATCCTTGTTATGATGGAAATGTTTTCTATCTTGACTGTATGGAGAGCAATATCCCCCAGTTGTGACATCATACTGTAGTTTCGTAAGATGTTGCCATTGGGGGGCTCTGGGTATAGGGCATGTGGGATCGCTCTATATTCTTTCTTATAACTACACTTGAACCAACAATTATCTCAAAATACAAAAGTGTTTTTTAAAAAATCATAAATAATCTTTGCTCCCAGCAATGGCCATTTTTACTATCTTGCTCACGTAGGAATAGCACAGACCATGGGTTCTAGTGTTGGACTTCCTGGGTTCGTTGCCAGTGTTGCTAGGTCTCAACAACATAGGCTTGTACAAATTTCCTCACCTCTGTCCTCATCTTTCTCATCTGTAAAGTATATTAATACTGCCCTCATAGGGTAATCTTAAGGATTGGTAAATTGTAACATACGTGAAAAAGAACAGATTTTGGTAATTGTAAGTGGACACAGAAGTAGTAGTTGACAACAGTTGTTTACTATGTTACCTTTTTTTTCCTTTTCATACAGTTGAGGTGATTTGTATATATATTTGCACATTCTGTTTTTCACTTAAGCCTTAATTTTTTTCAACAATTAATAAGACTTTAATCTCAAATAACTGTGGCAGTGTTTTTCAGCATTTATAACCTAAACTGTAGACCTCCAAAAACGATTAAAGTTACTACCTCAATTTCCAAAAAAATGGTTTTAGTTATTTATTTTTTTCATTTCTTGTTTTCATTTCTGGTTGGCAGCTCGAACTACTTGGCCTTGTAGTTCGTTGTCGTTCCCCGCCCCCCGCCCCATTGAGCTTGCATAGGGTGGCCCCAGGAGCTCATGCAGAACTTTTTTCCTGGGTCTTGAGCTGCTTCTGGGTGGTTCCTCTAGACATTCTCGACTGGCTTCTGACATGAGTGCAGGGCGGCTAATCAGGAAGAGTACTGTGGACTCTCAGACCTTCAAGGTCTCAGTCAGTGTCTGTTGAAACACTTCATCTGGAATTGGGCTGTGCCCTCCAGAAGGCAGACATATTTAGCTTCTTCAAGCTTTGTGGGGGTTTTTTGGGCTAGGTTCTGTTTATGATAGGTAATTCTAGGTTGCCTTCACTTTGTGTGTAATGTAATTCAGGATGTGATTAATGATAGGTATTAGCCTCTGAGCCAATTGTGTGAACTGAGGTAGTTTCAGTGTGAGGGGAAATCTTATGTAATATAATGAGTGAAATAGCAGCCTTCTTTGTGAATTCCAGCATCCAGGGTTTAAGTCAGAGGCAAATTTAAAGCAAATTGAAGTTTGCTCTTGTGCAAAGGTTAAGACTGAGATAAGTCTAGACAAGAGGAGACAATGTGGACAAGGGGTATCCTTTGAAACTCATTTTTTTTTTAAGATTTTATTTATTCATTTGACACAGAGAGAGAGATTACAAGTAGGCAGAGAGGCAGGCAGAGAGAGAGGAGAGAGGAGGAAGCAGGCTCCCCGCTGAGCAGAGAGCCCAATGTGGGCCTCGATCCCAGGACCCTGGGATCATGACCTGAGCCGAAGGCAGCAGCTTTAACCCACTGAGCCACCCAGGCGCCCTGAAACTCATTTTTAAAAAATAAAACTGGCATCATGTATTAAGCTTTCCATAATGGGATGATTATACCTTAGATAAATAAAAGTCTACCTAAGGCCCTTCCCACACCTTTTCAGATTTCAAACTTGGGCCCTCTTCTGGTTTGGGTTTGCTGTTGGGTTAGCTTTGCTCTGGTTGAGGGGAAATGTTCAAGAGCCTGTGATTCTTTTGTCACTGGGGTTTTTGCCTTTTTTTCCCCCCCTTTTCAAATGTATTTCTTGTTTTTGTTTCTTGATTTCAGCCATAACACAAAGACAACATCCTGGTTAGACCCTCGGTGCCTGAACAAGCAACAGAAGCCTCTGGAAGAGTGTGAAGATGATGGTAAGGGGCTAGGAAGGTCTTGTTCCAGTGAGCTGGGGACTTATTCACATGTGCAAATTTTAAGGAGTTCTATAGTAAGGTCAACCAGGTTTTAACAAGTGAGTTTTTAAAAGGTCATCCAATTTCTAGTAAGTGACCTATAGTTTCCAAGAGCAGCAGGGGAATCAGAAATGTTTTAAAAGAACAGTTCGTTTACATATAAAGGCAGATACGTGCTAGTGTCTCCGTTAGAAACAACTTTAAGACTGTCCAACTGTTTCAGTGAAGGTACAACCTCTGCCTTCAGGACCCTGGGGAAAATTCAAGAAAAGCTCTTGGAATATTGAAGCCAGAGATGCTCTCGTTCCTTACTTGTTGGATCCGAATCCTGTATTATAAAAGTCTTAAATGAAAAAATCAGGAACTTTCTTGAATTCTATATGTTTCATAACTTGACATGGGGAAGGCGGATCATGACTTCTTTGGGAATGTCTGTGTAACTTAGAATATATCCTCATTATCCGAAAAGTACATTCTTCTAAGAAAGAGCCTGAGGTGTTACCCTTAGCGTGATTCTACCTGTTAATCTCGAAAAAGAATCAGTTGACTATTGTTTATTGACTAAAGTTTGTTTCAAGGTTTTGGGATTTCTGATTACTCTTCCAAAATGAAAAAAAAAAAATTAGAACAAATGTGTGCTCTTTCAGTACACTGGAGTCTATCCCAAGTCCTACCAGAACTACTTTTTTGACATGGATGAATTAAAAGGGAAATGGCTTGTTTTGCTACTCATTATTCATCTCTGGCATTTGAATTAGAGGTATAATTATGGAGTATGTGTTTTACTATAAGATAATGAAACTTTATTAATTTGTCCTATGGTGCAGAATTGTTGAATATATAAACTTGAGGTTTGTCTGAAAATGTAAGCCAGTAAAGCTGGCTTTATATAAACACTGCCAAAACCTTGTACTCCCAGATCCTTCTGCTCTACACGGATTGCAGATACCATGAAATGAGCATAAAATTGCATGTTCATATTTATCTGAGTGATTCCAAATGGAAATACAAATTCTTCTGACTAAGGAGGCATGCCTGAGATGCTCATTTTATTTTGGTTGCTTAGTCCCATTCCTGAAGAAGAAATGGAGTGTGTGTGGGGTCAGCTTCATTATTTGCTTCAGGGATAAGGAACTGTCCTGACTCTTCAAATATTGTATTTCATATATAATATTAAAGTGACCAATTTTCAAAGATTAGAACATAAAATACATTCAACCATAAAATTTCAGGGAACGAAATTTAATCTTTATTTGATGGTTGATGATTGTGAAGTCATTTTTGACTTCTTATTACTGTAGGAGAGCTTCACTGTCGGTCCCCATTTTAATTACACTGGGAACATACGAAAATGGCTGTTAATATATTTTATAGATGATAGAAGACTCCAATATCTTTTACCAAGAGAAACTTAATGGAATGAAGCGTTGAGTAGAATTGCTGAATTATTTTGTGACCAAATCTAGTACAGTTGACGCTTGAACAACACAAGCTTGAACTGCACTGATCACTTTTATGCAGATTTTTTTCCATAAATATATTGGAAAAATCTTTGGAGACTTCTGATAATTTGAAAAACCTGCAAATGAATCTTACAGCTTCACAGTACCAAAACTATTAAGAAAGGTTAAGTATTATGGAAAGACTACAGTATATAATACTTATAATGTACAGAAGTGTTACTTGACAATATTATTGGTAAGGTTTTCAACAGTAGACTATTTGTAGTTAAGTTTTGGGGAAGTCAGTAGTTAAACACAGACTTTTTACTGCGAACAGTCAATACCCCCAACCCCTGTGGGGGTTTTTTTTGTTTGTTTTTAACCCCTGTGTTGTTTAAGGGTCAACTGTTAATGTTTAATTCTTTAAAATTCTTGTCATTGCTGTTAATTATATTATCACTGGAACAAGTATGTATTCATACCAAATTCCATTAGTTTATGAATTATCCCTTAACACTAGGATTCACATAACCTTTTTCTAGTAGAAATTACGTGTGTGTCTGTGTGCCTGCATACACAAACAATATAAATATATAACCAGATGTTACCACTCTGTCATTTATCAATCCCCACACCTGCATTTTCTGTTGCCTGTTAACACAAATCTGCCTTGTGTTGTTTATGTCATGACACAAAGAAGAATAACATTGTTGGTCACAGTATTGCTCCTGTATTTCTTTCTGTTCTGTGGAAGTCATACACACATGGAATGTAACAATGTAGCATCATACTTACTATAAAAATTTTGTATATTGTTTCCTAACTCAAAAAAGTGATGAACTGGTTTGGGATTTTGATCTTCAGCGTATAACTCCTTTTGTTGTTCCTGCGTTTGTAGTTGAATTAGAAGCCTTTCACCTTGCCTTTGAGCAGGCCAATATTTGCATATGCCTTGTTGATCACGCTCTTTATCTGAAAGAGACTTCAAACTCAGTCTGCTTAAAACCCAGCTAATGATCTCTCCTCTCAAAACCTGGTCCTCTGTAAGTGTTCCCTATCATGGTCGAGAGTAAAATTCATGCATACCTAAGAGTCCCCCTTTGATCTACTACTTCTCTTGACTTTATTTCATCCCATCTACCCTCTGAATTTACTTTGCCTCCCAGATATCTTGGGAATCAGTTCACTATTTTCTTCACCACCTGTAGCATCCTCATTCAGGCCACACTCATCTCTCACCCCAGACTCTTTCCCACTGTCCTTACACTGTACCCAGAGCAGTCTTTTAAAATGTCAGTGTGATTGTGTTATGGACCACCCCTTCAAGCCCTATTCACTGGTTCTCTGTACCACAAATACTCAGCCCTCTCCATAGCTGGTCCCCAAGCCCTAAGTGGTTTGACCTTTGGCTTTTCTCACTTTTGTTCCTCTCCACTCTGCTCTTCAACCCCATTCGTTCTCTCTTAGAATATTCTTACATTTCATAAACAGTTATTGGTTGCCTTCTATATGTCCAATGTGTCCTAAGAACTTCATATGTATCAATGAAAACAACAGTCAGAATGCCCTGCTGTTAGAAAGCTCAAATTTCAGTTATTCATCACTTGAAGTATTTTTGTTAAATTGTTCATATCCTTTGGATTATAGCTCAGAGGCTTTTTCTGTGACCTTTCCCTCAGATATAATTAGGTCACTCTGTGATGTGTGTTACTTTAGAGAAATAATCACAGTTTTAACTTTAGTTTTATTTATAGGAGTATGGGATTTGTCTCCTCCAAATGGATATTTGATCTGTCACTTTGCACAGTGACTGGCCCATAGTAGGTCTCTTATTAAATGCTTATTGGAGAAATGAATGAACACACCCCCAAAGACATTATTAGATAATATTTAAATGGACATTTTCTCAAAAGAGTTTATGTAAATAAGATTCCATTTTTCAGAGACAATGCCAGCACCAAAATTTATTGTTGACAATTGAATCACTTTTAAATCAAAATTTATTGTTGGCAGTTGAATCACTTTTTACAAGGCGTATAGCGCCATGTTGATTACCAAAGTCAGTAATGGAGACATCCATCCATCCATTTTGAAATATTTAGTACTTACCGTGTACCAAAAAATCCTGGGCACTGAGCATTTTGCAATGGTGAAAACAGTTTTATTCCCTGTGTTCGTGGACCATACAGTAGAGGGAACAGCCACTTGCTCTGTAGCTGGAGAGACTTTATGCCTGAAATGACTTGTTGTGTGCCCGTCTGTGTTCTCATTTATCATACAGTGTTTTACTTACAGCAGGAGGAGGTCAAGCATGGAAAAGATCTTGACTGTTTTTGCCCCCTGACTTATTGAGAACATTTTCATTCTAATATTTCTGAGCTGTTTGACTTAAAAATCCTATACAAACTAAATGATGCCTTCCCATATTCATTTCAAGGCAGCCTTCAAGTCTCCTTCCCTAACGTGCAACATCCTGACATAATTCCTCTCTAACTCCCACTGTAAGATGCTGTTAAGTGTAGCTCATTTTACAATCTGCATTCTCAATTTGACCTCGCCTTCCATTTTTCAGGCAGCAGTATTAACTTCTAAGTTAAGTAATGCTTTAATTGTGAGTATAATTGCTTCACTGATTAGAGGATTATTGCAGGATTAAAAGGTCTAATATTGAAAGCTGTAACATCTTTGTTTGCCCGAAATAAGGTCTGTAATAGTGACTTCCCACTTAAGAACATTGAAACCACCAAGGTATTTGTCATCTTCTCCCACCAATCAAACCCTATTCTGACACACGAGGAAGTGAGCCATATAATTATGTTGCCAATATCAGCTCTTGCCGTTTTGTGATTTACACTGAGGTCTCCGGTTTACTAGCCAAGCCAGTGAGGTAGGCCACAATGCAGGTAAGGACAAAACGGAGTGATGTGTTTGCTGCTGTTTTTCTGAGGGGAGTATTCTTTCTTGGTGTTGGTGTCTCAATTTTTCTTCTCTCTTTTCTGTCTCATTCCCGCTATTCCTTTGGAGAAGAAGGGGTCCACACCGAGGAGCTGGACAGTGAACTAGGTAAACCTTCCCGGCCTGCTGCCGCTGCCTAACTTGACCCGAATGCTTTTTGTCTCCAGTGAATTGCTTAATCCTTCAGTTCCTTTAGTTTTTACTTCTTCAGTGATGATTTTCATTCTGGCTTATCCATGAAAGGTCAATCTTACAACCCTGGCATCTGACTTGTAGGCATCACGCAGAGTTATAATAAATTGTGTCTACAAAGAAAATGTCTGAGCACATTGAGACTAGAACGAAAGTTAGCAAATTGGTGCTAGGTAGTCTCGTGAACTGAGGATGAAGAGGATCCTGGAAAGAGTAGACACTTGCTATGTGCCTTCATCTCCGGTATGACCTATCTCCACCTCATTCCTTGTTTGGGGAGGTGGTTATGTCCAGGGCCCATACAGAAAAGCAAAGCAAAACAAAGCTGAAAACACACCAAACTCATCAAGGATCTTTGTAGGAGTGATAGCAATACAGGAATTCTCCTGATCAGCTAAATAGTTAATAAGTCTTAGTCTTGGATAATTAAGTCACCAGCCACGTGATGACTTTGTAGATGTAGTGAATGGCTTGCAAACCAGATACTGAGCTTCTATGTGACATTTTCCTTAGAGTGTGTGTATCCGTGTAAAGCACATCTTGACTAGTCTAACTGTTGCAGTTAGGAATAATTTACATTTGCAGATCATGCCAAACACTTTTATCTTTGCTGTTGGAATATATTGGATTTTGTTCTATGCTAAGTTTTATGTTCAGGTTTGAACAATATTAAAATTAGTTTGCGTTCTGTCTGATGCACCTATTGAAGGATAGATTGGAAAGCTCAGGTTTTCAAGCTAAATTGCACATAAAAGCCTTCGCTTCTTGAACATTGACCATCGTGTATTTTTGAGATAGAAGATTGTTTAACATCAATATGAAAAGAACTGTCCTGAGATTATTGAATCAGCCTAACATTTTTGAGACTGCCTTAAGAACTGAAAACATAAATACTTAATAATACAGATTACTGTTTTCCTGTGGTCTTGGTTTTGTTCATTATAAAATAATCAATCGTGGTTGACTGGAGTTACGATATAATGGAATTTAGCTCTGTTTTTCTTAATGTTGGGAACATATCCCATTGTAACTGATAGATAATGCCGGCATCGGTCAATAACGATTGAATAGAGTTTATTTTTAAAAGATACTTAATAAGTCGTCCTTGTCATTGTGGTAAGAAGGACTTGAGATTCATCCTGTGATATAGAACAATTTGAAATTTGTTTCATCAAAAAAATTAATTGATAATACTAAAGTAATCGAAAAAGACAACTAGTTTGTAAGACACAGAATGAGTGCCTTAACCATTTGCTGAACCGATTTAAATCACTCTTGCTTGGTGATTGATATGTCTGAGTGACCACCGCTATCTGTGGATGGCTGGTAGAGATAATACAACTGTGCACAGAGGCATGTTTGCTTCTGTGGAAGTTTAAATGTTGACATTTTTAGGAAAGACTTCTGTATTTTTTTCCCTTGTAACTGTAATTTTGTGGGAACTTTCCTATGCTGTTGAAGATTGAAGAAGTAAGCATTAATGACTGCATATATTGTTTCTCACGGTCATAGTGGTAATCCTGAGAGATGGTTTGGTGACATCACAGAACTGTCTCTAGGGGCAAATCAGGCTGCCTGGCTTCTTGTCTGGGCTTCCCTGTTTACTGGCTTTGTGACCTGGGCAAGTCACTCACCTTCTCTTAGCTTCCCTTTCCTTATCTATTAAGAGAGGCTGAAAGAGCAGCTCCCATTTTATTTGTGAGGAGACTTAATGAAAATGTGTCTTAATATTTGTCCCTGTGATCAGCACAGTGTTTTTTCTAGTACTTTTATTATTATTTAATTCCATCTTCTTGGACTTTTTAATACTCCTTGTGGTACTTTTTGCCTTTAAATAAGGGTCAGGAGAAGAATGTGTATGTAGAAATGACCCAGATGTGTCTGTGTGGGTAGAGATAGGACTCTTGATTTTTGCCTGCATGTATGCACTGTGTAAAGAGTAGTGTGTACACACACACATAGACACACACACACACACATGTAATTTTCTCTTGTATTCAAGATTCTATTGACAAGCTCACTGCCCATTTTCTTAATAAGAGGGTCCTAATTTCAAACAATAGCACCTGTCAGGTTTTCAGAGAACAATGAGATTCTAGATGTGACAAGGAAACCCTGTCTGTTATCTGCCTCTGAGAGGTGGGGGCAGTTGGCTTAGGTATTGGACACAGATCATTTGACTATAGAGTTGTCATTTATGAACTCTTTTGTTGCAGCTGGGTCAGTAGCTGCATTATGCACTTTGGGTTTGCAAAATTTATCACATGCTCTGCAGACATTTTCCCAGAATTGAGAAGTACTCCCTTTTTGAATTTTAGGGTATTGGGTGCTGGCACCAACTTGGAGAGGTAGAGACAAGGAAAATGAGGTTCCCTCTCCACCAAGGCTAAGTCACAGTTTTGAAATCTATCTGTGATCGTGAACATGACTTTCAGTCTATGTGCTGACACGTCTCTTCTGAAATGTAGAACATGGAGCTGCTTCATATTTGCTTCTGTGGGGACAATTAGTACAGAATGAATTCTTAAAGGCAGGGCTGGCTAACAAGCAGACCACATACATCTGTTCTGTTCCTTTCCTGATTTTTTAGAATGTTGCCATTTGTTGAGCCTACATACCAGGTGCTGTGTAAAATGCCTTAGAGGCATCCTCATTTAATCCATAGTTGACCATTCAAGTAAATCCAGGTGAAAGATGTAGTTGCAAGATATTCAGTAACTAGTCCAATATCAGACCTATGAAGTGGTAGAGCAAAGGTTCAGTCCCCAGTCTGGGGAACCCTGAAAGGGTCTTAGCTGCCTAAAATATCTGTAAAAGGTATTATATTTTGGTCTGATGTCCAGTAGTCGTTAGACATAGGGGCTGACCATTCAGGTGACATCAAAGTATTTAGTAAAAAAAAAAAAATTGTAATGTCATTATTTTCTGGACTTTGGGATTTTCTGTCATTGTCAGTTTTTTAGAACCAAAAGACAAATTCGAGGACAAACATCTTCCTTTTTTAAATTGATGACCCATTTCTATTTTAAGCATTAGGAGACTAATTCCTATTATTAAGTTAATCACTACATTGGAAGTGAGAAATCTATCTTTTCAACTGAAAATGAGTTTTAGCCTGGAAAACTGGAAAATTTCTGGGGTTTGCTAATCTGTTCCAGAAGATAGATGTGTTTAAATTTACAAACGTCCAGGAATATCAGTTGATCTGCCGCATTTCTCAACCCGAGAGTATAAAGTTGTTGGCTAGACAGCCAGACAAAGGTCAGAGGTGGCTTCTTTTTTTTTTGCACCCTCTTCAGACTTCTATCAAAGCACAAACTATATGGTGTTTGAATTGTCTATTAGTTGTGCCCTTGTAATTATCTTTGTGTTCTGGGTGCCCACCACACCCTTCAAGCAGACAATAGACACTCTCTAATATTGGCAAATTAATAATTGAGTGAGTTAACATATAGTACTATATTAGTTTCAGGTGTACAATATAGTGATTCAGCAATTCTGTATATTACTCCGTGCTCACTGTTAGGTGTACAAATGAATTAAATTCTTGATATTACCCGTTTTGTCTAAAGATAGGCCAAATATTCAAGGTTGCAAATTTTGGAAAAGATTTGGTTCCATGAAACAGAGAGTGGTCCCCTCACATTTACCCACTCTCCTACCCCATGCCTGAACAAACATGTGGGCCGTGCTCCAATTTGCATTTTTTTAGTCTTTGATTTCTCAACTCCTTGGAAATATTTTCCTGGTTCATTTTCATTTAAATGGTAATTTCCAGCTTTGTAAGGGGGAACCATTTCCCAGGCATTTGATTTGCATCAGTTTTCTTAAGGCCTGGTTGATAAAAATGCCAAGTGGCATCAACATCTGAAAATTGGACCTGTCTTGCATTTTAGTAGCTTATGTCTCCTGGAATTCAAAGACTTCTTTAAAACCTGCTAAGTGTTTAAAAAAAAAGAAATTAGAAGAAAAGGGGGAAAACCTGTCTCTTTGTTTGCAAATAGATAACATGTGGAGCAAAAACCATGAAATTAATGTCTCTTGATATGCAGCCAAATCTGAGCAAAACATAAACTTTGAGTAATTAGCGTGTGTGTTTGGGTGTACGCGCATGACTCCGTTTCAGTACGGGACTGTTTGTGGCACTTGTAAGCCCTGTGCCTTGAGGCCAGAGTCATCCTTTGGAAATAGTGACCACTGGGTTCCCTGAGTTTAAAAAAAAAAATGTAGTATTTCAAAATAAGTGATATTTTAGGTGTTTATGCTATTCTGTTCATGTTGGTCTTAACAGCTGACTTCTAGGAATAATGATTCACTTCGGAGTATGGCATTATACAAGCTTGCCGGAACCGTGTATATATCTGAATGGCTTTGAAATTAACTTGAGTAATTGCTGCTCTGCTTGAAAGAATTGCTTAATGACACAAAACACAACCTGGTTGCTTCTTTCAGCAAGTCAAATTATCTGGTGCAATGGGCTTTTTCAAGTAGGTTCTTATTGTGGCAAAACTCACTATTAGCTAGTTAATAAAGCTCCAGCCTTTGTAGGAAACCTTACCAACTGAAGTCCAGTAGAGCCTGGGTGAGTTTTCCAAAAGGCACACAAATCCCACAGTGCTGTTTTACATGAGCACGAGAAAGGAATGCCAGCTTCCCCCTTAACTAGTGAGTTCTCAGAAGGCAGGACCTGGGTTTCTGCTTTCCCAAGCAAAGTGCTGCTGAAGGTGGGCCTGTTTGAATATAGTGCTTGAGTGATAGATAGTTGAAAGCCCAACTCCATCTTTTACTTAATCGGCAGCATTTTAATTAGAAATAAGGGGGAAATAAGATGCAAATTTTTTTTTTCTGGGGAGAGCCGAAGCAGCACTATTGTATGGAAAATGAAAAGAAACATTAATTTTCATCCATTTTTGTTTGTGTGGTAAGGTGGTCTAGAAATACAATGAGAAAATTGTAAATAAGGTATAAACTAGGCATTCAAGACAAATTTTAACTATATTAACATTAAAATCTAATAGTTGATTGAGTACAAAGGCATCTGGGACTACATTTGATTAAGTTTTATTAGCTTGTGCAAAACATCAGTAAAGAATTGTTCCTCCTGTAGAAAAATATACTGTTAAATAAGTATAAGACTGCCTTCTAGTTTGTTGTTAGGATAGACAGTTTTCACTGGATTTAAGGTATTTTTATGAGTCTTTCTCTTCTTGCATCACTCAGTTGTTAAAAATCCATAGGCTCTTGAAGAATATGCTCTTCTTGCTCTAAATGTTCTTTTATTTTTCAGAATTGCCTGCTGGTTGGGAAAAGATTGAAGACCCTGTCTATGGTGTCTACTATGTAGAGTAAGTGGCTATCAATCTATATTGTAGTTTGTACTCCTCTATAATTATGTACATTTATGCTGAACAGAGTTTGTCATCATTATAAGGTACAAACTGATACTAATAACAACATAACAGTTTTATAATGAAGATATACATGCATATTTTAGTGAATGAGAAAATATTCAGCAAATCTGAAGACAGTAAATTATATTCTAAAATTCATGATGGCAAGATCTATGTCTTTTGTTCACCACTATCTTACCAGGACCCAGCACAGTCCTGGCATATGACAACTACTCATTAAGTATTAGTTGAATGAATGAATGAATGAATGAATGAATAAGAAAAGCAAACCAAATGAGTAGGTGTTATCTTCTGAAAAAGAACCTGTTTGCCTACTTTTTGCCCCACCCAGATCTGAACTTTTCAGTAATTTACTTATTTATTCATTCAGACTTTCAAAAAGGGCCAGACACATCTTAGTAATATATGAAATGTCACCAGAATTAAGAAGCTAATTCAGAACCGGCCCAAGCTACAAGACCTTGTATGGTTCTTTGCCTCTCCCTTGCCTGAGGACCATCGACATAACTCCTTTTTTTCATTTTTAAGACTCTTAAACCCTCCTCATGACCTCTGTAGTATGGACCTTATTCTAACACTCGGCATACACTTTGTCCATTCATTAGAACCATCTATTATTAGGATGGTACTGAAAAAAAAAACCAAGAGATTGGACATTGAGGCAGATATACTCTGTATCACTTCCTCTGAGAAGGATGAGAAATAACTAATAAAAGGTCCTTTAAAAGAAACAAATGCTATATAAATATTCTATCATCAGAATCCTACCTGGTGCAATGAAGATAACAAGCCAGCTTTCTATCCTTCATTCTGCTGGCAATAAAAAGTCATCTGTATTATGGCTTGGCAATAAGAGCATATGATGGAAATTGTAAAATGCTCAGCATCTTATTATAAAAAATTATGAGCTCAATATAGCAAGTATCATTGGCCTGTACTCACAGTGCTATCTCTGTACCTAACAGGAAGGATTTGGCGACTTGGGACATTGGAAAAGCAAGCTCCATTCATTCTCTGATACTTAGAAAATAAAATTCCATCATGTACCCTGCAGATCATCTTTGTTTCAGGAGTTTAGTGGGGTTTCTGTCTATTTGGGGTTCATTTGGAGTTCTCCCTCAACTAATTTGTGCATTAAGAGAGAAAGGGAAGAGGCGATAATAGCATTGTAAGATAAAGGGACCTGATTTGTGGGGAGAATTGTTACTTTCCTATCTGGTCCTCCTCCCTGTGTCTTAGCAGCTCCACCTGCCTGCTATCTTAGGCCATTTCTTAGCATGAAATGCCTATGAGAATCAGCAAGTAAGCAACCAGTCCTAGAAATGAATGGTAATTAGTCTCTCCATCCTGTTTGACAAGCCTGTCTTTAAGAAATATTTTGATTTCTGAATACTGTAATCACATAATAGGTATGTTCCCAAACCTCTAATGAAGTATGATTTTGGTGGAAAAAAGAAAGAATGTGTGTGTGCTTGTGTGTATATATTTGTAATATATGTGTATATACACTAAGGCCATGGCAAAAAAACATGCATGTACATGTATTCATATGTATGTATGTACATGTGTGTGTGTGCCTTTTTTTTTGCCATGGCCTTACTAGTTTTGGAGGCTTCTGCTGTATCTGGGTCTTTGTCACTTTGAACACATCACATTTGCTTAGGTTTGTGGCATTTGGAGTTTTTTTGCCTAAGGCTTAGACTTTTAATCCTGACTCCATGTCTATTGATGAAAATAGCTGACAGATGTTGGTAGAGCCCTTCTTTGAACTTGGGGTGAGTACTTCTGCCCCTGTGAACTGCGGCAGGAAGTCACGCAGCCCTCTGGCTTTGCATGTTACACACGATATCGTATCTCCGCCTTTAATCTCATTTTTTAAATTTTTAAATTTTTTTATTTTTTACCATTCTAACAATCTACTCTCTGTTGAATTAAAGCACCTGTCCCTGTAGGGTGCTTCCTTGGACACTGGAAGAGGCAGTGGTTAAAATCCTGGAATTTGGAAGCAGGCAGGCCTGAGCTTATATGCCTCTTTCTTGTTTACTAGCTGTGTTATGTTCCGTGAGTTATTAACTGCCCAGGAATTTACTGTCCTTACCAGAAAACGTGAATAAAAATGGGACCTACCTCCTGGCCTTTACTAAAGATTTTAAAATAAAATGCATGAAAAATGGATAGCATCGAAGCAGTCAGGATGTGGAAAATATTCATGTCTTCTTCCTCCTAACTGCACCTGTCAGCATCTCAGACCACCTACTTTGGTCAGTTCTCATCACGGGCCTTGGCCAGACTGGCATTGTGCTTGGGGGACGAAATGTTTCCTAACCCAATACTGTCTGCCTCCTGCTGCAGCCACATCAACAGGAAGACACAGTATGAGAACCCGGTTCTAGAAGCCAAACGGAAGAAGCAGCTGGAGCAGCAGCCGCCGGCACAGCAGCCCCAGCAGCCGCCGCAGCCGCAGCCAGAAGGTTGGCTTTCCCCTGATGTGTGGGCAGAGGAGCTCGGGGCAAAGTCTGGGCGCTGACACCCCCGTGTGGTCAGAACCGGCCTCTCTGTTCGCGTCCTTCCGCCTTGCGGCGGACCTGCTGTTCTACAGGGGGTGGACGATAGAGCTTCTGCTGGAGCTCCTCCCCCGAACCCAGACAGCTGGGGGAGCGGGGAGAGGGGCGGAGGGTGTGCAATCCTAAGCTCCGCCCTCCCCGCCCCCAACTCTCCACTTCAATTTAGAAATAGGCTGTCCTCAAACTGGAGAACTTCCTGTTGGCCAAGCATGCTTATAATACAAACTGGTGTCTAAATCCAGACTGCTCTGAGCACTTTAAGAGGAGTTCTTGTGTATGAAACGAGCTTCTAATTTTAGGAACGTGACATGTAGGAATCAGAAAAAGCTGGTAATTTGGGATGCTTTTTAAAAACTATAAATGAATTCATGCTCTTTACAAAAATATGAACAGTTCAAGAATGGAGAATATTAAGCTCTCCCCTGCTGGCTCCCATCCCATTCTCAATGATAAACACTGCACAGGATCTTTCTAGGCCTGTCATAGATGTATAATTTAACAAAAATCAGGTGATAACTTATATGTATGTGTGTGCACACATATATATATACACAAACATACATATATTAGCTTTATGACCTCATGTTCTCATTTAAATTTATTTCTTATACACATTTCAGAGCTGGTTAATATAGATTTACCCTCTGATACTTAAGGACTGCATAATTTTCCATTTTATGAATCTCTCCTCTTCATTTAGCCATCTTTTTATTAATAGATCTGATTATTAATAGTCATCTGTTTATTAATAGGGTTTTTTAGTTTTTCACTGCAACCTTTTAAAATGATAGGCTTAATAACCCCTCAATGTATAATGTGTAAATAGCAAATACATGAAAATCAAATATAGTACTTTTCTCATTATAATATTGAATATAATAAGTATAGGCCGTAGAGTAGAAGTTGGTAAACCTTTTCTGTAAATGGCCGGCTAGTGGATTTTTTAGGCTTTGCTGTTCATGCAGTCTCTATTACGCTGTTCATCTCTGCCCTTAAAGTATGAAAGCATCTATACACAATATGCAAATGAATTGTCGCAGCTGTGTTCCAATGAAACATTATATATGAACATTGAAATCTGCACTTCATGTAATTTTCATATATTAGAAAGTATTACCCATTTTAATTTTTTTCAACCATTTAAAAATAGAAAAACCATCCTTGGCTCAAAAGTTGTATACAAATAGACCTTAGGGCCAGTTCGGCCTCTGAGCCCTAGGTGGCATCCACTGCCATGGATTGTATTTTACTGTTGGGTTTTTGTGTGTTTTGTTTGTTTTTAAAGTAAGTTCCACGTCCAACATAGGACTCATGATTCCGAGATCAAGAGTTGCATGGTATACCAACTGAGCTGGCCAGGCACCCCCTAGACTGCATTTAAGATAGAGTGTGTACGTGTGTATCCGTGTGTGTGTCTATGTGTCTATCGAAAAGTTCTTTCTACCTTCATCTCTTTTCTATTTAAAAAAAGTCTTAAAATACTTTTTTTTTCTCCGAGCTGGTGAAGCTTCGTGGTGTTAGAAAGTACTGCTTGGGGAATGGGAGTGTACAGTTGAATATATTAGCTTGCTGGACAGTGACAGTGTACATCTCAAGAGTCACTCACACTGAGTTATTTCTGGGCCTCCAAGGGGAGTCGGAGCACAGTTAGGACACAGGAGTGTTGGTGAAGGGTCCCATTGGGGTCTGAGACATGGTACGGGACAGCACTTCGGCCGGCTGCTGAAATCACCTTTACCATATCAGACGAGCAGTCCTCAGCAGCTCAGCCCGTGTCTCAATCGCATCAGAGAAGTTTTTCCCTTACTGGGCTGGCATCAGTCGATTGTGTATCTTTCCAGATATTTTTTACTTGGTCTCACTTTGGACTCTCCAGCCAGAGAGAACTGAAGTTTTTATTGTTCATATCACAATATATTTTTCCTCAAAGGTCTTAGGAGAGAGAGACAAATAGTCAAAGTTATTAGGAGAGAGACAGACAATCAATGGTGTAAGAGAGAGAAATAGACACGCAGAGACACAGAGAGAGAGGATCCTGATGTTCTTAACAAAGAGTGGGGTCAGATGTGAATTTCTTTTCAATCTAAGCTCTCTGTGCCTGGTTTTTTTGTTTGTTTGTTTGTTTTCTGTGCCTGGTTTTATTGGTTTGGGTAGTTGTATAATTCAGAAGGTGAATCCTGAGTGATTTGATTAGCAGCTTGACGAAAAAACAGTACATTATTTCTTTTTCTTATAGAATGGACAGAAGATCATTCATCGCTTGTGCCTCCTGTCATTCCAAACCACCCTCCAAGCAATCCGGAGCCAGCCAGAGAAGCTCCACTTCAGGGTAAAGTGTTTTTATAATGGCTAGGTGTTGAGCTTCAAAATTAAATTTTTTTTTTTAAAGGAACTTTAGCTCCCACGTCATTTCTTTAATAGTGAAAACCGTAAGGTTAGAAATTCTACATGTATTGTTAATCAAACTTGTTGAGAAAATTGGAAACTTTTTTTGTATAAATTTCTGCAGCTAATTGTAATGCTCTGAAAATGATGGCGAATTGCCATTAGGGTTTCTCAGCCTTAGCACAGTTGAAATAAGTTGTTATTCTGTTCTAAATGCTCATCCCCTATTCTTGGTATAGTTTGGTATTTATGCTTCTTTTATAATGTTTCATTGGGTCTCACTCATTTACATTCACAAATCGTAGGAGCCCCTAGAGAGGTTCATTTTTGAAAACTGGTATCTCCAGACTCTTTCTACTTTCAGGCCTCATTATTCTTACGTGATAGAGAAGATTTAAGAGGGGTTTTTTGTTTATTTATTTCTTCTCTTTTAAATAAGAAAAATAGAATAGGCATTATATTCAATAGACCTGAGGAATGTTTATGGTACAGACCCATTAAGAAGATTTAAGTTCGTCTTCATTCTTTGTGCATTTTTAAAAAGGTATCGTTGTGTTAGATATTGAAAGATAAGTAGAAAAACTCTTTTCTCTAATTTCCATCCCTCCATTATAATTTTCATAAGAAAGAAGTTGTTTCCTTGCTAACCGGTCCTGTGAAGAGAGTGGTAATAATGCTATTTATGTAAAATAATTTCTCCTGGCTTGGGTACACATTTTTATGGTGCTATTGGCTTTAATAAACATAGACCACAGCAGCTAGTAACATTAATGACAGCAAGATTCTGGCCTCCTTGGCACTTTTTAAATATAAAACTCCTCCTTCCACCTCCCGCTGTCTCCCTTCCTTGCCTGCCGGCGTCCTGATCTCGCTTGGGGTACTCTCGGGAAGAAGCTGTGTGGTGAACTTGGTTAGACTATTTGGTATGAATTTTGCTAAGTTCACCACTCAGCAAAAATTTTCCTTTGATGAGCATCGCACTTCCAATTCTAACAGGTGGTCCTGTTCAAGAGAGTTGCTCTTAGGAAACCTCTCCAATTCCAGTTGGTGCTTACAGATTTCTGTAGCAACCCCTCCACTGCACCCACTGCACCACTGTCTTCCAAAATAACAGTGCCCATTTATTGGCCTGTCTTTATTTACCAGGCACCCACCCCCCTAAGCACTTTACCTATATTATCTGCCACAAGTATTCCTTACAATTCTCCTAAATAGTGAGGTTGGTACCACCATTGTCTCCATTTGCAGAGAGAGCTTTAGCAACTTGCCCAAGGTTACACAGCGGATGAGTAGTAGAGTGCCTGGTCTGGATTCTCATTGTTATTAGGAACAGTTAAACTCCTGGCTAAAACTTTTTTTGTTTGCTTGTTACATTTTTGTCTTTTTGTGTGCGGGGGTGACACCTCCCTACCTAGTCTAAATCTGTGCTGTCCAATTACAGACGTCACAGGCTGCATGTTGCCATTTAAATCCATTATGATAAAAAAAAAAGACAAATTCAGGGGCACCTGGGTGGCTCACTTGGTTAAGCAACTGCCTTTGGCTCAGGTCATAATCCCAGGGTCCTGGGATCAAACCCCACATCGGGCTCCCTGCTCAGCGGGGAGCCTGCTTCTCCCTCTCCCTCTCCTGCTACCCCGGCTTGTGCACTCACTCTCTGTGTCAAATAAATAAATTTTAAAAATTAAAAATTTAAAAATTTAAAATATAAAAATGACACATTCAGTTCCTCAGTTCCACTAGCCACATTTCAAGGGCTCAAGAGCTCTGCGTGACTAGTGACTGCTATATCGGACAGGGTACCTATGGAGTGTTGTCTTTGTCACAGAATGTGCTGCTGGACATCACGGGTCCAGGGTATGCAAACACTGGTGCCCAGAACAATGCCAGCCTGGGTGGGAAGCCAACTCCTAAGTGTTGTCCAAGAGCAGAATTTTAGGCCAAGACCCCAAAGATCCTGATTGAGTCTAGAATAGTCCCTACACATGAGTACTTTTAAAAAATGAGCTGCTGCTCAGGTGATTCTCATACATAGCAAGATGGTAAAACTGGTGACTTGACCGCAAACGAGGATGTCTGAGAAAATGACACGTACCACAGGGCTGCAGCAGAGAGCTCCAAATGCCACTGCCGGTGGAGAGAAAATCACTTCTCTCCCAAAGCTCCATTAACTGATGACCCACCGATATATAACACGTGATAAACCATGTGTGAATGTGAAACCCTGTGTTCTTCCCTCCCTAGTTAAGCATTGAAAAAGGAAGTCAGCGGTGTCATTTCCAAGCTCTGCTCATGTCTCTATTAAGTCGAAAACATTCTAAGTTCAAAATATGCTAATGGCTTAAAAAAAAAATTCATTCAGTTAAACTGCCAGGCACATTTTCTTCACATTCTCTACTTTGCCTATAATAAGGGTGAGAAGCTTAAACACCCCACCACCTCTTCCCGCCTTCTCAAAGACACGTTACATAGCCTTTCTTTGTGCTGTTGTTCATTCATTCATTGATTCAGCACAGATGTTTGGAGGGCATGAAATGATTTGGGCTGTATTCTACAAGCAGAAATCCCCTGGAACTCACATTGCTGGGGTTGTGAATTCACCTGCAGTGCCCATTGTGCACAGGATGGGCGAGAATGAGATCACCAAACCGATACATATGAGGTCTACCGTGTTGGATGGTGATAAATGCTAAGGGCAGAGATAAAGCAGGAAAGGGGGTTGGGAAATGTTGGAGGAGGTATTGCAATTTTTAGTAAGTGGTCAGAGGACGTTAGCCTAACTGAGAAGGTGTCTCTGCATAACTGAAATGTGTTTCCCTTCACGCTCTCCAAACTCCCTAGCTGCTCCTGCCTTAAGTATGTAGGCTATTCCCACACACCCCTGTCCTCAATTTTCCCTCTGATAATTGCCATGGCAGCTGTCTCCCCACAAGCCCCGAATGCACTTGACAGCAACTTTCTGATGTCTTGGTGGACGACCTTGCGTGGTGAATGCTTCAGTCTTGCCTTTCTTTAGCCACAGTGACAGGGGTAGTTTGTCAAGCTCCCAACCAGCCTTGGAACTGCCCTAGCGAGGGGGAGGTTTGTGAGCAGAGTTGTGACTCTGGGCAATTTAAAAGAACCTTTTTAAGAGCCGGAAACTTTTGAAATATGCAATTAAATATTGTATGTGTGCCCAGAGACCTTTTGAAAAAGGCCTTTTCACTATAGCTAACCAAAAATAACTTTCTTTCCTGGGTGCCAAGCTCTGGTGCAGGGGTATATGAAGACTTTTTCTCCTGGGTGTTTTGTTTTTGTTTGGATACCACATTCGAATAGAAAAGAAATAGGGCAGATGGGGAGGCTATTGCAGGCAGAGAGCAGGAGATAGGAAGTCTAATTAGGAGAGTTTAAAAAGTCTAGACATGAAATTACGTCCATTTTTTGGGATATCCAGAGAAATTCTAGTAAGTTTCTCCATGAGAAATGCCTGACAAAACCAAAAATAAAATTTTTTATTTGTGTGCAAAATATTATTGGGCATATCATTGGGAAAACTCACTAAAACTGTAGGTAACATGTTTGGAAGTTACTTAGCTGTATAGCTATTAATTTATTTTAGATAAGACAACTGAATTTGGTGGTGTATAACTCTTTTAGTAACTAATTCATTCAGTTTAGATGTTTTGGGTTTTTAAAAAAATATTCTAAGCCACGTGTCCTAAACTTTTTAAAGAATAAATCTTAGTAGTGGACATGTCTGGGCTATTTTACAAATTGTTAAAAGATGAAAATTAATAGGAAAAATGACTTAAATTTAGAATTCAATTCAAAGTAATGACTCTTCTTATTTTGAAAGTAGTGATTCTTTGTTTTTATCAAGTCATTCTTTGTGATCGTATGTTTCCTAGTATTTTCTATGTATGTTCAGAATGCGTTTTCTGTTTGATTAGAAACAAGAATTTTTGCTCTATTGGTTTCACAAGTAGAAGCCAAGCCCAAGGCAACACATTGGAGTTTGTACTGCAAAATAGAAACTATAGCAAAACAGAGGACGCAAAGACCCACTTCATCTTGTGTGAATTACCTCATGGCAGCCTGATTGCTATCAAACTACATGAACTGAAACCAAGAAGTGTTTCAGAGGATGGACCCCAGTTCCATTCTTCACTTCTATTTCCCTTTGGATCTTTATGCTGAAACCCTATAGGTACCATATCCCCCTTCTTAAACAAAGGGGTCTGGGATTCCCCTTATTACTGCCATCAAGAGAGGACTTTACTAAGACACCTTAAGCACAGGACCTTAGAGAGTGATCCATAAGTTGTGTCATTTCTTATTTAACTCATCTTTTCACTCATAGTGACATTTCTTATACTCTTCTTGTTTTCATCCAGGCAAACCCTTTTTTACACGAAACCCTTCTGAGTTGAAAGGCAAGTTCATTCACACGAAGCTGCGGAAAAGCAGTCGTGGCTTTGGCTTCACAGTCGTTGGAGGGGATGAACCTGACGAGTTTCTGCAGATCAAGAGCTTGGTCCTGGATGGTCCTGCCGCACTGGATGGCAAGATGGAAACAGGTAGAGACACCACATGGCCCTCGCATTTCCTGTGCCGTGAGACTGCCACTCAGCACCTGAACAAGAGCAGACAGCTCATGATTGCATGACTTTTTAAATGGTTTTTTAAAACTCTGTGAGTCAGCAAGATCCCTCCACTACAGAAATGCATTCCATGGTAGAGATGCAGAACTTTGAAGCGATTTTAACTTTGGGCTACGGTTAGGGTGCTATTGAATACAGTAAGATGGTTATTTACTAAAAAATTAGATCTGTCTGAATAGAAGAATTCTAAGCTTGGATTTCTGCAGCGAGAATTTTTTTTAGAAGAAATCACAATGTTCTTTCAATGATCATTATATTCTCATTAGCAAGGAAGACACTAGATGCTACAAGAATGCCTTATTAACAGTTAAAAGAAGTAATAAAATCTACATTTGTAAAAAAAAAAAAAAAAAAAGAAGTAATAAAAGCTGTCTCTGTGCTCTGTGATGCCACCCCCAAATCCACTTGCAGTTCAGCTTCCTATTGGTAGGATCTTACATTATAATGTTGATAGAACTTTTTTTGGCAACCATTTTTTTTTAACCCCTAAACTCTTCTCTTTTGCAGGAGATGTCATTGTCAGTGTGAACGACACCTGTGTTTTGGGACACACGCATGCACAAGTTGTGAAAATCTTCCAGTCCATTCCCATCGGTGCCAGTGTGGACCTTGAACTCTGCCGAGGTTACCCGTTGCCTTTTGACCCAGATGACCCCAATACGAGTTTAGTGACCTCGGTGGCCATTTTGGATAAAGAACCAATTATTGTGAATGGGCAGGAGACCTATGATTCGCCAGCTAGTCACAGCAGTAAAACAGGCAAAGTCAATGGCATGAAGGATGCCAGGCCCAGCAGCCCTGCTGATGTGGCTTCAAACGGTTCCCATGGTTACCCCAACGACACTGTCTCTTTGGCTTCCTCCATAGCCACTCAGCCAGAACTCATAACTGTTCATATAGTCAAAGGGCCCATGGGCTTTGGCTTTACTATCGCAGACAGTCCTGGTGGCGGGGGCCAAAGAGTGAAACAGATTGTGGACAGTCCAAGGTGCCGCGGCCTGAAAGAAGGGGATCTTATAGTGGAAGTTAATAAGAAGAACGTGCAGGCTCTGACCCACAACCAAGTCGTGGATATGCTGATCGAATGTCCAAAGGGAAGTGAGGTCACGTTGTTGGTGCAACGAGGAGGTATGTATTTTTCTTTTGTTCTATGAGTTTTCTTTTTTTTTAATCCAGAATCCATTGTTTAATTTACCAGTCCTCAGGTGGCTTTGGGGGGCTTTGTAAACGTCTACTCTTTAAGATCATTTTTATTTAAATATTTGGAAATATATTCAAAATACCTATTTCCGCCAAATGGTAACCTCTATGGAATAAAGTTTGTGTTTATATATTATGCTATCCATGTGCAGTCAGAGTGATATTTTTAAATGTAAATCACATTATGCTTTTAAAAAACCATTAATATTTTTAAATCTCTGTGCTTACTCTTTTGAACCCGGCCTGCACAGTGTGCGTGCAAAATGTGACTCTTGCCAATTCTTCCAGCCTCATCACACACTCCTCTCCTCTCATCACTGTGCTCTAGCCACCTGGCTTCTTTTCCAGGGTGCCTTTAGTGCTCCAAGCCCTGGCTGTCTCAGGGCCTTTGCACTTCCTGTTCTCTCTCCTTGGTATGCTCTTTCCCTAGCTCTTCACTTGGCTGGCTCGATCTCATTCAAGTTTCCCTCTGTGAGAGGGCTTCTTTGATTACTTATTTAAAGTAGTCCCCTTCCCCCCTCTCTGTCAAATAAATAAATAAAATTTAAAGAAAAAAAAAATAAAGTAGTCCCCCAGGGATGCTAGGTGGCTCAGTTGGTTAAGCATCTGACTTTAGATCAGGTCATGATCTCAGAATCCCGAGATTGAGCCCCACGTCAGGCTCGCCTCTCGGCAGGGAGTCTGCTCATTTCTCTTCCTCTTGCTCTGCCCCACTCCCTGTTTGTGCTCTCACTGTCTCTCAGAGAAATAAATAAAACCTTTATAAAAATAAATAAGTAAATAAATAAATAAAAAGTAGTCCCCCAGTTCCTTGTTATCTTTATTGCAGCACACCATTTTTTCTAGCCTTTATCACCTCATCTTTATTATCACCACAAGTCACTGTTGCTGTTTTTTACTAGAATGTAAGATCCATAAAGCAGGGCTCATGTCATAGGCTCATGTCTACATGTTGACAGTTGTATCCCAGCATTTAACACAATACCTGACTCTTGCTAGGCATTCATGAATGAAAAGATATTGAATGAATGAATGAATGAATGGGTGTGTGATTATTTATACTTGGTAGGAATGACAGCTCTCCACCGATCATATGAAAAACATATCTCAGCATACCCACATTTTAACGAAGTGGTGAAGGATCTCAGAGAAATCTATTCTAATCTTGAGACATTAGACTTTCTTCTTTCCTCTGCCTGTATCTCCTACCTCTGCCCCACCAAGAACTCCCAGGACCTCACAGTGAGAAATATTTTCCACACTATTGAAATGTCTTGCTCCTGGATATGTGCTTATGACTAGTGTTGATTGATCACCTCACACCGTGGGCCTGAGATTGGTTGTTCCCTCAGTCTTTGCCAACACAATTTGCTTCAGGCAAAACATACTCTGGCCATCTGAGAAGAGATCAGGAACTAGACTTTTATTTCCTCTTGGTTCCATTGCAACAGAGGAGCTCATGTGTGTCACAGCAGCTGTGTTCTCAGGCTCTCATGAAGTTGTGTGTTCTGTGGTCAAAATGACTGGGATCATTGGAAGGAAATCCAAAATTCAGAGCAGCTGTCTGTGTGAACTGAAATGCTTGGTCAACTGTTCTTAAACAGTTATAAATGCCATCGTGCAGATTTAATTTTTTAACCTGTTGTCTTCGGGCGCCTGGGTGGCTCAGTGGGTTAAAGCCGCTGCCTTCGGCTCAGGTCATGATCCCAGGGTCCTGGGATCGAGGCCCACATCGGGCTCTCTGCTCAGCAGGGAGCCTGCTTCCTCCTCTCTCCTCTCTCTCTGCCTGCCTCTCTGCCTACTTGTAATCTCTCTCTCTGTGTCAAATGAATAAATAAAATCTTTAAAAAAAAANTCTGTGTCAAATGAATAAATAAAAAAAAAAATCTTTAACCTGTTGTCTTCAGCACCACCATTTTGAAATCTCTGCTTGTACCTAGATCACATGACTACACAGGTCATTGTTTTTTCAGCATTGACTGAAATGTAGTAGAAAGTGACTTGAGCTTCAGAATGATGAAGTGATGGTGATGACGATGATGGTGGTGGTGGTGGTGATGGTAATGATGGTGATGGTTGATGCTTGTAGTGCTGGTGATGGTAATGGTGGTGGTGATGGAAATGATGGTGGTGGTTGATGATGGTGGTGGTGATTGTTATGATGGTTGATGATGGTGATGATGGTGGTGATGGTGATGATGATTGATGGTAATGATGGTGGTGGTGATGATGATGATGATGATGACAATGATGATACCTGATACTTAAGGATAATTTGGCAATTTACAAAGCACTTTTCATACCAGCATATGTCTCTCATCTCACTCTTACCATGTCCTTGAAAGGTAGGAAGGTGCCAGCCTATAATATGACTGAGAAGTTCAGCTGAAATCTGTGATTTTCAGTTCTGTCCTCTGTCCAACTTAACGCTGAATAACATTAGATTTTGCATTATTGCTGATTTCTGTGGCCAGAAACTTGAAAACTTAAATGGTTCTTGGTCTATCAGGGCCATTTCTGATTTAGCTAGTGCTCATTTGATGGTCACAAACCATCCTGCTCTCCTACCTCATTTATTTACTCCTTCATTTCATTTGTCATTTCATTCTTTTTTATTAGATTCACTGTAAGGAGATCAAAAAATAAAGTCTCTTTACACCGTACTAACTTACCACAGTTAGTGGAACCATTTTGTAATGAATATGCCCAGACTACCAAACAACTGATTATAGAAACATACCCCTTGATTTCAAATGGGTTTGCATTCTCTCTTCTTAATTTCTAAGGCCTTTTTGTTAATGCCATTACATTTTATAAACTGAAATTACCATGGAAATATCCAGAATATATTGCCACATTAGTCAACAGCTGCATAGTTTATTCCAGAACCTGAGTAATTTAAAATCACTATAACATCAGCAGTCTTTAAAATATACCATATGCCTTGTGTTTGATTTATGTATTGGATAGAAAGTTTGTACATCTGCATTTGGCAGGCTAGCACCAGCTACTATTAATCTTTCTAGGAAGCATATAAATATATTTGTTTCTGCCATATATTAGTTATTGGAACTCAGGCTGACATTTTAATCATCACTCCTATATGGTGGGGTGTAAATGAGGAGGCTTGATGAAGCAACAAAGACAGCGTCTAGGTTGAATGAGAAAGTAAATGGCCACTTCACTGATTCTTTCTAATGAATCTCATTTCTGTCAAAGCTCCTAGTAGGCAGATTTGATAAACTCATGATTCTTGTTGAGTCTTGGGTATTCAAATCTTGAGGATGAGGCTTTCCATGCTTTAAAGAACTGGGCTTTTCTACTTTGGGACAAAACTAGCTACATTTATATTTTGTATTAATTCTCAATCTCCTCATTTTTGATATCTGTTCCTGTTAAGATTGGGGACATTTTGAGTTTTGGTATTTTTTCCCCCCAAGCTGGAAATCAAGAAGAGGTTGGAATATCATTTTTTTAAAAGATTTATTTATTTATTTATTATTTATTTATTTATTTATTTATTTATTTGACAGAGAGAGATCACAAGTAAGCTGAGAGGCAGACAGAGAGAGAGGAGGAAGCAGGCTCCCTGCTGAGCAGAGAGCCCGATGTGGGCCTCGATCCCAGGACCCTAAGATCATGACCTGAGCTGAAGGCAGAGGCTTTAACCCACTGAGCCACCCAGACACCCTGGAATATCATTTGTCACTTTCTGGGATTAGACAGCTTTCCTGGACCAGGCATGGAGTTGGTGGAAAATGCCCATCCATATGCCCTAGCACCTGGGACCCTTACTGATTTATTTACAAATCTCTTCTCTGTAAACATGCCCTGTCTACTGGTCCGTCAGTCATGTTGTTCATGGGGCAGTGCCTTCTTCCTAGGCCTGGCTTCCAGTCTTCCCTTCCTCCTCCCCCCTCTGCCATGCAGCCGCGAGAATGCTTTTTATTTATTTTATCTTTACATAGTATTCGCATTCAGAGAGCCTGTTGCCTGACACTAGTGTGAATCTGGAGACTTTTTCTGAGGTGTTGGAAAAATTATGCTTAGAAGGTGATTACTCTTTTTTAAAAAACAGTGTGTGTGTTTTTTTTAATTTACAGAAAATAATTTGTCCTCTAAAAGTTTTTGTTTTGTTTTGCTTTGCTTTTTCAAAAAAGGAGGTATTAAATGTAACAGAACTATGTGCCTCTCTGTGTATTTTGTATCTTTGGCTAATTCACACCAATTAGTAGGTGGAACACTCTTGAAAGATGTAATATTGGGTTGAGTCAGAATACTGTGTTTCAAGATTTGGCAAAACTTTAAGAAAGTGGAGAACATATGTTTTGCTTTTGAGAGAGAAAGTGTGTACTGAAAAGAAGGCTGAACTAAGGGTGTAGGAGCCCACCACTAGTTCCACCTCTGCTCTTAGCTGCCCTACCCTCTGTCCAGGTTCCTGCTCCTGCTTGGAGATCAACAAAATGGATGTTTTGAACTAGATCATCCTCAGAGCAACCTTTTTGGCTCTACTTTTATGCCCCAAATGATGTCATTGGTGTGTTAAATAAACAAAATTCAACTGAGTGAATTTTAAAGATTGTACTGGCTTTTTTCAGTGATTCATGAAACAGGCAGCATCCCACCTAGCAGAGAGAAAGGAGCTCTGAGGAGCTCTACTTTTGTATGCAGAAAAGAGTAGGACACAGTAATTATACTAGCAAAGAGCTGGTTGGTTGTGGTAAGGTCACCTTCCTTTAGGGGAAGGTAGATGTCTATCAGGCAGGTGACCTCACTAGTGCTGAGCAGGTAATTCTAGATGGAATAGTTGAAGATTTCGTTCCTGGGAGAGGCCCAAATGGTAGCTGAGTATTAAGTCTCAGTTTGGTGATACGGTGCTTAGCATAAGTGACTCCATGTTCGGCCTGTTGTCTCATTTTTAACAATTCCCCCCTTTTAATCAGACTCTCAGCCTGAGAGATGGGACCACAGTTTTAAGGGATTAGCCCCACTTCCAGTGACTGCTCTGAGGTTCTCACAGTTTTTGCTGATCTCCTGTGATGGTACTCACAGCTCCTGACATCTTTTTGCTAAATCTCTATGTGATATTCACAGGTCACAACTTGAGGTTCACGTTTTTTAAGTCGGTCATTCTCTTCATTCCTTTTCTGACGTTCTGATCTTGGGAGATCATTTGCTTGCTGGTTAGCAGCTGCAAACATGCATTTAAAGCTTTTGAGAGAATATAATGCACTGGGGAGGCTATTAGGATTATTATAAACAGGATAATCAGCAATGTCTGGAATGTACTTCGGAAGCTTGGTCCCCAAGACCCAGTCCAGTCAGAATCAAGTAAGTCAAAGACCCCATTGAAGGAGATTGCTTTTCTAGGCCAACTGGCTTATTTGGCGATAACCCAGAAGTGTGAATCCAAATGCACCAAGTGACATTGGCCATAGAACAGACTCCTCCTTGCACAGCTAAATGATAATCAAAGGCTATTCTATTACCAGCCGCAACTCTGGCCAGAGAGTCTAGGAATTTTGGTTGGGCAACTGTTGCTTTAGCAGCAGATTCTGTAAGACCTTCAAGAGTTAAGGAGAGGGTCCTGATCATATAGCCTCAGGGCATTTACTTCTAGGCAGCGAACAGTGGTCTTCCAAAGGAAGCTAATTTTCAATCTTGAGCGTCTAAGTGGTAATTCGTGTTTTTTCCCTTTTAACAAACTGTTTCTAATGGATATGTAGAACAAAGCACAAGATTCTAGAGCCAGATGATGCAAATTTAGTTTTTTGTTTTTTATTTTTTAAAGATTTTTATTTATTTATTTGACAGAGAGAGAGAGAGAGCACAAGTAGGCAGAGGGGCAGGCAGAGAGAGGAGGAAGCAGGCTTCCCGCTGAGCGGAGAGCCCGATGCAGGGCTCGATCCCAAGACCCTGAGATCATGACCTGAGCCGAAGGCAGAGGCTTTAACCCACTGAGCCACCCAGGCGCCCCAGATGATGCAAGTTTAAATCACAGGTCCTACTTTTATTTGCTTTGTGACCTTAGGCAAGTCATCTGAAAAAAAAAAAGGGAATTATAATACTTAATTTGCTTGTGCATGATGGAGATAAAATAAGATGGCATTTGTGCTAACTGCTGGCATAGGAGTAATCACAATAAATCAGTGATGTTTTACTAGTATTACCTAATATCAGAAGCATCTGGGTAGGGCTGGCTTTTTATTTAAAAAAAAAGTGGGGGAGGGGTGTGCAACTGGGTGGCTCAGTCAGGTAAGCATCCTGCTCTTGATTTCAGCTCAGGTCATGATCTCAAGGTAGAAGACTGAGCCCCACATCAGGCTTGCTGCTCAGTGGGGAGTCTACTTCCCTTCTCTCTCTTCCTCACCCTCTGCCCCTTCCCCAGCCTGTGCTCTCTCTTTCTCTCTCGCTCTCAAATAAATAAAATAAAATCTTAAAAAAAAAAAAGCTCTACCCAGATGTACAGTGTATTAATCACAGGGCATGGCTGCCAGGCATCTTGCATTTTTGTAGAAGCCGTGAGGGTGGTTCTGATGTACAGTAAGAGCTGCAACCACTCTGAGGCTCCTGCCCTCATGGCCCTTTCCCGTTTAGATCTATGACATCTAACTTGGAGGACAATTGGGTTATAAAGGTAAACAGCTGTTTTCATTTCTGAATAATACTCTTCTTTGAAAGTTTACTTTATAAGCAGCAGGCTACTCGATCTTTCCTGGAGTCCCTCTCACTCAGCTTCATAGTCACACCTCATACCTTTAGAAGCATGATATAGAGACGTTAAAAGCCAAAAACTGGATATGGAAGTGGTAGTGGTGACGGTAAGGATCACATTCCTGCTCTCATTGATTGAGTACTTGCACACGCCAGGCTTGTTACCGTGGCACAGACACACACTTAAATAAGATCTCACTGCACCCCATTGTTGTTAACGGCCTTGCATGGCCATCAGTTTGCATTGTGATTCTGAGTAGCATCCTCTGGGAAATGAAGGCAGTGATTGCTAGCCCCTACCTATGCTAGGACAGCAAATGAAGAAATTATTTTTGCTTTCAGTCTTGCAATGCCAGGGCTAAATTTGCTTCACATAAAGCAAAGGGGAAATTTCTGATTTGGTTGCGAAAGTATGCATAAGACTTCCTTGCTGGGCGCCTGGGTGGCTCAATCGTTAAGTGTCTGCCTTCGGCTCGGGTTATGTTCACAAGGTCCTGGATCAAGCCCCTTTTCAGGCTCCCTGCTCGTGCTCTCTCTCTCTCTCTCTAGTAAATAAATAAAATCTTAAAAAAAAAAAAAAGACTCTTCCTTGCTTAAACCACTTATAATAAAACAATAAATACTTCTACCATGTGTCAGTTATAGTTGGCTCTAAACATTTTATATATCATGATTTGAAAGAGCCCCATGAGGTAAGTAAAATCTTAGCTCTATTTAGGAGCAAAGGATGCAGAGGCCCAGAGAGAGGACATGATTTTCCCAGAATCACGCAGCTGGCTAGTTGGCAAAGCCAGGATTTGAACCCAGAAGTTCTGGTTCTAGAGATTTGGCTCTTAACCACTATGCTAAGCAGCATCTTGGCTTATAGATGAGAGACTTCAAAAACGTAACTATTAAGGAGTGTATCTTACATATAAAGTCATGAATAAGGTCTGAACTCCATGGGCAAATTGATGCCGCTTAATTTTCATCAAAATGTACTGATGATATTTAGTTCATTAACTCCTCATGGATCCATATAGGAAAAGCAATATCTAATCTCATCATCTAAGCACATCATTAGCATTAGATCTTTGTGTGTGTTTTTTTCCATCTGAAGTGATGCAAAACCATCATAATTAGAACTGCAGTGGGCTGTGTGCCCAAGTTAAACCCTGGTAATCGGGTGCCCCTCTTCTCTTTGCCCTCTGGTCTTGGGCTGGAGAATGAATTGCAAATTCCCCCGCTTAAGCGTGTGACTGCCAGAATCTCTCAAATTGCGCTGCAGGGCCTCCAAAAGGGGAATTCAGGTTGGTTGCAGAGTGATATCCAAATCATGATAGAATTCTGCGTTTTCACATCAGCAAATTCTGCCAGCCCTACCTCTCTGTATGCCCCAGCTCCTACCTCCTATTTATTTCCTGGCCTCTGCCATCCATCATACTGCAACTGGCCTTGCAGCCCATCCGAGAGCTTCCTACTGTCCATTCTCCGACTAGAGTGATTGAAAGTCAATTGCATCACGTCGGTCCTCATGTCAAAATGACTTCTCATCATCCAGGGTCAGCTTCAAGGTCTGTGCCAAGGCCCTACCACTTGCCCTTCTCTCTCTCTGAATGTTTCTTCTTCAAGGGAGCCACAGGGCTCTCTCACTCATGTCTTTCAGGCTTCAGCTCACAGGTTCTTTCCTCCAAGAAGCTTGCTTTGACCTCCCCATAGAAAATACCATTGCAGGGCGCCTGGGTGGCTCAGTCAGTTAAGCCACTGCCTTCGGCTTGGGTCATGATCTCAGGGTCCTGGGATCGAGTCCCATATCGGACTCCCTGCTTGGCGGAGAGCCTGCTTCCCCCTCTCCCTCTGCCTACTGCTCTGCCTACTTGCGCTCTCTATCTCTCTGTCAAATAAATAAATAAAATCTTAAAAAAGAAAGAAAGAAAAGAAAATACTATAGCACTCCAGGGTCACTTTTTGCTCTGTGCTTCTCCCTCATGGCACTCAGACTTACTTGGAACGTCCCTGAGAGCAGGGACTTGGTCTCAGTCCCTCCTTCGTCCCCGCCACCTGAGATCATGCCTGGCCCATTATGGCTATTCAGAAGGTCATATATGTTAAATGAAAAATATGAATTAACATCAGGCCCTTTGTTTTTGTAAATGCTGATCCTCATGAGAACTCTACTGAGGTGAGCACTGTGGTTTTTAAATTTTATAAGAATTTTTTTCAAGTTTTTATTTTAATTCCAGTGAATGTACAGTGTTATATTAGTTTTCGGTGTATGAGATAGTGCTTCAGTACTTCCATACATCACCTGGTGCTCATCACAGGTGCACTCCTTAATCCCCATCACCTGTTTAACCCATCCCCCCACCCACATCCCTCCGGGTAACCATTAGTTTGCTCTCTACATCTTCACCAGCACTTGTTGTTTCTTGTCTTGTTGAGTTTAGCCATTCTGACAGGTGTGAGGTGGTATCTTCATTGTAATTTTGATTTGCGTTTCCCTGATGAGGAGTGATGTTCAGCATCTTTTCATGTGTCTGTTACCCATTTGTATGTCTTCTTTGGTGAAATTTCTGTTGATATTTTCTGCCCATTTTTTAATTGGGTTATTTGTTTTTGGGTGTTGAGTTTTATAAGTTCTTTATATATTTTGGATACTAACCCTTTATTAGATATGTCATTTGAAAATAGCTTCTCCCATTCTGTAGCTTGCCTTTTAGTTTGGTTGATTGTTTCCCTTGCTGTGCAGACGCTTTTTATTTTGATGTGGTCCCAATAGTTTATTTTTGCTTTTGTTTCCCTTGCCTCAGGAGACAGAACTAGAAAAAACTTGTGACAGCTGATGTCATAGAGGTGACTGCCTGTGCTGTCTTCTAGGATTTTTATGGTTCTCACATTTAGGTCTTTCATCCATTTTGTATTTATTTTTCTGTATGGTGTGAGAAGGTGATCCAGTTTCATTTTTCTGCATGTGGCTGTCCAGTTTTCCCAACACCATTGGTTGGAGAGACTGTCTTTTCCCATTGGATATTCTTTGCTGCTTTGTCGAAAATGAGCTGACCGGATAGTTGTGGGTCCATTTCTGGGTTTTCTCTTCTGTTCCATTGATCTTTGTGTCTATTGTTGTACCAATACCATACTGTCTTGATCACTACAGGTTTGGTAATGTAGCTTGAAGTCCAGAATTGTAATGCCTCCAGCTTTCCTTTCCTTTTTCAAGATTGCTTGGGCTATTCAGGTCTTCTATGGTTCCATGTAAGTTTTAGAATTATTTATTCTAGTTCTGTGAAAACTGCTGCTGGTATTTTGATAGGGATTACAATAAATGTGTAGGTTGCTTTAGGTAATATACACATTTTAACAATGCTTGTCCTTCCAATCCATGAGTAAGGAATATCTTTCCATTTTTTTATGTTGTCTTCAGTGTCTTTCATCAGTGTTTTATAGTTTTCAGAATATAGGTCTTTCACCTCTTTGGTTAGGTTTATTCCTAGATATCTAATTGTTTTTGGTACAATTATAAATGGAATTGTTTTCTCAATTTCTTTCTGCCAATTGATTTTGCATCCTGCAACTTTACTGGATTACTTTATCAGTTCTAGCGATTTTTTGGTGGAGTCTTAGATTTTCTGTATATAGTATGATGTCATCTGTAAATAGTGAATGTTTTACTTCTTTCTTACCAATTCGGATGCCTTTTATTTTTTGTTACAATTGTCTTAAATACTGTATTTTATATATGTTTATTTATTTATTTTTAAAGATTTTATTTTTTGACAAAGAGAGAGCTTGAACACAAGCAGGGGGAGCGGAAGAAGGAGAAACAGGCTCCCCGCTGAGCAGGGAGCCCGATGTGGGACTCCATCCCAGGACCCTGGGATCATGACCTGAGCTGAAAGCAGCCGCTTAACCAACTGAGCCACCCAGGTGCCCCTGTATTATTATAGCTAAGGAGATAGGCAGCAGGAGTTTGACCACCTCAAAAACACACAGCAAAAAGATGACAGAACCTGAATCCCAATCTAGATCTGTTTGCCTACAAACCTCTCTGTCATAGGCTGTTCTAAATGACAAGAAAATGCATTAATTGGCATGTCCATAGGCCACGATACTGGAAAATCATTTAAGTGAGTCATATTGGTCCAGTTAAGCCTATTCCTCAGCATCCAGTTCAATAGTTACTAGCCACATGTGGCTATTTAATTAAAATTAAATACAAAGTCCAATTCAGTTCTTCAGTCCAACTGGCCACATTTCAAGAGCTCAGTAGCTACAAGTGCTATTATGGAATACTTTTATCCTCATAGAAAGTGCTATAGCTCAGCTCTGCTCTAGAGGCTCTAATTATTTTACCCTCAAAAGGTGATGTTCAATATGCTTCATTTTACCCTTTCTCTTACTGTTATACCTTTGAATGGAAGGAAAATATAGAATTGAAGGCAAGTATATGGGGAGTAGTTACCTTTTTTAAAAAAAAGATTTTATTAATTTTAGAGAGGGGGAGAGAGGGAGTGTGTGTGTGTGTGTGTGTGTGTGTGTGTGTGTGAGAGAGAGAGAGAGAGAGCAGGGGGAGGGGCAGTGGGAGAGGGAGTGAGAGTCCCAAGCAGACTCTGTTCTGAGCATAGAGCCTGACACTGGGGTTGATCTCATGTCCCTGAGATTGTGACCTGAGCAGAAACAAAAACCAAACACTCAACCCACTGAGCCACCCAGGCACCCTGGGAATGGATATGTTTTATAATATAATAATAATAATAATAATAATAATAATAGGTCCTATTTATTAAATCCTTCCATGTGTAGGCACTGGTCTAAGCTCTTTGCATGTGTTGATTGGATAGTAGGTGGTTAGCAGGAATTGAGACTCAGAGAACTTAAGAGACTTACAAGTATTAGCACTTGGGGCTGTCTGCTGTGTCCTAGTTTCATCAAGTTCTAAGGGGAATTACAGGGCCTCCATCTAGCTAAGAAGTATCTCATCTTTGAATACTGGATTGACATTGTCTAAGGAGCTTAATTTCAATTGTTTCATAATGTAAAGTATCCTTAATCCAGAAAGGGGAAGAAACTTTAAAACACGAGAATATTCACCTTAAACCTATATATATATATGTATGTGTGTATATATATATATATACATATATATGTATGTATATATATGTATATATATGAAAATATGTATACATAAATTTATATTTATATCTATTTATACTTATATAAATGTATAATCTGCCACATACTATCAGCAACTTACAGTTTGGCAAAACTGTTTAAGATGGAAGATGTTGACGTCTCCTTGGTGTATTTGATTCGGTGTTTCAAAGTAATTGACCTCCCTGCTTACCTCTGATGCTTAGTTTCCCTCACAGTTTTGGAAGTCAAGTCCTCTTGACAGATCTAGCACCTTGCCTCATATCTTCCTAGCTCTTAAAAGTTGTTTATGTTAAAATTAGCAAACTCCCTAGCCCTTCCACAGTGCTGAACAAGAAGGTATTTGCATTTGCTAGTTAGGAGCCTTCTGGTCTTTATTACTAATACAGTTTTAAGTAGCTATTTTGGTTTATTGTCATGGTTTAAAGTCATCGAAGATTTTATCTGGGAATTCTTTATAGAATGTTAGGTCACATTTATATTTGAGCTGACATACCAAGAGGTGAGATAAATATAAAAGTATCTCTATTTTGGTTTGGTCTTTCATTATACAATGCCTAAAAATGACCTCCCACTTTCAGCGTCTTAAGGAACTCTGGGTTTTGGTCTTAAAATTTTTTAACGGACTTTTGCTCTTACAATTTTTAAACCTAAGCAGGCTTCGCTTACTTGCTCTCACACTTACACAGTTTTAGACTCGATTGGACAATTTCAGTTTTATTCCTGTTATAGTCATGATGCACAGTGCCCTTTTTTTTTTTTTTGGTAAAGGAATGTCTCAACCTCTTTGAAGGTAAAACTCACCGCACTGAGTTATTTGCTTGTGTGCATTATTTATCACCACCGTGTGTGTGATTGATAATTCTCATTAATGAGTGGTGACATCCCCTCCCCTTTCTAGAAGAGTAGAGGAAGTTCAGGTTAGAGTTCTTGGCATGGTTAGCAGACTGTAGAATTATCATTCTGTACATCTACTGATGGGGGTGACTTGAATGTGTAACAGTCGCTTTGTTTTCTCTTCTGAGGGGAACATGGTCTAGGCACAAACAAGTTCCTGATTTCATGAAGCTTTTATTCTAGAGGAAGGAGAGATAGGGCAGAAATAGGCAGAAGAACAGAAAACTATCTGCCAAAGATAATGAAGAAAACAAAACCAGGTAAAGGGAGCAGAAGTGGTGGGGTTGGAGTGAGAGGGCTCCTTGTGATTGGGCGAGAAAATTTGAGTGACCCCAGCGAAGGAAGCCACAGTACAAAGGGAGCCGCCATTCCGGGAAGAGGGGACAGGTAATGCAGAGGCCCGACGGGAGAAATCGAACGAGGCCAGAGTGGCTGATGGAAGGGGAACAGAGGGCGTGGGGATGGCCCTCAGAGATTGTAGCCCAGGACCAGGAGTCCAAACTCCATTTTTATCGTGAGGGTCAGTGTCAGTGAAGCAGGGAAGGGACAAGCTCTCGTTGACAGTTTCTGACAGTCCCTCCGCATATGTGTAGAGTGTGTTCTGGGAGAACAGGTGTGGAGGAGGGAGGCCTCTCAGGGCCACTGCAGTGGTTTGAGAAGGGTATTGGCGGCTTGGACCAGAGTGACGCCGGTGGTGACAGAGGGAGCGAGTGATTTAGGTTGGCTGCAGGAGAGTCAACAGGACTTGAGAGGGGCTGCTGAATAGAGATCCACAGACTTCTCCTGTCGAGGGCCAGATGGTAAATACTCTAGCTTCATGGGCTCTACGGTCTGTCCCTGCCACTCTACCCTGTCCTTGTAGCAGATGACACGTAAGCAAATGGATCGCTTGTGTCCCAAGGAAACTAATGTTTGGTCCAAAGGCTGTAATTTGCCGACCTCTCCTGAAGAAGGAAGGGGAGCCAAAGATGATGGCTGGGTTTTAGGCTGAACGCTTGGATGGACACACGGGCCATTTGCTAGGATTTGGCTACTGAAGGAAGAGTGGGTAGGCCTTGAACTCAGGAATCTAGGGTTCCCTCTCATGCATGTAAATTGTGGGATACCCATGTGACATCCAAATGAGCAGAAACGTGGGCAGTTTTCTGGGGTCCGGGGTTCCATCATGGCAAGATTAGGGCAGGAGGGCTCCATTTGGCAGCCATTTGTCCTATCAGTGAGCGTGCTTCAGAGTGTGAGTTGTGTGTAGGTGTTTTTCTTCTCTGTTGAATTTCATAGTTCAAATAGTATTTGTGACAAGCTGCTTCCCAGCTGAATCATTCCTGGTCTTAATCAAGAATGGAGCACATCCTTTGTGCAAGCTCTAAGTAAGATAAGGAGAGAGAAAACAAGGGTACTCACAATGTAATTAGGGAGACAAGATTAACACATGAATTTTACCAGCAGTAACACGCTGCAGTCGGAATCTGTGGCATAGATGTGGGTAACAGGTGACTCCGTGGAGAGGGTGACAGCAGAGCCTTTTTTTTTTTTAAGATTTTATTTATTTATTTGACAGAGAGAGAGATCACAAGTAGGCAGAGAGGCAGGCAGAGAGAGAGGAGGAAGCAGGCTCCCTGCTGAGCAGAGAGCCCGATTCGGGGCTTGATCCCAGGACCCTGAGATCATGACCTGAGCCGAAGGCAGAGGCTTTAACCCACTGAGCCACCCAGGGGCCCCAGCAGAGCCTTTTTTACCTGAGGCTAGAGCAGTGTCTCAACCTCAGCGCTATTGACCTTTTGTGCCAGATCATTCTTTGTTGTTAGGATCCACCCTGTGCATTGCAGGATGTGTAACAGCATCTCTGGTCTCTACCTAGTAGATGCCAATAGCGTACCCTCCACACCCCACCACACTCTGAATTGAGATAACAAAAAAATGCCTCTAGTTATTGACAGATGACCCCTTGGGTACAAATCTGCCCTGTATGAATATGACTGGACTAGAGCTTGGAAATATAAAAAGCATTTGGAGTTGCAAACTGGTAGCCCATGGGGAATATTAGGTCTGACCCACTCATGTAGTTTTCAGTAGTCTCGTTTAAAATTTTTAAAAATTTGAATGCACTTACTCGGCACCAAGTCCAACTCACCACAGTCCTCCCATTTCCTTCTGTCTTCCATCCGGCCTGGCACCTCTGGCCCTCGCCTACGCACAGCCCGCAGACAGCTGAGTTTGAGACCCAAACACGATATGTGTGAAGACGCCAATGGAGGTGCACAGACTTGCCGTGGACGTGTTTTCTAGGAATTGGTTTTTGCCATCATTGTCTCAAAATTCTAGAAACTGGCTAGCTTTCCTTTCTTCTTGGTTGAATTCATGCTTTTTTTTCCCCAACAAAAGAGGGCATCTTCAGACCATTTTTTCTTAACTGCAGAGTTAGTTTTCTTACTATCTTACTTTGGTTCCATGTGAAAATTAATTTATTAGTTACCACCTCCTGTGTGAGGGACATTATTATCGTAGCTTCTCCCTTTTCCGATAATAGTTTTGTGACCTTACTGCATTGAGTTTCTCTTTACTGCAAGAGGCATCTTCATAGCCTCTTCCCAAACTGATCTGAGGATGAGTGTTTTCTCTATGTAATATTTTTTCACCTTCCTTCATTTCCTTCAAATTAAATCACACATTCTTTACCACCATCTGGAATGAAGTCGTTGACATGGTTTTAACTGAGCCTGCCTTTGCATTGCCACCTGCAATTTTAAAAACATTCCGCCATCTATCCCTTACCTGGTATTTCCCGTTTGTATTCCCGCTCAGATATGAACCACGTCCCCTGTATGTGAACATAATCCGGTTGGGTTCAGAAATCTTGGTAGAATCTTAATGTCTTTGAGAATAGCAATGGGTCCTTAGGAATCTTCAGTTTCCACTGGCAACTTGGAACATGGCTTTTCTCATACCACCTTGTTACCTGGGTTTATTTCATACTCACGTTCTTACTGTGTTTCGAATGTTCTCAACGGTTTTCATTTCTCGCCTTATGCGAGAAAAGAATGCTGTTCATTCTTTCTTTTGTTCAGTGAACTTCAGCCCTGTGCTAATCTCTCGTTATAAATAAATGACATGCAAGTGAACATTTAAAATACGCTGTGGTTAATCACACTTTCCCCATTTTCTCATGGTTAACTCTTTTTTCTAGAAATCTTGTTGGATAAATTACCTTTGCCATGAAAAATGCTAATATATCTTTTTTGTTATTTTCATATTTGTGGCAAAGTTGTTTGAAAGATCCTTTTGCACCGTATCATACAGCCGCAGTGGTGACAGTTAGGGAGCTGCAACGTGGACCAGTTATAAGACTCCATAGTAGAGGGACTCCGTTTCTGTCCCTTGTGTTGGCTATCAGCTCACCTAATGCAGCAACCTGGGTTTGTATTAGACTTGTATTTTGGCAGTCGGTAGTTTCAAGGGCTCTGGCATGCTGTATTCTTCTAAAAAACTGTGTTTTAAAAAGCCTTTGTATAGTTGCATAAACACTAATCAGTTCTTTAAAATCATTTGGAGATAGCTGGAATTAGGTCAGTGCTCCCTTAGATAGATATGTATGTCGGTTCTAATTTTAAAAATATTCTCTGTGATTACTTGTGCCATAGATACCATGTGCCAAAGTGGGAAATGATTGCATTTAAAAATCACAGAATTGCCCATTGATTAATAGGATTCTTTGTAGTCTTCCCCCCTGCAGAGCAACTTTCAGTTAGACTTAGCTATTGAAGAAGGAAGAAACAGTTGTTTTTGGAAGATTTATTTATTTATTTTAGAGAGAGCACACATAAGCTGGTGGGGAGGGGGAGGCAGGGGAGGGGGAGAAAATCTCAAGCCGACTCCCCACTGAGTGCAGAGCCCGACTCAGGGCTTGATCTCATGACCCTGAGATCATGACCTGAGCTGAGACCAAGAGTCAGACACTTAACCGATTGAGCCACCCAGGCGCCCCAGAAATGGTTGTTTTTTAATCTCGGAATTTCTCAAACTATGCACTGTTGAGGTCATGGACCAGATAATTCTTTTCCTGTGCATCTTGGCAGCCTTCTTGGCAGCATCCCTGGTCTGTACCCACTCGATACCGGTAGCAGCCTCTCCTCCTCCCTCATGGGAATCGCCAACAATGTCTTCAGACTTGGCCAGTGTCCCCTGAAGAGCAACATCAACTTTGTTTGGGAAGCACTGCTTTCATCCCTTTGGCACCCATCTTGTTTTTGCTGTTGGAAATACTGTTATCTTTTGGGGTGGGGGGGGAGTGCAGATGAAATCAGTTTGTGGATTACTTTTGGTTGAACTTGGATGGGAGGAATTTCGTATGAGAATTCCCCATTTCTTCTCAGTCATTGCTTCTGTTCAGGAATGGAAGTAGCAGCGTGGCCCTTTGTCAGAAGCACGCTTCTGATCTTCTCTGTGCCACTAGCGAGCTAGCACCTCCCAGGCCAGCCGGGGGCCCTATCCCTGGGCGTCTGCACTGCCATCCAGCTGTACCCTCCTCAGCATCGTCAGGAGGACGGAGCAAGAGGAGGCTCATGGAAGCCGCAGTGCTGCCCTGTCCTTATAGACACTGTGCTTGGTCCAGCGCTTTAGCATTTAAGAGAGAGGAGATGGAGGATTTACTCAGGTGGTCCTGCTTCTCAGTACTTCCGGCATAATTTTCTGCAATGGAGAAGATATCATAGAAGGCGAAAAGGAGGAACCTCAAGGGAAAAAGTAGCTGGGGATATTTTCCTGCTGATCTGTGATGACATGGTTTTCAGGAAACAGTGAGGTGAGACAGAAGGAGCGAAATCAGGACGGAAGAGTACTAGTCACGGAGTTGTCGTTGTTGTTGGTGTTTATTTTTTATTAACGTATAATGTATTATTTGCTTCAGGGGTACAGGTCTGTGAACCACATCAGTCTTACACAATTCACAGCACTCACCAACTAGTCATGAAGTTTTTCCAAGGTGCAAAGCACTCTCCTTTAGAGATCATATCCTTCCTGTTTGTTTGTTTGTTTTTTCCCGCTGAAATATGCTTTTATTTATGGAATGGCAGTTGATCGTTATTTGTCCCCCTTTTTAATATTTGTAGTTTTCAAAATAAATTTGCAAATTGTGGTCATTTGCTCAACTCTGTTTTATGAAAATTTAGTGGTTCATGAGATCTCAAATCTGGGAATCACTGATACAGGCAAGAGGCTCTTAGGAGGTGGTGAAGACAGGAAAGGAAGGAAAAGGCTCTGAGGTATGAGTGGAGATCCAGAATCCAAACCATAGGAAAGGCAATGGGAACTTTCCCCTTCCCTAACCATTGCTTCCATGGCCTCTTACTTTAGGGGGAAGCTACGTTTCGGTTCAAGACCAATGATAGATCCACAACTCTCCTAGGCCTTGCCCTTACATAATACTACCTTTATCAGTCAGATTCTTCTATGAATTCTTTTGTCCTGAGAATGTTAACTCCAATAGCAAGGGAAAAGATGGGTGAGCCATGCATGGGGCTCCCCGAAATATCCATGACTGATTTCTTGTATGTAAGAAGCAGTCTCAGAAACTTCACAATAATTCCAGTGTCTTTTCTTACATTAAGTTATCCATCTGACTCTTGGCCTGATTAGAGGAACAGGAACCAGCCAGAATCAGATAGGAGAGGAAACAAAGGATCCTGGTATTCAGTCTCCATTGTGAGAAATTTGTTGAGAATCTTCCTCCCTGAAAATACTTCCTGGGTGCGGATGTATTTCATTTCCAGTGTGAATTTCTGTTACTTACCCTTCCCTGCCATAAATGCAAAGTATTCCTTCAAGGTAGTACCCTGTGATGTATCTTGTTCCCAGATAAAATATTTCATTAAATAGCCTTGCAATTCTTGAATTTTCCCTACATCTTAAAGGTACTTGACCTATAAAAATTATTTCTAATTGAGATTCATCCTGAGTGGGACAGTGTGTATGTATGTTGGGGAGGGGGGGGAACAGTTTCCCATATTCTGCCTTTAAGCAAATGCAATTGGCAAAATGAATATTGACTCACCGAAAACTGAAATCTAATAGTTGAACAAAGCCTAAATTTCCTCTACTTCCCAAAGCTATATGGGGCAGCAATTCATTAGAAATTGACAAAGTCGAGCAAACAGCTTTTTTTCTTCGTATTTCACATAATCACTTAGACCGGTTCAGATATTGTTTCAGCAGGAAGATTTTAAAGACATCTAATATCGCCATGGGAGATGAATGGGGCTGTTCATCACATGTCCTTTGCTCTTTGGAGAAACCTGGCCCTTCAGTAATTGGCTCTTTAGGTCTAACTTCCAGACAGTTTGAATAATGTAGTGCTGTAGGACTCCCAAGTTGGATCGCCTTGCTGTTAGTAACTATTACCTGTGTTTTCCGAAGCTAATATGGTTTCCTAAATTTAAGAGATTGAGGTAAAGTTTGATATGGTGCCGGCTGGCTTCCATCACAATTAAGCAGTCTGGTAATAAAGTTAATTGAAATGACCAAATTATAGACACTCTTCCAGAGCAAATGGGAAAATTTCCCTCCCATTTTGCAAAAAGTACATGGTGACAGAAAAATGATTGTCACGCCAGTAAGGCTGTTAAGACTGCTCAAGAGATTCATGCATTTAGCTGAAGGAAAGGACCTGAAATACTCTTTTTTGTGGGGAAGAGGGAGGCATCGGGAGTCTTTTAACCCAGTGTTGGCATAAAAGTTGCTTTTCTAAGGAAAGATGTGAAGATATCCTTAACTGAAGAATTACTGAGACTCTAAAGAGTCCCTGAGAACATATCCAATTGCTGGAGCTGAGAGCTGTGGGGTTTGGGGTTTCTTTGTGAGTCTTCAGTTAATTCTGAGACCAGAGCCATCCGTTGTGATGGGAATTCAGAACACAAGGTGGCACAAGTGGGACCTTGCTCTCCACGTGGAGGGAGGCAGCCGAGAATTGAGCAGAGCCTGGCAGCTCACCAGTCAATCAAAGAGCAGCCCAAGGATCAAGAGCTGCGAAGTAGTCACAGCAGCAATGACGATGATCAAAAGAAAGACCAGGGGGGCTCCTGGGGGGCTCAGTGGGTTAAAGCCTCTGCCTTTGCCTCAGGTCATGATCTCAGGGTGCTGGGATCGAGGCCTGCATTGGGCTCCCTGCTCAGCGGGGAGCCTGCTCCCTCCTCTCTCTGCCTGCCTCTCTGCCTACTTGTAATCTCTCCCTCTCTGTCAAATAAATAAATAAAATATTTAAAAAAGAGAGAGAGAAGAAAGAAAGAAAGACCAGGCTGTCCCTCCCCTTTGCCTCATCAGCCCTTCCCGCAGCCCGCAAAATACAAATGCATTTCAAAAAAAAAAAAATACAAATGCATTTCATAAGTTCTGCACAGTCCCACGTTCATCCAGGAGGTATTTGCTAAACTCGGGACCAGATACTATTTTAGGGCTGGAGACCAGCCCTACAGTCAGATAGACCTGGTCCCTGAAATGCAGACAATAAGTAAATGATAACGATTACCAATATAAACAATAGACAAGCAAACAATAATCTGAGAGAATCAGGGGGTCTGTGAAAACCAAGAATCTGGGCCATGTGAGTAAAATGTAATAAGAAGGCTTACTTCGAGGGGCGTCTGGCTGGCTCAGTCCGGAGAGCATACGACTCTTGATCTCGGGGTTGTGAGTTTGAGCCCCGTGGTAGGTGTAGAGATTGCTTAAAAATAAACTCTTGGGGCACCTGGGTGGCTCAGTGGGTTAAAGCCTCTGCCTTTGGCTCAGGTCATGATCTCAGGGTCCTGGGGTCGAGCCCCACAGCGGGCTGCCTGTTCAGCAGGGAGCCTATTTCCCCCCTCTCTCTGCCTGCCTCTCTGACTACTTGTAATCTCTCTCTCTCTGTCAAATAAATAAATAAAATCTTTAAAAAAAAAAAAACTCTTAAAAGAAGAAGGCTCACTTTGGATCTGCTGATGGCATGGTTCCCTGAATGGCTTCTCAGGAGTAGTGACATTTGAAGAGACCCCTGAGTGACGAGAAACCACACGTGGAGGTCTGCAGGCACAATGTTTCAGGCGGAGGGCACAGCCAGTGAAAATGTCTAGAGGAATGGAAGGAATTGGTCCAGAAGTGGAGAGTGCCAGTCTGGCTGGAGCATGGGCAAGGGGAAGAGTAGTAGGATATGAAATCACAGGGGCAGGCAGGCTGAGATCGAGAAACGCCAAGTGGGACACGGAAAAGAGCTTATACTTCATTGAAACTATGTTGGGAAGCCACAGAAACATGTATCCTGCAGTCCATATAATCTGATTTATGCTGTGGAAAGATGTTTCTGGCCTCTGTGTGGATAATGGATTAAAGGGGATGAAGAATAAAGCAGATACCAATTCTTAGGTTCTTATGGTTATCTAGGCAAGAAAATCCGGAGTCAGTGGAGATGGACTGACATGGATAGGTTCAGGATACATTTTGGAAGCCTATGTGGTAGGAAAGTGAAGCCTCCAAAAGAGCCCTAAATTTCAGGGGTCTAGTGTCCTATTAGGTTAAAACAATTCAGGAGACTCTCCTGGATCTCTTTCTTGGTCCTGTGCCTAACTTACATTGCTAAAAATAAAGCAGCCAGGATAAAAATCATCCTGAAAGTCAGTAACCCTGTAGAAAAGGATCCTGGCATGTATTTTTTTTTAACCTAGAAACTTCTCAGCATCAATTACAGTGATAGGTTTCCCTTTGGGGCCAGTGGCCTTAAAATAAGGGCCTACCCAGCAACCTGTTTGTCCAACCCAGAAAAGGAATCCTTATTGGTTTTTTCTTTCAATGAGCTATTTTGAGCAATTTTTTCATAATCCTCCCTACAATCGTAAGCAGCTAAAAGTCAAACTTTGAGCATTAGAGGAACTGCCTTGGAGCTTCCGGGCTACAGGTAGTATCTCCTATCCCAGGGAGACCTCAGTGAGCAAGGTGAGTAAGAGGAACAGGGAACAGGGCCAGTCCTTAAGCATGAACACAAACAGCCATTCAAATTTGAAATACAGGTGGTAGGAAAGTCAGGCTCTCAGTCTGGCAGGTAGAGAATCTGCCTCAGAGGTAGAGGCATTTCTAGACTAAGATAAGACCAGCCACCTAAATACCCAACTGACGAATATTTTCAACCAACATGGAGTTAGAGAGATTTCCTGGAACCACTTGAGAAACTGGATTAATTCCACCCCTAAAAAGTAGACCTGGATAGGAATATTCTTTGGAGAAGAAAGATTGGCCTCATGGTACATCATGACAAATTAGTGGTCTTTTTCAGTTGACAAGTTCTTTTTCTTTCCCCTTCTGGAGAGAAGATGCCATAACTCATTCTACTCACTCCATCTTTTTCCTGCACCCAATTTCTTTTTAAAAAATCGTGTTATTACGTAGTGTCGGAATACACATGCAAGGTAGAAAAATCCTACCCACTTTGGAAACAACTTCATTGGGCTTGGCGATCAGCCAAACCGTTAGTTGTGTAGCTGTAAAGACTTGCTTCATTGCCCCAATTCAGAGACCCATCTTGTTATATTTTTAGTATGCGTAGCCCTAAATGATTAATGATTTAGGTACTGTGATTTGGGGTAAAATATTAGAGACCAGGGGCGGCTGGGTGGCTCAGTCGTTAAGTGTCTGCCTTGGGCTTGGGTCATGATCCCAGCTCTTGGGATTGAGTCCTGCATCAGGTTCCCTACTCAGCGGGAGGCCTGCTTCTCCCTCTCCCACTCCCCCTGCTTGTGTTCTCTCTCTCTCATTGTCTCTCTCTCGTCAAATAAATGAATAAAACATATATATATATATATATATATATATATATATATGTTTATATATATATATAAAATCAGGGACCATGTTAAGAACCTGATTGGCTCTGCCTAGACTCCCATGCCATCTCTAGAAAGGGAATTCTGTTCCTAAACCCACATCACAATTATGGGTTCAGGATACCTTGACCTATTGACCTACAGGATAACATCCATATATCCCTGAAGCTGTAGGCAAATTTTTTATGAATGTATTTTTTATGTATATATACCCCTTCATAATGGGATGTAATCCCAAATGGATTAAGCACCTCTGAAGGAGGCTATGTAGTTCAACATTAAAAAGCACTGTCTTGGCATTAGACCAAGTCTCCTCTCAGCTGGTCACCTGCCTGTGTGACCATGGCCATGTTACTGAATTGTCAGTGCCCCAGTTTTCTCATCTGTAAAATAGGGATGATATTAGTACTTAATGCACTCAGCAGTTGGGAAGAATGAGTGTATGTCAACCAAGGCAGACTCTCAGTTCTCGGTAGTTCATTTTACTCTCAGCTTTAGCTTTTGCAGACTCTGCCCCCCCCCCTTATTTTAAATCTACAAATGAGAAGAGAAGCCAAGTTTTTGACCCTTTGTGGTGTATTTCACGTGTTCTGGGGAGTCAACAACAGTAGCACTGTCTGTGCTATTTTGTGGACACCGTCTCTGAAGTGATCATTTATCTTTCAGGAATTGCACGATGACAGTACTTGTGAGTGACTCAAAGTATTAATGACTTTGGGTCTCCTCACCTGTGCCAGTTCAAGGCTTATGACTTTGAGGTGAAAGGCCCTGTAAACTATTAGCAGCCAGCAGACTTGCACAGCATTTATTTTCTCTTTGGGACATATTTATTAGGCTGAATGTACCATGTAATTGAAGCCAACTTCTCTGTCCCCATAAAGCTGTGCAACTGTGTTCTTCTTACCAAATGCTACAGCTGACACACCTCAGGAGCTACTTATTCCATAGATCTGAGGTCCAGCCATCTCTCTAAATTATGATAGCCAATATTTCATAATGGCCATTATTAGGTCTGCAAAGGAGAGAATGTCTTCATCTTTTTGGAGACATTGGGTCTGATGCTCTTGTTCTTGGCAGCGAGTATCATATTTGCCTTGAAATATTATACCACAGGGTTGAGCACAGGATTGGACCAGAGAAAGAAGAAAAAAAGCAAGCATGTCTAAACTAGAGCCAATTTTGTTTTATGGATTCAATTTTGCGGTACACAGTGGTTGTAAGGTCCCTCAGTGAGAAGGTACTCTAGTTGAAACTTGGCCTTGAGGTTAAGCTGGCACACTGATTTAGCCTTAAAAAAAAATTTTTTTAAAGCTCATCATCATTTTTCAGTCAAGCATCAATCATCGCATATTGCTGCCAACCTCCTGACCCTGTGATTAAATGCCAGCCCTCCTTCAGTGTTAAGCTCATCCCCTCCGCTTTCTTCTTCACGTTGGATTAGCTTTCTTTACTCATGCTCCCCAAAGCGATCATACTTCTTTCCAGCATGGCGCTTAGCACTAACCATGCTCAATTATCACTCCTGCGCCTTTTTTTTTTTTTTTTTTAAGACAGACTATGAACTCGTCCAGGTCAGGGCCATGTCTGATTTACCTTTATCTCTTCAGCCATGCTTCGGTAGGCATGTGGCAGAGCTCAATAAATCTTGTATGAGTGAGTAGTCACACGGATGGTTCCTTCTCACGATTCAGGTCTTAGCTCAGATACTGGCTCTTCAAGAAAGACGTGCTTGACCACCCCACCCCGCTGTCCCTGGATAAACTAGCTGTGCTTCCCAGGCACAGCCTGTTTGACCATCCTGCTTCAGTTTCTTCACCGAAGCTATTCCTCCGAAAGTATTTGCTAAGTTGTATATTCTCTGTTTTCCCACAGAATGTGAGCACTGTGAAAATAGGACCTTGTGGATCTTACTCATTGCTTTAATTCATGCCAGCTCTTGGCACATAGCAGGCCTTTAGTACAGTTCGGTGAAATGAGGGAGTGAATTTCCCCAATTTCCTTCCATCCCCAGTGGAAAAGTTAGGGCTGATTGTTTCTACCCTTTTCCAGTTTTCTGGACTGTCCTTAGCATTTTATCAGTCAGGAAGTACAGTTTAAATTTAATCGTGATTTATATGTTTGGTATTAAACAAACCAAACAAATAAAAAACCAGTTGGTAGAGATGATGAAGGTGGCTTTTTTTTTAAGGTTTTATTTATTTGAGAGAGAGAGAGAGAGAGAGAGAGAGAGCACGTGTACGTTCACAAGCGGGCGGGGCAGAGGGAGAGGGAGAAGCAGGCTCCCGCCTGAGCAGAGAGCTTGACGTGGGGCTCAATCCCAGGACCCTGGGATCATGACCTGAGCTGCAGGCAGACGCTTAACAGACTGAGCCACCCAGGGGTCCCATGGATGGCTTTTTTAAGAAGGGATACTGGCCATTAATGTTAGTTGTGTTGAGTCACTGTTTTGCAGTGAAATAATCATCACTTCTGCATGGCTAAGGAAATCTTGCACCTTCCTGCACACCTCCATCTCTGTACCTCATGTATCTCTTAGTATTTTGGTCCATCCTCATACTGTCCTCTCCCCGCTCCCCACCGATGAAAGCATTACTCTACTGGGTGCGTTATTCTTTCATGCAGCAACATTTTACTGGTAGATATCAGTGTTCTGCAAAGTTCTTTAGTGCAGTTTTCCTCCTCAAAAAAATTTTAGATGTTCCCTTTAGAGCTTCCGGAGAAGGAAGAAGAGGCAAGCAATGAAACTTTTCTCTTTCTGTTTGATCTTTCTCATTATCCCCTCTCTTTGCTGATAAGGTATTTTATATGCACTGTCCTTATTAAAGGCACAAACAGCAGAAGTCAACCTCACCCTAGGAGTTGCATCTAACACCATAGCCATGTACTTGGACAAGATGATTTAATCTGATGTTCATAGATCTCAATAGAATTGGCTTCATAGGGTTACTGGTTAAGGTTTCAGAGACTGTTTGAAATTATATGCAAAATCGTGTGCTTCTATTCAGCTTTGCTTGAGAGAGGCTCTAACAGCTTTTTTTTATCCCATTTTCAATCAAGGCCATGGCCCAGTAATTTATAGCACAGACACTCAAGTAGAAATGGTAGTCATTGAGCCAAAAGAGAGCTAGAACAAATTCCAGTTATTTTTTAATCTAGCACTGCACTAAAGCTAATAAATACTTACCATTGTCCAAGCACACTGAGTAATGCCTCTCTGTTTATAATTGCAGTTGTATGTAAAATCTGAAAAACTTGGGAAGGACTGAGAATAAGAGTATGAATCACTTATTAATTCTAGCATTAACAAAAGAGTATTTTAATACATGTTCTTTTATTCTTTGGGTACGTGATATGTGTGACGTATATGTATACCTATTTTTTAACAACGAGCTTATATTCTGTGTACAGTTCTCTATCCTGCTTTGCACGGCTTATATCCATCACTAAATGTTCTTCACTGTACCATTTTCAATGGATTCAGAATTTTTCATCTTGTTGCTATAACGATATGTTCCATCAGTCCTCTATTCTTTGTTCCGATTTTTGTTTCCAAAATTGTTCCAAAAATTGTTTCTAGTTTTTATCTTCTTTAAATAATACTGGGTTGAACATCTTTTTAGGTAAATCTTTGTGAGTCTCTCTGATTATTTCCTGGATATAAACTCTTAATGATGAGTTCATTGGAGTAAAATCAGCTATAAATTTTGAGTCCAGCATTTAGGATTATGTATTGATGTTTTTTAGAATAAGAAAGAAAGTTAGTGGGGTCTGAGATGGAAATGTGCTCAAGAGTACTTTTATAATGTTTGGAGTCTATGAGTAGCCCCAGACCAAGTTCTTAGTTTTCTTTCCGAGGCTTTCAGTAGTCTCCTTGAATTAACTACCTGTTTGCCTCTATCAGTGTATCAATCAGTCTCTCTCTCTTTCTCTCTCTCAATATATGTAACAGCTTCTAGCTCCTTGAACATTTCATTACCTAATTCCACACCAGTGTTGTTTTCAATCAAACATTTTGCAGTGCAAAATTCTCAAGAATTCCATGTGTTCAGTGAGATGTGGATTAGTGACATAGTGTGTGTTAGAATGCTAGAGAAGAAGCTAAAATGATTCCATTAAAATGCTTAAATCTAGAGATCAAATACAAAGTGGAATGAATATCACAATGAAAACAATGTGAATTGATGGCATAGTACATTTTTATAACTTGTCGATCCACTTTGCTTATGATAGTGACTTTAGGATTCACCCCTTTGAAGCCTTTTGCATGATTTCTCTTCATTCTTCCAGTAAGGTTGGTTGACATTCTCTCTTGCTTTAACCTGAAGGAAGTTAGGTCCAAAGGAGTCTGATCTCTTTCCCACAACTCAGGCTTGTTCATCTCAGTTGTGGAAGGGCAGTGCCTGGCTTCCGTTTGGCTTCTCCTGGTAGCATAGCTGAGGTATCGATGTCTTCCCTGTGTCCCCTGAGTCAGCAGATAAACACAGGTCTTAATCTCAACAGCGGTACTTAAAGAAACCATACGTATACATGGGCAGGGGGCGGGGGGGGATTCTTGTAATCCTTTGTAATTCTTGGAGAATGTAGAGGTCAGTAATGGGCTCTCGAGGTTTAAAAGTGCAGTAAAATGTTCTACATTTTACTGTATTCATCTTACATAAAAAGGCAGTATATGCTTTTTTTAAATTGAGGTATCTATCAGTGTTTGTGTGTGTGTTCATAAATAAATAAAGCTTTTCTTGTTGTAGAAGTTACTAAAATAGGTAATAAAACCATCCATGATCCCATGAGCCAAAGAACACACTGTTTTGACATGTAACCTTCCAGTCTTTGTTTCCAAATGCATATATATTCCGTTTTATTTTATTTTTTCATATAAATTATTGCATACAACCATTATAAAATTTCACCAAGAATAACATTTACCAACATGTTCTAGGAGAACATATTCAGTAGCATAGTTTATGGTCTTGATATTTAAAAGGAAAGAGTTCTCTTCATGTTATGTGGTCAGATTCTCGTCACTAGCAGAGAATTTGCCATTTGTTTTCTCCAAAAGCACATCTTTTTCATAGGGACTTTGGAAATTCACGTCCCAACATTTCTCACTTCTGTAAGTCACACTTAGACTCACACTTTGAATGCACTCTTCCCCTTAAAAGTTTTTGGAGACCCCTTTGAAATAGCATTTGCTAACTTCTGGGCTCAGAGTGCAGATGATAGCATCCATAGACTTTTTCTTCTACCTCTTCTTGAAATTTTCCTTCCTTTCTCTGAAGGAAACAGGTGAGCACGTGAAGACCCGTGCTGTCTCTTCGCCTGTGCCTCGTTTGTAGCATGTTGACACAACGTGTATACAGCACAAGCTTCCTGCCGCCCCTGCAGGCACCAAGTGCGGTTTGTCCTGGGAAAACCACGGTCTTACTGGCAACTGTGGGATCGTGCTGCTTTGTGTTGCCCATCCAATGCTAAGTCTTGGAAAATTCTGCTACATGGTGACCTTTTCTGAGTGTTTTCCGTTAGGTCTCCCAGCTGTTTTCAAACTGTCTGAGTAGTTTTGGCTAAAATACATTATAAATTGTAATCAGGGGCTTTGCTCCAGCATTCATATTCATTAGATTTTAAGATTTAATGACTATGTGGACTTAAAGCAGGTCCTTGATTTCCTTTTTAAAAAGCACTCGAGTAGAGGCTCTTGAGTTTTGACATTTCGAATACTAATTTGTGGCCAGTTTTGGCTCTGGTTAAAGGGCTGGCTTTTTAAAAAGAAGGTAGCAAAGTGGAACAAATTCCTCTTTAAGTTAAAAGAAGTTTTTCTTATTTGTTGTGAAATGCAAGTTGTGGTGTCAGTTGATTTGGGATCTTTTGGAATATTGTATGAACTGCTTGTCGGAGGAAGCCCACTGTAACACTGTTACCCCAGGATGCTGCAGACTGGTTGGTTTTGTACCATTAATGGAAGGGCCATTAATAAGTTCCTGTTTATTTTTAGCTAACTCTTTTATTGCCTCAGCAAGATATGAATACGGTGTTCTTGATAAAGAATTGTAGATTAAGGCCGCATCTGCTTAAACTAGCCCCTTCGATCCCTGCCCCTCCTTGCCAGCGTATCAGTTTGGTGTGGACAGTCATGGAGAGCAGAGCCTGTGCACGTGTTTGCATGTATTTAACGCCTGTCTCCTCCTGCAGCGTGCTGCTTGCGTTCAGCATTGTGTTTTGGAGACCATCCTTGCTACACATAGAGATAGCCCATTCCTTTTAACCTCTGCAGACTGCCTTATAGGTTGGCTGTTCCCCAGTTTATTGGAACCTCTAGACCTTTCCAGGTTCTCTTCATACCAACAATGCTGCAGTGAGCATCCTTGTACCTGCACCTTTCAAAGAGCAATTGTTTCTCTGTTATAGAGCAAGACAAGTACCTTTATTTTATATATGAACTCTTACGAGACAGGGACTTTAAGATGGTCAGGTTTTTTAAAAAGATTTATTTATTCATTAAGAGAGAGAGAGAGAACAGGGGGGAGGGACAGAGGGAGACGAAGAGAGAGTGCCAAGGAGACACGGAGCATGGAGCCTGATGTGAGGCTCGATCTTATGACCCTGAGATCACACCCTGAGCTGAAGCCAAGAGTCTGACACTTAACTGACTGTGCCATCCAGGTACTCCTAAGATGGTCAGTTTTAAACATGATTAGCAGAATATAGATCAAAGCCATTTTCCCTGACTGCTACCTAGTTGGAGATTCTGGGCACTTTTTTATAGAGGGTCACTGGGATCCTGGGTGAAGTCAAGTCTGGTAAAAGCTAACTATGGTGAAATGTTGCTTCTTCCAGTCAGCTAAGAGGTCAGTCTGAATTAGAAAAACATCTGAATTCAAAGATGTAATATTATACAATTTTGAAGTCTGTACAGTGACCAACTCTAATATAACTTAATCATTAATTCCCTAAGGGAATCACACTAATGAACACATAAAAGCACCTAATAATTTTTAAAGAATAATGACACAACTAAATTGTTCAAGTTATTCTCATCCATAGCTAAAGTATTTCCCCTCCTATGGTTTCTGTAGGTTAGCACGTTGGGCAAATGACTTTCTGTAGTTAGAGGAAGGTGACCGAAACCCCTTCCGTTCTGAATGGTGTAAACTCGCAGGGTTAAGGCGTCATGGTTAACGTTTGAGGGGCCTACTGTGTGCCAGGTGTGAGACCTTCACGTGTGTTGTCCTCCTTGTCCAGATTTCCCTAATCCTGTAAAGTGAGCCTGACTATCTCCATTTCATGTACTGAGGCACTGACACAACCCACTGAAGGCTGCCTGAGTTCGCCCAACTTGAAAATGTAATACTCAAAGTCTCCTTAGATGTGGTCCTCAGACCTGTCAGAATCTCCCAGAAGATGTTTATACTGCAGATTCCTGGGCCGCTCTCAGGGTGGTGCCCAGGATTCTGCATTTATAATAACTGTCCAGGTTCTCTCTATGTCCTCAGAAGTCTGAGAGCCACTTGGCCAGACTGTGGTGACCTCGTTTTGGTGATGTGATGAGCCTTGCCAGAAGAGTGTCCCCAGTGCCTTTGGGGACGAGTAATCCATGACAAGTCATGCCTCACTTGCAGTGGGCACATTAACAGTGCTCCCCTGTTGGCTTCCTCCTACTCACCCACTTCCCTTGCCTTGTGGTACTTGTGCTGAACTTAGCACAGCTCCCGGTTTGACAAGTCACTTCCCAAAGCATTGAAATCATCACACTACAGAGGGATCATTTTCTAAAAAAGGTCGAAGTTGCCAGTGCAAAATCCTCAGATCCCAAGTATATCTTTGGTGCCCAGTGCAGATGGAATTGGCATTTGCGTTCTAACCCTCGCTCAAACCCAAAATAAAAAATAAATTAAAAATGAGAGGGCAGCTTGCAGAAATGATTACCTTTGAAACACCATTATATGCCTTTATTTTCCCTTCTAGCCCTCTTTTGCTGCACTCCCCTACTGGCAGATTTCCCATATGTCTGCCTCTAATTGCGCTGACTTTTCTAGAAGTATGAGGCAATCACCAGCCCCTTCCAGCTCTCCCCCTCCCATGAAGGATAGGGTTCCGGAAGAGCCAGCGAGGATCAGTGAATACCTTTTTCTCCTCTACCTTTCTCATCTTCTCTCAGCTCCCCATCCTCTCTGTTATTCCCCAACAATCTCCTTTCCCCTTAAGGGTCTGAGCCCAGCTAGCATCCTTTCCAAGCTCAATAGGAGTGTGCTTGGGTGATTGACATGCACGGAAAGGTGTGCCCATGATCTGGAGGGGGTCCTACACCAAGTTGAATTTGTGTTCCCTGCTGGCAAAAGCGCATCCGTCTTTGTTTTTGGTGTTCAGCTCATCCAAATAAAGAAGGCATTTCCTCTCCTGAAGAGCAGGGGTGGGGTGGGGGGGAAGGAAGGAAAGAAAAGACCAAAAAAAAGAAAAAAAGAAAAGAAAGAAAGAAAAATTTAATTTTAACCATGTACTCCTCTGCAACTAAATATACACCCCTTCCTCTGTCCTGATTGGTCCGCTTCAGTTGACAAGTGGATCGTGTGGAAAGGAAATATCCTGGACTTAATTGTAAGTTAAGTCTCTCTTAATCCAGAAGAGCATTTGAGATTCTGTCCAAGTGTTCAATTTCCCAGGCCGCTGAGGTCTGTGAATTTCTTTTCCCAGCCTCCAGGCTGCTGCAGTACAAGCCAGCGTAGCTAATGCAGATAGATCTCCTGCCTCTCGCTCTCCTCCTCCCTGTGCTTTGATTCGATATGAACAGCCTGGTAACTCCGATGCTGGGGAGAAATCTGACATAACTCTGCAGATGGCTAGGTTGCCATGAAACACCTGGGGATTGTTCTTTAAGGAAAAGGTAACATTTATATGCTAATGATTTCTTCCCCTCTTCCCCCCTTGTTGCATTTTTTCCAGGGTTGCCAGTTCCCAAGAAGAGCCCAAAGTCGGTAAGGACTTATCAGTTACTTGGTTCTTGTTGGGGGTGGGGGTGGCTGGTGATGGGAAGGGACCCCGTCTGGCTTGACTTCACGAAATGTGTTTTAGAGTAGGTGGGGGAGACAGTAGCCCGGGCTCATTTTATTAAGTTCTGGGGGTCCGTTTGATAGAGAAGGTATTGGGTTTATCTTTAACTGTCTAGTGATTCGTGGGCAGGCTGCAGAAGCCGGGTTAAAGAATGCATGTTTGGAATGCTGTCTGTATAAACGCATTACAACTCTCGTGCAAACGGATGAGTTTCTTCGGTGTTTTAACTTGATACAAATGCTATTGTTTCCTCGGGGAGGAGGATGGGGGAGAGCTCCACCTGCTTCCTGAGTAGGGTTGCTCTTAACTGGTGTTTCCATCCGTTCCCATGCGCAGATTCTCTCCCTGAGCTTTCTTATGCATTGGATGAATTATTTACAAAATTAAAAAGCCTGCAGGTTTAAAGGAGAATTGCCCTGCCCTGTATATATATATCCATGTTCAAATGGAACAATGTTCACTGCCCCAGCACTGAGAATAAGACATTTCCTTGCTGTCGAAATGTCCTTTGTTGTTTTGCTAGCTTTAGCAGCATTATGCTGCAGGTATAGGATTCTTTAAAAAAAAAAAAATCAATGTTTTGCTGTCCTTTCTAATCTGGTTTCCCTGAAGATGCATTACCTAGTTGACATGTTAGCTAATAGCTTAGAGGCTGTGGTATTTTGCTTGATGGTGTGAGCTTCTGCTCCCAGGGCACTGACAACAAATTAAAATGCTACTTCAAAACTCAAAATCTGGAACTATGATGCCTGTGAAATTGAATCGGGAGAAAGAAGCTTCCCCATTCATTAACATTAGGATAAAGAGGGGTACTTTCGCGGGACTTGCTTAGACTATTGGGGGGAGGGAAAATATGCAGCTTTCTGCCATCCGGGAAAGGGGAACCTTTAAAACTTTGCAGCTCACCGGGGCCACATGGGGCTTCTTTCCACCTGTCTGCAAGCCTGGCGGCGAGAGGCAGAAGTTTATTAAGGAGATGAGAGAGGGAGCTTCCTGCATTCTTAAGCTCTGCTCCTAAGTTATCCAAAGAGAAAAACCTGCAATAATTGATGGGATTCCAATGGCACAGGGCTGTGGCGACCGGAACATGTGACTCTAGGGCTGCTTTCCTTGTCAGTTTGTGTTAATGCTTCAGCTGAAAAGTGCTGGTAGGTGTCCACATCAGAACCACGGAGATGCCAACGCGTGCTTGTGTGGCGTGTGTGTGTGTGTGTATGTGTGTGTACGTGTGCACACATGGCATATGTGTGTCCTTGTCCCTGGGTCATAGTCAGAAGCCTATTCAGCCTTCAGAAAAAGAGAAGCAAATCTGGAAGATCTGTCACATGAGCTTCAGTTAGCCAGCCTTTTTTCTCCCACACCCTCAAGCATGCCATGTGATGCACAGACTTCTTTTACACACCCCACAGGAATGGAGTCTTAACAAGGAGCATACTGGGGGGGGGGGATTGAGCAGTTTTGCACAGGGAACAGGACATTAAGCACCAAGGCGTTCTTTTCAGGTTTGCATCCATTTAAACTTCCTTGGCCAAAGGATTTTTGAGGGTTTCTTCTGCATCGTTTCTTCCCCAAAGTATTTGGGGATTCACTGCTGAACTCAAAGGATATCAAACAGGTATAGAGCCTGTATTCACCAAGTCAGTTAAGAGAATTCCCTGCGACAGTTTATTTTTGTAGAAGCCGTGTCATTAGCAAGCAGCAAGCCAATTACTCCGGCTGCATTCCTAGGAAAAAAGCGTTCTTAACGGCTTTGCCCACAGACTGCTGGCTCTTAATTACCACAAGCTAAGAGACTGGTGTGTTGCTGGGTTAGAAAAGAACAAGCCCCCAGCCTGGGGCTTGTCCTTACCTGATTTCTGTGCCAGGACGGGGATGATGGTTTTCACAGCATTGCTGGCACACTCAGGCAGCTGCTGTATAGAATTTGGAACTCTGAGCCGAGGTCTGCTGTTGGCGGTCGAGCATTGCTAACATCTGTGATTCGTGGGAGCTCTGGACAGGTGGGTTGAAGGCTGGTTCCCTGCCCCAGTTTGAATTTTGATGGTGTCCTGCCAGAGAGACAGATGATGATGGGATTTCTCTGGTGGGGGTCAGGGAGAGTCCATAGGGAAGCTGGGTGTCATGGTTCCGGAAAGCCGTCATATAGTGGCAGATAGGGTTAGTTGTGCAGGCTGCATAATGAATGCACGTGGATGGTGCCTGGGTTGTGATATGCTGAGATTTACCATTAGCTCTGTGAATATACTCTCTTGATCCGGACCATGTTTCTTCTCTTCTCTTAGAGGCTCCTGACATTGTTGGCTTGTTCATGTGACTGACAGCTTCCTCTTGCCCTCATACTTTTTTTTTTTAATGTTTTCAATAATTAAGTAGTTGGGTTTTTATTAGAACAAAGGGACTTTTTGATCTTGTTTCCCCTCCTGGGCAGCCTCTACAGCTTACTCTTCATAAGCAGTTTCATCTATTAGATTTAGTTTAAATGTTGAATTTATGGATTCTGTACTCACTGGGAACAATGGCAGTATCTTCATAAAATGTTATTAATTTAATACCTGAACAGCCAGAACATTAGGAATTTTTCTGCCAAATGGCAGAGACGAAAATAAGACATATTTGCTATCAGGTTTTAGACCTCACTAGGAAACGGATTCTGAGGCCCAGTTTAATAATCCTGACTGGAAACTTATTTAACTGAAACTCTCGTTCTGAATCACACACGAGGATTTTGTAAGAATTTAAAACTCTAGGGGCACCAGGCAGGCTCAGTCAGTAGAGCATGCAACTCCTGATCCCGGCATTGTGAGTTCGAGCCCCATATTTGGGTGTAGGAATTACTAAAAAAAAAAAAAAAAAAAAAAAAGATTATAAACTAAAAAAAAAAAGAAAAAAAGAATTTAAAACTCTAAATATACAACAAACCCTGAATTTTAAGTCAGTATTCACTTTTGTTTTCTCACTAGTTCATTTCCATACTATTACTTCCCTTTCTCCCTTCATCTGTCTGTCTATCCATCTGTCTTTACATTTATTTAGCAGTTAGTATCAAGAGTCTATTAAGTGTCAGATTTGGTGTGAGGCGCTGGAAGTACTACAATAAATAAGTTGGTCATGTGCCTTTCTTCATGCAGCTTACAAACAAATGATGTTTTGATTGTTTCTTTCAAAAAAAGGACTCATCGTATCAAATCACCATAATTTTTATGTGCCTATTTCAGCAACATGTATTTATTGAGTATCTTCTATATGGCAGACCCAGTGCCAGTATACAACAGGGTCTAAAACAGAAAACATTCTTGCCCTCATGGAGCTGGGGAGAGATAAACAGTAGCCACATAAACAGGCGGATCTGTACAGATCCGCTTCATGGGGCATAAAGTCCAAAACTTTCAAAAGTTCAAAAAGCAGCAAAATAGGGGTGCCTGGGTGCCTCAGTCAGTTAAATGTCCAACTGTTGATCTCAGCTCAGGTCTTGATCTCGGGGTTGTGAGTTCAAGGCCAGCATTGGGCTTCATGCTGGGCATGGCACCTACTTAAAAAATAAAACTAATAAATAATAAAAATAAAAAGCAGAAAGATCATGTAGAACCAGGGACAAACGTAATGAAAATCACTCAGCTCTTAATTACAACAGCATAAATTAAATTGTCCTGCAAAGCCAGAGAAAGGACCCGAGGTTGTGATACTGTGATTGAACTATGGAATGTTTTCCGAGGTCCCCAGCAGCCTGAGCAGTGTAGGAAACCTGCCTACCTAGCTGTTATTGTCAGATCAAAGAAAGCATACCATATTCATAAAAGAGACAAAATTTTCCCAGTTAACTAAAAGACTTCTCACACACAGTTTTCATACAGGAGACACCAAATACTGGAAAGACCAAGGAAGCCTGTTCGCTTCACTGAACTGTTTGCAGCAAATGCAGCAAACTGAAAGGGAGAAGTAGTGACAGGTTTCTTTTCCATTGTCCTCCGTTCCTTTCCCCTGGAAGGGATCCTGAGGACATTGCTGACAACCAGTTGTTAAGAGGTGTGAGGGAGAGATCTCTCAGGGAATGTGCCAGCAAGTGACCCCAGCCAGAATCACTCAATTTTGTGTATCCTGCCTGTTTCTCAAACTCTTCTGGTTTTCTCAGCACCCCAGAGCCCCTGGTCCCACAACTAGGCAACAGTACAAGTCATCAGAGCTCCTGTAGGCTCCCAAGAGATGCAGGGAGTGATAGAGGAAAGAAGGATTAGGATTGTTTCCAATTGTGTCCTTGCCCTTGAACTCCTCACAGCAACTCCTACCCTCAACCCCTTGGAGTCTAGAAAATAGACTTTGCCTTTTTATTAGATGTCTTTGAAACGTCCCATGTGAACCAAAATTCATTTTCCTATCCAATGATACCTTCCTTTCCTTCCCATTAATTCCTCTCCTCTGCCCTTTTAGAAGAGATTATTTGACTTAGACCCATAAATGATAAAAGAAAGAGACAAGAACCATCCTCTCCTTTGGCTTGGAATTGAGTCTCTGATTTTTGCACAACCTTTAATGACATTGGCCTAATATCTCATCAGCACTTGGAGTTTTTCCTGTTGTCCATGTAAATCACTGCAGTGGCCTTCAGTCTTGGCAGATAAGTGAACTGTAAATAATTTTGCTTTGAAATGGATCGATTTGTCATTTTTAAGCCATATGAATTCTTTTCATCATTTAAGCTCCTAAGTGCTGTCTGTATTCATTTGCTCTTCCGAGCAAATATTTTCAGCTCACTTTATAAGTACCTTCATTTTGAAATCATTCCGTGAAATACTGATGAGTTGATTTTTCCCCCCATTTCCATTTATAAAAACCACTGCATCTTCCCAGTTTCTGTGGCCTGTCCATAGTTAAGAAATCATTCGTGCTGAGAGATTGGTACAGTTTTATTTTAGAAGGTCTTATGACACCAGTTTATGGCTAGTGTGTGGCCAAGGACTTTTATGGAGTTTTGAAAATTGAGCCCATTTCTTTCATCCTAGTCAACTGATCTGATCTTTAAAAATAAAAACTGTCCTTCACAAAGATCCGAGTAGTGACAAGAGCTAGCATTGGAAATACCCATCTCAGTATGTGGCACATCTTTCCAACTAGCTGTTTGAGCTAGAGAGCTGGGAGGTGGAAGTCCATGTTTCTAAGAGGTCCTCCCCCTCCTTTTCCTATTGCCTGCCATCCACTCAGTCATTCAGCAATGCCTGTTGAATCTGAGCCAAAATGTCTTTGCCATCACTTGTCCCTCCCCGTCATCACTGCTATTCCCTAGTGTAAACCACCTTGGATCCCTCAAATAGACTGCACAGTAGCCTCCAGACCAGCTCCCTGCTTTTACCCCTGTCCACACCAACCTAGTCACCCCTCAGTAATCAGACCAAACTTTCTAGAAGTTGCTTGGCTCCTGGCACATCTCTGCTTTCAATTCATTGGTGAATTTCTTCTCCCCTGAACTAAGAATGAGTCCCAAATTCTTGAAAGTAGCTCACAAACCCTTGCAGTATCCGGTCTCCGAGCTCAGCTCACACCACTCTACTCCCTGGCTGTGTCGCTCTGCCTTTTCTCTGTTCTTCATACAGTCCAAACTCATTCATGCTTTGAAGACTGAGCACATGCTGCTTCCATTAATGGCCTATTCTTCCAGAAGCTTCTCCCTACCACCTATCTAAAGGACAATGCAATATGTTGTTATCAAAATGTTACGACTATTTGATTAATATCCATCACACACACATACACACCTAAATACACAAGTATAAATTCTCAGAGTTTAGGTACCATCTCTTTCTTATCCATTGTATCCCTGAGAATCTGGCTCATAGAACGTGATCAGTATGTATTTATTGGGTGAGTGAATAAATGTAATGTTGGTAGTTACCTAACAAGGGGGCCTAGTCTGGATGTTCTGTCATTTGTGTGCTAGGTGCTTGCATGGTGCTAGTGTGTACAGAGTAACAGACTTGAAAATGTATCTTTAACCGCAGATACTTTTCTTTGGGCCAGTTTCTCACTTAGAAAAATGAGGAGAAAGACAATCCCATCAGATGCAACTCCAATCCCGTGCTATAACTAGCTGAGAAGTGAGTTTGTTTTCGTGGTCCTAGTCTTTCCTGGGAGGTCATCCAGGCTGCTGTAAAGGGGACCAGTTGACTTTAATTTGAAAGATACATAAACGCGGCTGTTCTCCTGGACAGTTCTAGTCTCTAATGGGATAAAAGACAATGTCATAGCTAATTAGCACAATCACAGAAAGTCAAAAGGCATATTTTGAACTTTTGTACAAACACACAGAGCACAGCTTCAAAAAATTTAGAGTACCAAGATAATAAATATAGAATGCGTCTTCAAATTAAGTCGTTTCCATAATTGAACTTAGGAAGAAACACAAAGTGAGATTAAATCTTTCAGGGGAAAATCCAAACAGCTACCAGATTATTGTGCATTAGCCCATTAGTTTGGGTTCGAATGTGTCATTTAGAGACAGCTTTTAGTGGCGGCATGATTTTTTGAGCGTATTCTCAGGATGCTGCTTCACTTTTATTTTCCAAATTTAGGAACAAAGTTTAGATGGCATTTAAAAGGGATGCAGAAATGCAGTTTCAGAGACAGTTTTTCAAACTCATTCCACATTCTGTCATTTTGTGTTAAATTGGACCAAAGTGAGTCATTTATTGGGAGGTGAGAAAGGGTGTTCATATTTGAAAAGTGGCCCGAGCCATTTCTGGTAGAGTTCATTTGCATAGTCGGGTAGTAATAGCAAAGCCAGGTCTTCGGTTAAACCTGAGATTTCCAGGTCCTCCGTGTCAGAGATATGTTACGGTGGGACAGGCATCAAAGGGTGTTGGGAAGCCGTGAGGTGACAGGTAGAATCAGAGCACATGCATTTGTGGGCGTGTGGATAAAAGCACATGTGCATTCTCTACGGGAGGAAAGTCCAGCCCATTATCGGATTCTGTCAGTGGGGCAAGGCTGCCAGAAAGAAATTTTTCTCCAATTCAGGAAGAGGGAGTGAGTGGCCGAGGTTATAGTTAGGTTTTCAGAGACAACAGAGTGACCCCAGGAAAGAAGAGTATGACGTTCCCTCAGATAACCCTGCAGTGCGGGTCCTTTTGGGTCCAGGGGAGGCTTTGTGAAGGGGAGTCACAACAAGAGGGAGCTTGAAGCTGCAGGGGTGGTGACTGGCTAACAGCGAGATGAATTTAGTGTCAACGGACCAATCCCACAATCTGGCATTAGCTACTCATTTGAGGAACCAAGGTGGGCATTTGAATGGAGGGATACAATTCTCTGGGTGAACTCAGAACTCCTTTCTTTATCTGTTGAATTATTTGCTTTTATACTTAAACTATCTTTTTCCTCCTTTCCTGAGAGAAGAACAAAAATAAAACATAACCAAAATGTAAAAAAGAAGGGCGCCTGGCTGGCTCAGTCGGTGGAGCGTGCAACTCTTGGTCTCCAGGTTGTGAGTTCAAGCCCCGCGTTGGGGGGTAGAGGTTACTTAAAAATAAAATCTTAAAAAAAAAATGTAAAAAAATAGAAAGTAACAGTCTCCATTAATTCTTCTTACCAAGATTTATTTCAAAATAGAAATAGCTTTAAATTTTTTCTTGATTATAACGAGCATTAGCTATGCATTATAGAAAGTAGACAATATAGGAAAGTATAAGGGGGGAGAAAGGCACCCCGAATCCCATTTTTTTCTTTCTGTGCTAGTGTATGCACACCAAAAATGGGCTGATGCTACATGTGCTTCTTTATAAGTGAGACCCTCCTAAGGACCCCAGTGAAGAGAAACACAGATTTCCATCCACATGCGAAAGAGAGTGGGGGATGAATCTGTCGTGAACATTTTCTGACTCTGAAAGTCTTCAGCATGCCTCCAGGGAAAGCAAGAAGGCAGCTAGTGAGCTTCTTGGGGCAGAAATGGGAGAACTGGCCCCAAGAGCTGAGTTTGCTGTCGGGGGGAACTGTTGGATGTTGGCAGAACCAGGCTTTACTCCAAGTCTTTTAGAGTTCTGATCCATCCAGGTCTGAGCTGAGCATTTCATCCTCAAAAAAGAACAGTGGTGGCATGGGGGATGGTGGTGGTTGTCCCTGCCCAAACCTCAGTGTGTTTTCCTGGCACCGTCACCAGAGTATATGGTCCCCTGGAGTCTGAGTGAATTAAGCCTTTCCCAGTTCTACCAAGACCTCTTTGCTAGTTTAGAATATGGGCCTCAAATTTCATCTGTAGGCACACCAAATACAATTTTAGGTGGTCTGTCTTGCTTTCATTAACTCCGTGCCCAGTTTTCCTCAACTTTGAAGCCTTACCAAAATCTATATTCAGATCCGTAATCTGTCATAGTCAGGGGTAAATGAAGTTTTTGTCCGCCTTGGGCTTTACTTCAGATACTTATTTCAAAGCAAAGACTGAAAGGGGAGGAAGTCGAGGGGCTGAGATTTAAATGAAGGGGACCTTGAAAATTTCCATGGAGATGGGGAGTGAAAAGTGAAGGATACCTGGGGAGAGAGCAAGGAATGGTTTTGATAGGATTGATTGTAAGACCAAGGGGAAGAATTTGATGCTATATGGAACTTGAAGGAACTGAAATGCTCTGGGTCAAAGATCTAAGCCTCTTAAAAAAGCATATGCTGTACAGGTTCTGTAAGAGAGGATGGAGATACCCCTTCTTGTCCCTCTATGATGCTCTTAAGCAGGTAAGTATAGGTACATAGCATCCAGTAAGTGAGAGGCAGGATTCCAGAATTTTTATTTTGAATAGGAGAAAACTAAACACCTGGGTTTACCACCATCTTTTATTCAAGAAAATAAGAACTGAAGTTATTTCATAGCCTACCAGGCATTTTTCCTCCCACTAGGTTTTGCTCTCCATTCAATCAACATTCAAAAAAAGAGCATTTCATAAAATAGGAAGGGTCTTTTGCTGAGCAGGCTTTAAGGAACAGGAACCTGCTTATTCTATTGAAATTTAATGAAACTCTTTCCCTTTGAAAACTGCTTGGACTTTGGACAGGTTGCAAATCTAACAAGGCTGACCTCCTGAGGTCAACCCATATATAAAGTTTGATCTTGGTTTTTAAGCAACAGCAGTGTCAGGAGATCAAGAGGTGAAATGCGATGCCGGCAAAATTGATTAGCTAAGAATTATGGAAGCTCTTCATATGATAATTATTTATATGCTTATAAGTACCAGTGCATACAGAATGCTAGGCATGATTTTTTGAAAGGTCTCATCCCTTTTCCTTACAGTGTAGAAGTACTTCTGGCAAAGCTTCAGGTAAAAATTGGGCATTTTATTATCAAAAGATGCAAAATGAGAAGTCCCCAGGAACGTTTTTAGCCCTGATTGTATTTCTTCTGGATGTTATAGCCTTACCTTTAAATCACCCTTGGTATTTTGTCTCAACATATTTTGTCAAAAACACGAGGATGTTGAAGTGATTGATACATGTTTTATCTCTCCCCTGAACTTCAAACTCGTGTACCCAGTTGCTGTTTGGACATCTCCAGATGGATGTCTAATAGCTCAAATTTATAAGCCCAGAACTGAACTCTTCCAACTTCAAAGAGCCAAGTGATCATCCCCTCATCTCTGCCGTAGCAGTAAAAGGCTACTTCAGTCTTCCAAGAAGTTGGAACAGCAACCCCCTTCCACTTGGAAGCCACCCTTGATTCCTTTCTCTCACACCTTCCTGGCAACCTATTAACCAGTCCCTTGGCTCAACCTTCAGGATATGTCCGGAATCTGACCACTTGTCTCCATCTCTGCCACGTTATCCTGGGCCAAACCATCATCCTCTCTCACCTGAATAATTACAGCAATCTCTTAAGGTCTCCCCACTTCTACCCTTGCCCTAGGACCTTTTAAAACAACAAGAGTGACACAAATAAGGATGCTAAATTGATACATCTTGTAATACACGTGCCCAGTGTCTTCGCTGGGAACCTATGATGAAAATTGGATTTGTTTTCCGCCACAGCCCAGAGAGCAATTTGGTTTATGATTATGTCTTTCCGTCTGGCCCGCCCCTCTCTCTGTCTGCCAATCACCTGGGGATTTATCTGCATGCAGCATTAGCTGGAGAAAGATGGAAGCCAAAATGTTGTTGATATATTTATGTATGTGTGCGTAGATGTGCTGAACAAAAACAAGCTGATGGGAACACCCACTCAGGGAACCAATAACAGTCTTCTCTTCTTGCTTCTCTCGCTCACTCGCTTTCAGCAACCGCTGGAAAGAAAAGACAGCCAGAATAGTTCTCAGCACAGCGTTTCCAGCCATCGGAGCCTGCACACGGCCTCCCCAGGCCACAGCACACAGGTGCTCCCCGAGTACCCACCTGCAGAGGCCCCTGCTCCAGATCAAACCGACAGCTCTGGGCAGAAAAAACCAGATCCATTTAAAATCTGGGCCCAGTCCAGGAGCATGTATGAAAACCGACGTGAGTAGCACCCTGGATCCTGTCTTCCCGAGACCCCTGCCCAGAGCTCCAGCTGTCTCTTGAGGCTTCTTGAAATAGATGTTTCAGTGTATAAACGGGGTAGAGGTAAATCATGGCGAGAGGCAAAAGCTTCTCAGAACAGTGATGGAATCTGCTGGATGTTCATGGAGGCTCCGTTATGTGTTCGGTTTGGGGTAGGCAAGATGTGGGTGGTGGTCAAATAAAGGGCCTGGATAAAAATGGATTTATTTTTCCCTCCCGTTAAAAGAAGTAGCAGATAAGAGCTGCTGTCTCATTAACTCTTCCCCGTGTGGAGACTGTGGCATGTTCTTGTGAAACAGCTCTGATGTACCATAGACATAATACATAAATATGATTGGTTTGCATTGCAAGAGTAATGAGAAGGAGATTAAATGCTTACTTAGTGGTCTCGTAGTTTTTCAGAATACTGGTAGTTTTTTTTTAATCATTACCTGTCTTTTTAAACATTCCCCTTAGAAAGGAAAAAAAAAGCAGTGAGTGGTTTGCGCTTTAGTTATTTATACTGTGGTTATGTGTGTTCCTTTGGCTTCACCTTTTCGATAAATATGAACTAGGGATGGCATACATCATAACTTTTTGGCCCTTATAAACCTAACATTGCCTTCTTGTTTTATTTCTTACTTTTTATTATGAAATGATTCCAAAGACCGTTCACGGTAAATAATAATAATTTATCCTACCATTGTCAATGAAAGCTCCTGAGGTGCTTTAATTTTAGGGGATGCAGACTCACCCCCATTTTGGCGGTTGCTTTACTGACGTTTTCTCATGGGTATGGTTGGCCAGGAGGAAGCAACTCTGGAGGAAGGATGTGCACTTCATTTTCTCTTTAGGGTGAGGGATTGGAGAGAATGTTTAATGAGGTCTGGGGAAGGGTCTGAGTAAAAACGGAAGAGAGAAGAGAATCCCTCTGCCCGTCCTCTTCGTGCCCCCCACCCCCCAGCCCCAGCTCAAGTTTTGTTTACAGCCACAGCTGTGGTGGTTTCTCAGGCAAAGCCCCCATGGCCCCAGCCTCTTGCCCACCCACTCGGACTTGGCTCTGAAGCCTTTCCTTTGCTGGCTGGAGCAATTCCTCTGTGACTCAGACAGGGGAGCGAGGGCAGCATCCCCATCTGAGAAGGAAAGTTGGCCACGTTACTGGGTGAAATTGAGCAGTTGGGGGGCACAAGGCAAGTGTGGAGTGGTGACGATTACCAGATTTTGGAAGTCACTCAGGAGTCCCTCCATCCTTTTCCTCCTCCAGGGAGAAATATCATTGCCTTCTTATTATAACAGTGTGGGGCATTAGATAAGCTGTTTTGGCTAAGGGTTCACTCTGCTGATGAAAGCCAGATAATTTGAGTAGGAATTTATTTAGTCCCCAGTCTAGAAAGACCCCCTAGAGTATCCCTGAGGCCAGGTCAGAGGAAATGAAGTTCCATGTGGAACATCCCTCATAAGCATGAGCTGCTAAGTATGAACCTGGGGTCTGTTCTCGCTGTGTCTTCTCACTAATTGTAGTGATTTCATTGAATAAGTGTTTCCCAAAGAGGAATATTTTCACATTCTTTTCACATTTCTCTCTAACCACGTGGATCCTCCAATCAATGGCCCAACTTCAGTTGGTATGAGATATTGCTTTATTGACCAAGCTTTTGCTTTTCTCAATACAGTAAACATTTATGACTTTCTCACGTGTGAATCTTTCTGTGATAAAATAAATCGTGTCTGAAATGCTCATGGGTGTCGAGCATTGACAGACCACCCTCACACTTCCATTTAATAGGAGACTCTGGCCCAAACGCCGTTTTCCAAGGAAGCAAAATTCCTTAAGAATTTGGTATTTAATCAAAATGTGGTATTTAATCAAATTTTCCAAAAAGTATTTTTTTTACCAGAAATAAAAAGTAAAATATGTACTCTTACCCCAGAGCCAGCTGCTTATTTAAGCATCGAAATTATTCAGGTGGCTGTCAGACTGAAATATTTGGAATGGAACCAGTTTGGTCTTCACTCTCTATAACATCTATGGAATAGGATCCCGCAACCCAAATGAGAATCAATTTCTTTTTGGTGATTGGAGGTTCCATAATTGAGTGATTGTAGCAACCTAATTGATGTTGAGATTCACATGGATTTCTCCCTCACCACTCAATGAGGGTAATGATGAGACCTCCCCCCACCCCCCCAGTGGTAGTTATTTGGTCTCTGTTACAGATTTTCTTCTTTTCATAGTACCTGCCAGGGAACCTTCCCCAGTCTTGTCTTTTAATCAGTATTTTGCTTTATCCCAGATCCATGTCTCCCATTCCCTTAGGTCGTTTTTTATCTTGTCTTTTGCAGGGGGAGGGAGGGTGTTGTGAAATAGGGTATGTAGCTCTGTTAGGTGTGATTCCCTGCCCCTCCCCCAAGACATACTCAACTTCGTACTCCAAGAAAAAGCAGGGAAGTTGAAGTCAGGAATAACACTTCAGTTGGACCCATGGTATCCTCTTTTTGAAAATATATTTGTCTTATATTTCACTTTATTGTGAAGGGCAGTGTGAAGATTAACACCATCCTTGATCAGATTCCTTCACATGGTCTAAATGCTATGCAAAATACCATATTCTTGAAGGGCCATCTGTCAAAACACTGGTGTCAGAATGAATCAATCTGAATTGCAGATGTGTTAATAAATCCCTTTGAAGGGCTTAAATGTTTAATTAAAAACAAAGGCAGGCATGGAAGTCCTTTACAAGCCATGTTGCCTGCTTTGTCTTTTCTCTAGTAACATATCAATTGTTCACATGTCCTTAAAAATGACACTGATGCAATCTTACTAGTAAATGTTCAGGAAGACCAGCTAGCATACACCAGTGTGTACCACAAAAGAAAGTCTAAAGCTTGCCATTGAAACGGCACCTGTTCACAAAATAGTTTGGAAAGAAAAAAGTCAAAGCTATTGTACCAATGTTGTAGACCTGTCCTATTCAGGAGAAACATGCTTACATATTTGGAATTGGTTGGTAAGATCCTTTATTGTAGTGAGTTTAAGGGCGTTGGTTGTACTTCTAGATTTTAAGAGCTGTTATGACAGCTCTTATTTGTGTTTTGTTCCATTCTTGGCCAGATCTGATGATTCGTGTCTCTAAATAAAAGACTACTGTGGGGGCGCCTGGATGGCTCAGTCGGTTAAGCGTCTGACTTTTGATTTCGGACTGGGTCATGAGATCGATCAAGGCCCACATTGGGCTCCGGGCTTAGAGCATGGAGCCTGCTTGAGATTCTCTCTCTTCCTCTCCCTCGGCCCCTCCCCCCACCTTAAAAAAAAAAGAGTACTTTGATTGAATTGCCAAGAATTCATCTGAACAGGTATTAATGCAAGAATGAATTCCATTGGGAATCTTTAAATAAGTGCTCTGGTGTGGCAGTACCAGAAGTATACTTAAGTTTTTTTTAAAAAGGAAATCAGGACTTAGACAAACCTGAAGTTCATGACATGATTAAAACAAGGTCATACAAAAATGCATACTTTAGGGTATAATTAAATATGAAGAGTCTAAGATGGTAATGGTAGTTGTATGAAAATCTCAGTGGAACAACTCTAAATACCAGCTTTTTGACAAGAAAAGCACTGTGAAAAAAGAGGGGGAAAAAAAGCCAGAATCAAACTATAGTCTTTTAAAATCCACAGCAGCCATGACCTTTACTGTGAGAGCTTAACTGCACATTCCTTATCAATCAAAACTAAATTAAAATGAACTAAGAGAAAGCACATACATTAAGCTTTGCAAAATTGTGAAATTAATATTCCAGCTATGTCACCTTCGCCTGCATCGGGATTGAGCAAGGGGGAAAGAGAAAGAGAGATCAATTCCACGAGTTTTGGAGAATGTCAGAGTAAGGATCTGCTGAAAACTTTTATTTCTCCATTATTATTCATACTGTTTGATGTTCCCATTGGTGGGGGGAGGGGTAGTGCTGGGAAAAACTCAGAAAAGGGAGGGAAGAAAGAGGACTGCTACGAACAGAAGTGTTATGGCGCCCTTGTTGACCAAGCACAGACCAAAGACAGGATGAAATAAAAAGGGATGGGCACATTTTATCTAAGTCTGGAAATCTGTGTCTGTAGTAATGGAGACACCAGGAGGTTTCTCTGCAAACCTGGTGATTCCATTCTTTGTAATTTTCAAAGGAAGTCTTTTGACTGCTTTATTGAGTTGTCCCTGGCATTACCAAAGGAGGTAACTGCTGACACTGTCCTCTCTGCAAGGGCTTAAAAAGGAAGAAAACTGGACAAAGTTTTCTTAGTTCTTTTTTGATTCAGTCTCACTCAAAAAAAAAAAGGAAAGGTGATATTAATATCAGAAAGATAATTCTTCCTTGCTGCCTCCTAAAAACTCCATTGTTGTAAAATCTGCCTGAAATAAAGAAAAGAATAAACCATTTGCAGGGTGAGTGGTCTGGAAACAGTGCCCCTGAGAAGAAGTGGCAGGAGAGAACACAATAGAGAGAAATCCTATAATTCTGTAACACGGTTCCCTTCTGCTTTATCACTTATGTTATGTATTTGGGTACATGGAATTTGTTTGGCGGAAGACTATAATGGTTAAAATGCCAAAGTCAAGTTGCCAAAAGACTTTCTTTGTAACATGTCTGTGTTGGTGTATCGTGTTTGTGTCTGTGTTTTCCTAGCTCGTCATTGGCATCTTCAACATCTTTGGTGTCCTTGGGCATCTTCCTTTTCAACAGGAAGCTCTTTAAATAAATTTGCCATTTCCCCATTGATTCTCAGATGCAAATGCTGTTTTCCTATGGACTAAACTGTATGATAAGCCTACATCTTTTGGCCACAACCACCCATACGTACCATGACATCTGATACTGAAATGAGCAAATGAAGGCAGAAACGTGCCACCCATGGTGTCACCGTAGCATGGGCAAGTGTTCCTGTGTTAAATGATGCTAAGAAAAATGGGTAGAGCCTGGAAGTCTCTGCAGAGATCCTTGCGTTGTATGCAAAGGGCTCAGCCGACTTAAGGCAGACTCTGCAGGAACCTTAGCACTGGCCGGAAAGCACCTGTGGTCTGTTTGGGAAATAATCCTCCTGCCTGAGTGAACCCAATACAGAGTCCCAACCTGATTTAATTTGTTGTTTCAGTGAGGCTATTAGAGCAAATACCCTGTAGCCAGCTACTCGAACAGAAAGAAAATATTGTTACCTTCGCGTGCTCAAGAAAATATCATTCTCAGATTGTGTTGAGGGGAGTCCTATGATGTAGCTTAACTGCACGTTCCGTGGAGTCATACGGCTTAGCCTCTGCAATTATAATAAAAAAGCATTGGGCATAAAGCACCATGCAAAGCCCGCCACATTAAGATAGCTCAGGCAAAAATACTGGATTCAAACTTCTGTGACTTGTAGTTACCTGTTCATTTAGTCTCTTCTCTCTTGGTATATTCATACACCGTACATTTGAAGGCAGTGGGTGAGTCACTCTTGCCAATGTGAAATCTAAACAACCACCTTCTTCTTCCCTACCTCACTGCACAAGATTGAAGAAGATGAGAACTAAACTCTCAGGCCTACACACTCCTCTAATCCCGAACCCAATTAATTAAATAAACCAGAAAGTATATCAAACAGTATTTGAAAATCTCCTTTAGGATTCACTGCCACTGAACCAATTTTTTTCTTTAAATAAAAGATGTGTCATTTTAAAGACCATAAAACACACTCTTGTATACGTTAAAATACTAAAGAAGAATTAAATAGAAATAACTGTTTTATTACCTTAGTTAAGTGACAGAGTGGTACATAGAACAATTTCAGGTAAATTTCAGGTGGAGTGAGCATCCATCTTACACAAATGATTTTTCTTCTGATAAATGAGGTTTTTATTTTAAAGTTCCGGCTCTTACGGAGTTTTAAGAGTAAAATATCAAGTTATGGGATAATAAGTTGAAACTTAGAGTTTTAAAATATTATAGGCAAATTGTGGAGCAAAGCAGTCATTCCAGCGATAAAATAAGAAAATATGGAAAATTGACATTGAACGTTTTTGTAGTCACCATTCGTGTTGAGAATATGGAAGGCTGGCTCCTTTTTGGTGATATGATTGAAATCATAATAAACTTTGAAAACTGGAAATACTAGGATGGTTAAGAGTAACTTTTGGCAAAAATCTAACAAAATCAAAGTATTGGGTTGCTGATCTTGATTACTCTAAGGGAGGAAAAAGTGCCATTTTTAAAAAACTGAACACTCTTTTTCACTCAAGCTGTTTACTTTCACCCTCTACTTGGTACAACGTCGGATGACTTATCAGGGCTTCTGAATCCCCAGAGTGAGCTTCTGTTTCCATGGTCACTGTGACTCAGCGTAAGCTCCCTCCTCAGATGTGGGCACACACTTTGTGCTTTGTGGTTCAGCACATGATGATTTTAATTTACTTAATTTCTCTGGCAACAGTACCAAGGACAGTAGTCAACACAGACTTCTGGCTTAGTCTGGGATAATGGCTTGGGCTTGATTAGGAATTATCAAACAGTGATTAGTCCTTTGAAAAAACTTAGGGCTCTGTGACCAGTCCCACTGTTTGTTTCCACCTAGTGTCCTCTGTAATTTTATCCATCCGGATTATTTTGCTTCCTTCTCTGTTGGAAAGCTGTCATCTGCTCAAGCATCATCAGGATTGTTCCTATAACTGTGTTCACCTTAAGGGTATGCTTCCTTGTGTCAGAGAAATCACCTCCCTCTTCGTTCGTTCTTCTCTGCAGTTCCAGACTACCAAGAACAGGACATCTTCCTCTGGAGAAAAGAGACTGGATTTGGATTTAGGATTCTGGGTGGAAATGAACCAGGGGAACCTGTGAGTCTTTTGTCTACCTCTTCCCCCAGTGCTGTTTTCTAAGATATCAAAGCAAATTGGCAGCAGTGGCAAATCACTGAGATTTGAGTCCAGCTAAGTGCAACACGGACTGTTTCATTTCAAGCAGTGTGGGTTATTCGTTGGGCTTTGTGGAGCTCCTTTTTGTCTTGAGGAAAAGGAGACTAGTTCCCTTCTTTAAAGTTTGTATTCACAGCAATATTAAAAGTGGCAGCTCCAGCACCTGAAGCTCCCCATCAAAGAAAATGAAAACAAAAAGCAAAATAATAGGCATCAACTAATAAAACAACAGCCCGATCCTTCCAGCCAAATCTGTGAAAGCAGCCAGCAGGGAGTGGGCTTTGTATATTGGGTAGCTAGTGCATGGAGAGGACTTGAAGAGACATGAAAGATCAGAAGAGATAGGACCAACGTCTTTACAAAAGTAGAAAAAGAACCCTGAACAAGAGTTAGGAGACATCGAACCTCCCTGGCCCTTAGTTCCCTCACCTTTAGAATAAATTTGTGTGACAACCCAGGAATGTTTTAAAAGGAGAAAAGAGAACTAAAGATAAATACTGTTAATTTCCTTATAATAAAAACAGCCATTATTTGTTGAGCACTTACTATGTGCCAGACCTCAAGCTAATGGCTTTTAACATACATTTTCTCATTTCTTCATCAAATCCCAGTTGCTGGGAACTTATCCCCCGTTTTCAGATTATCAATTGAAGACACAGAAGGGTTAATTAACTTGCCCGAGATCATAACCTTAGTAAAGTGGAGGGACTGGAAAGGGTCTGACTTCAGGGTCCACTTTCTCAACCACTCTCTTGTCAAGGTTCTTTGTATACTGTAAATACCATCTAAAGGTAGTCACAGCGTTATTATCTGGTGAGGAGGCAAGGAAAACACAAATATTTTTGCTAAGGTTTAATGAACGGTAAACGTAACAAGACAGTAAATACAAAGACAGCTCTGCATGCCGCCGCTAAAATAGAAATGGGATGTCAAACCAGACTTTGCATGATTCATTGCCTCATGTGCATTCCCTATTGCTAGGCATAGTGCTGGACCTTTAAAGAAAAGTAGTATCGCTATTATAATTTCCAGAGTTTTCTGGAAGGAGGGTTCTGAGGTTACCAGAGAAGGAAAAAAGATTTTGCAAACGCAGGAATAAAGTAATGTATTTCTGCAAAGGGGAAAAAGACTGAGTTCTCACCAGACCCCAGACAAAGGTCAAGGAACCAACCAAAAAATAGTTACTTTCATGATGCCTGGCTGGCTCAGTCAGTAGAGCAGGCAAGTCTTTATCTCGGGGTCATAAGGTAGAGCCCCACATAGGGTGTACAGATTATAAATAAATAAATAAATAAACAGACTTAAAAAAAAATAAAAGAAATAGTTGCTTTTCCACCATTTAAGAATTACCGTAGCACCTATGCCAATGGCCTCTTACCCAATGGGTGCTCAATAAATGTTTATTGGCACAGATGCAGACATGAATGAATGAATTGAATTGTTCTCAGAAATGTGAAGGCCATCAGTATAATAGTAAACCAAAAGGTCAACGTTTCATCCATCATCCAATTACTCAACAGATTTACATCGGTCACATCGTACCGCTGGGTGCTGCTGATACGGATGGCCGCCTGAGGTCTGGGGATGAATTAATCTGTGTGGATGGGACACCGGTAATTGGAAAATCACACCAGCTTGTGGTCCAGCTTATGCAACAAGCTGCCAAGCAAGGCCACGTCAACCTCACAGTGCGGCGTAAAGTGGTGTTTGCAGGTATGTTTTCCATTTATCCTTTAGACAACGCTTTGTCACTGGATGCACAGAAGAGGCCCCCTTCCTGTGTCTGCCTCCTCAAGCATCTATTTTAGCAAATCTTTGCAAATGTGATTAAGCTCAGACTTTCCAGATGGTTTGCTTCTCTCAAATCCGGCAAAACTCCTGTCATTCAAAAGTACTTTAAGGTGCCATTCATGCACGTTCAGCAAAACCTTCTAGAAGAGGACTAGTTGAATATATATACTCCCTCTCCTCATCTCCCTGCCAACCAGAACTTAGTCACCTCTTCATTTGATGTTAATTCTCAACAAAAAAGTTCATTATAAAAGGCAGGAATGTTATACCTTCAAGGTACAAGAACAAAAATCAGTTTTGTGCCGCCGCATAAGCTCATAAAAAAAAGTTAGTGATGCCTTACTCTGTTGTTGCCTGTCACAGGTAAGAAACCAAGATTTGTTTGTTTTCTCTGTAAGAAAGCTGTAGAGATGGCCGGTTCTTGGCCATCTTTGACTCCTTGACTCCTTCCTCCTGCCTGCAAGCTTTAAAGTGCTTGAGTCCTCAGAACACACACACCCTTTCCGGCTCAACTCAAATAAAACCTTCCCTGTGAAGCCCTCAGAAATTCCCTCCTCCTTCCAACTGCCTTCCAGTTTTGGCATTCCTTCCTTGCCATTTTTGTGAATCATGGTTTACTTTTGTGTCAGATTCTGCCATTTTGAGACAGCTCGTTGTGTAACTGTCTCCTGCCCATTCACTCACCAACGTCTTGAAAGAACACACCACATGGGATGTTCCCTGTGTCTGCAGCCCCCAGCTCAAAATAGTCAAGACAGAATGCAGAAAAAGCAGACTGTTGTATCACTTGAGTTGCTGAAGAAATGTGACATGAAATATTGTCATTTCTTCAGAGCTTTAATATTTGTGAAACAGGTATTTACCAAATGAAATTAACTGGCCCTTTGTTGAGAAAAAAATTGTATAACTCACTTACATGACATATAATTAATTGTAGAATTAAGATATCAGATTCCAGTGTGAGAGTCCTACCTAACTGAAACCATGGAAAACAGTGTTAATCAGTCATGGATTATGCCCAGAGAGCTCACCAATGGCCTCAGAATATTTCTTAAAAGGGTATTCCATGCAGTCAGTAGCAGTCAGTTAGAAATGGCTTTTGAGATGGGATGAAAACGTTCTATTTCACTGACCCAAATAAAAATAGTAGAGCAATGTGATCTTTGTTTGTTTTAGATTTATTTTTTAAATATTAAACATTTGGGGGTTTTAGCGCTGAGTCAGAAGCATGTTAAATCTATAAGAGACATTAGACTGAGTGCAGTAAGCTGGTCATAAAAGGGCAAACATGGTATGAATCCACTTATATGACAGACAAGAGTAGTCAACTTCAGAGAGACAGAAAGCCGAATGGTGGTTGCCAGGGGTTGGGGAAGGGAAAAATGGTTTGTTAGTGTTTGATGGGTACAGAGCATCAATTTTGGAAGATGAGGTTCTAGAGGTGGATGGTGGGGATGGTTGCACGTTGTTGTGACTGAACTTAATGCCACTGAACTTATTTATAAACTTAAAAATGGTTAAGGTGGTAAATTTGATGTTATGTATATTTTACCACAATAAAAAGAAATATATGAAGGGAGAATCTCTGAGAATAAATGTCTTAACGCAAAACCTGAACACACATTTTGTTTGTGACATCAAACCTGGGTCACTCCTGCTTATTATTTTGGCTATGGTGGTGTGCTTCATCCTGTCACCTGATGAAGCAGTAAGACTGGGACTCTGAGGAAGGCTAATGTACCCAGGAGTGTGATCAGAGTAGACAATGACGTCTGGAAAGCAGGAAGAGAACCTAAGTGTACCTCTGACGGGTGGTGTCAAGAATCCCACCATCAGGTAACTTTAATGGTCCAGTCAACCTGCACAGTCCAGCCTGGTGGCAAAATGGAAAGCAGCGTGGCTCCGCTCGCTGAGCAGAAATGTGACTCTTGAGGGTAATGCACGTGCGCTGAGGTCTCTGCCATCGAAGTGGGGGTCCTCACGGGTGCGGACCACACCTGCACTTCTGCTCGCGTTCCCGGGATCGTGCCCTGGGAAGCAGTACAGAGAGGCCCCGTGGCGGCCACGTGGGGCCTGAGAGCGGATGCTGACCTTCGGTATGCTGTTTTCCCTGGGGCTGTCTTGCCGTAGGCTCCCGGCAGGAGCTGCGGGACACGAGCGACTTATGGGAGAAGGGGCTGGTTTCTCCTTGCACGCTGTGGTGCACGGCGGCCGGCCGAGCAGGGGGGTGGCTGAGTCCGGCCCCTCTCTCTCTGTGTCTCCTGCAGCCCCCAAAGCCGAGAACGAGGTGCCGTCGCCGGCCTCTTCCCATCACAGCAGCAACCAGCCCGCGTCGCTGACGGAGGAGAAGCGCACCCCGCAGGGCAGCCAGAACTCCCTGAACACGGTGAGCTCAGGCAGCGGCAGCACCAGCGGCATCGGCAGCGGCGGCGGCGGCGGCAGCGGCGTGGTCAGCACGGCCGTGCAGCCCTACGATGTGGAGATCCGGCGCGGTGAGAACGAGGGCTTCGGCTTCGTCATCGTGTCGTCGGTGAGCAGGCCCGAGGCCGGCACGACCTTCGGTGAGTGTCCCATCTGCTACCCGCTCCCCCACCCCAAGCTTCCAGGGCTGCCGCAGTGAGTGCGAGCGAGCGCATTGTGTTGCAAGGAAAAGAGGGCCAAAATCTCATTAATAGAAATGCCTTCGTGCTTTTCGCTGCAGGTAATTAAGGTCTTAATTGGGGATGGAGAGTGTGTTCGGTAGCTTTTCCCCTCCTGAAGGTTACAGTGCTTTCCTTTAACCTTTCAGCTTCCATGCAGAATGCGTGTTCAAACGCACACAACTTCAAGCGTAAATGAAATTTGCATGAAATTTGAAGAGCTACCCCTCGACAGTGTAGAGTGAGAAATCGTCGGCAAAGAATGCCTTTGTGAGGTCCTAAGTAGGATAGCATGAGTAGCAGAAGCCTTACCAGGTGGAAGAGTTCTTGGAATAAGCTTATGGTTGTAAAAATGCCTAGGGAACAATACCAGTGTAGAGTAAACACAATCACATGAAGTGCCTGGTCCACCTTGTCTGTGTCCTTTCGATACTCTATCCCCATCTGAAATTTTTAAATGTTAAAAATAATATTTTTACCATTGTCTGCTAAAGAATCTAGTTAAGATCTGAGTGAGTTAAGAGCCATTTGTCTTAACTGCCCTTGAATCTCAGCTGGGCTGATTTTTCCCGTCTCATCCAGGGATGTTGGGGGTTTCAGCAGAATATGGAGAAATCCAGTTGTCACCCTCTCGGAAGGTTAACTGATGGGTGTGCTAGCAAAGACAAACAGGACCCACATGATTCCAAGAAGCTAGTAATCTGTGAACCTATTTCCTGTTAGAATGGATTATAAAAATATACTCTAAACACGATCCAGCTTCCTCATTAGATAAAAAGTCACTCGTTAATTTGCACATTTGTTCATTAATACGGAATAGGATGGGAGATGGAGAAGGGCTATGCAGGCTTTGAAATTTACTGCGCTCTATCCCCAAATGACTTGTCCACAAGAATCTAATGACCGGTGGCCCAGGTCACTGCTGACTAAGATCAGGTGAAGTACTCCTTCCCTTCAGCTTTCTGATCTGGTAGAACTCCCTTTACCTTCATGTAGTCTTTGTATGTTGCTTCCTGCTAAAGCCATTTCCCCTGAGGTCTGTTCACTAAGAGACTGAGTCAGTCAGGTCTATGCATGTGTGGCTGCAGTAACAAATGCCTGTTACTAACAGTGCTTTTGGGAGCTACATTAATAAAGTTATCACAGCATGTCATGAATGGATGACTGGACACCAAGGCAAGGTTTTGGGTGTTTTGTTTGTAAACTAATTTGGGGGGAATTTTCTGCTTAATTTAAACATCTAAAGAAAGGCAGGGGGGAAGAATTCCCATTCCTTTCTTCAGATCTACGATTTGATTGTCTCCCCGTGCACCCCCTGATGTTCTCAGGATTTCAGAATGGTCAGTTTCACTTTTACAGTGAGATAGATATGTCAGGTGGGAGGCTCTGTGTTACTTAATGAATATCAAATGTCTTCTCACAATTTGGTCTTTGATCATTTTCCTCTGGCTCTTCTTAAACAAATTCACCTTTCCCTAATACCTTGCATGAGACTTCTATTTCAAACTGTGCAGAGCTTTCCTCACACCTGCTGTTTGATACCTTTTTCATGGGAGTTATCTGTGGAGAGGGGCTCAACTTAATCTGGACCTCGAATTTGAGTATGGAAGCCCACCAAACCCGCCTTTTGGATTCCAAAAGACCGTTTGCTTCCTTTTTAAAGATTCTGTGGCCTTGACTTTACATGCAATGATACACACTCAGGCAAATATGCCAAAAATCAAAGAAATTATAATGCTTTTCCCCCCACATTTTATCCCCAAGGTTCAAATTATGGCAGAAGCGCCAATGCGGTTAGTTTCAGTGTCTCCCACGTTCATTGTATCACCCTTTCCAAAAGGTGACTCCCCTGCATAACTAGTTCACAGTCCTCAGAAAGGTGAATTCTCAAAATAGGTAAATATGCGTTTGGCTGCAGACCCTATGTCAGGACTCAAAGCCAATCTCCGTCCCCTCTCTCGAAGTTAGCAGTACTTGTGGTTGTGACATGGGGTGCCTCAGAGTGCACAGAAAGCTGTCCTCTTCATAAACACTTTTCCTGGTTTTCATATGGTGGATGTGCAGTAACTGATCGTGAGAAAGGAAATGATCAAAGGAAGGGGCTGAGGAAGGATTTGAACCTAGCTTTGGATCACTGTCCTTAGCCTGAGTAGATACCAGGTTTTCAGAGTCCTTGGAAGGGATTTTTGTGAGGAAGGAGGAGGATTTCAGACCTAATGAGCCATTGCGGAGTCGGGGGTGGGGGTGGGGGGCCCTACCCTGAAAGCATACACAACAGGCTGATTGAACAAAGGTCGTGAAAGGAAAAATAGGGGTCAAGGTTGGATGGCTTTGTTGGCTCATGTCTTGTAATTGTGCCTTTTTCCTAAAGCTTTCATCATTCTGGATAGAAGGCAGCAAGACTAAGTGTTTGTCCATTACGTGTTTTCAGAGGGAATTTTGGTGGTAGCAGACTCTCATGCCTCACCAGACGCCTAGTGATTATTTTTTCTAAATGGAGAAAGAACAAAACATTGGCAGAAGCTTAAACAGCAGCTGGCAAAAATGAAGTGACGCGAACACGGAATGTGTAAAAACATCCATCCCAGCTCTGGGCTTCACATTTGCAGACCCAAAATAAGCCGACGGCGAGTTATTTTGGGGCTCTTGAGACTCTCTGAAGTTCCTAAATATCACAAATTTTGTCAGTGATCAGAGGAGGGAAACTGGGGTTTTCCCCACATTTAGAATGGGGCAGGGAGCACGGCGAGGATCGAGGAGCGGCCTCCACAGGGCGGCAGCCCCTCCCACACAGGCCCTGAGTGTTGCCAATGTTTTGACCATCGGCACAGAGCTCTCCTTTAATAACATTTGCTTAATGCTTTAATTAATTAACACTTAACCTTCTCTCTCCCTTTTCAACCCTTTTTCTCCTCCCTTCGCTATATTCCCACGTAACTTAAAAAAAAAAAAAATTAAAACTCAATACCAAAGCAGGCAATGCATGTGTGGCTATGCCTCACAAAATAGGTCGGATTATTGAGGGGAGTCCTGCTGACCGATGTGGCAAGCTGAAAGTGGGAGACCGGATCCTGGCAGTGAATGGATGTTCCATCACCAACAAGTCCCATTCAGACATTGTCAACCTAATCAAGGAAGCAGGAAACACAGTTACCCTCCGCATCATTCCCGGGGATGGTAAAGTATACGTCTTGTGTCTCTCGTTCTCTCTCAAGCTCTTTTTGGGCCTTTCTCTCTCTTTCTCTGTTTCCCTGTCATCAGGACCCATGTAATTAAAGAGTTGATTTAGAGGCAGGTTTACCCATCCCTAACTGAGCATACCCATCCTACTGATGTAAGCCATCTACTAAACGTTAGCTCCCCCCTCTCTTTTACGTAATCCTCTTTCCCTGTGACCCTGTTTTGCTATAGACACAAACATTACAGAAAATCTTAACTTTCCCCATTTTATTTTGGTTTTGTCCAAAATAGAGGACCTTTTTGTCCATTGTAAAGGACCCTTGTCCTTACAATGATAGAGTAGTTTGAATACAGGTGGTTAAGCTCCTCTGATGTTCTATCAGGAAATGACTAAAGATTTTTTTTTTTTTTGTCACTAAAATTTAACTGTATGAGGGTGCCTGGCTGGCTCAGTCAGTAGAGCATGTGACTCTTGATCTCAGGGTCATGAGTTCAGCCTACTTAAAAAAAAAATTAATTGGGCGCCTGGGTGGCTCAGTGGGTTAAAGCCTCTGCCTTCGGCTCAGGTCATGATCTCAGGGTCCTGGGATCGAGGCCCGCATCGGGCTCCCTGATCAGTGGGGAGCCTGCCTCCTCCTCTCTCTGCCTGCCTCTCTGCCTACTTGTGATCTCTCTCTCTGTCAAATAAATAAATAAAATCTTAGAAAAAAAAATTAATTAAAAAATAAATTTTTTAAACTAAAATTTAAATGTACGATATGGTGACACCACAAAACCTGCATAATGACAATTCAGAGTCATTACTTTTTCTTTTCAGAATAAGTGAATATATGAAAGGTTTTTATTGAATAAGAGATCCTTAGAGTTTGTGCTTACTTGGTTTGTCTAATTTTTGCATGTGGGTGAAGAAAGAATAAAACCTCTTTTTTGATAGGTTATATCTGCATTGAACTAGGCCTGTTCTTGTTTGTTAGTTTGCTTGATTATTTGCTTGGTTAAATGCAAATCTTGTTTCTTTTACACCATTAGTGATTCTGCCCCCTAGGGGACATTTGGCATTGTCTGGACTGTGTGCTAATGGCATTAAGTGGATAGAGGCCAGGGATGCTTCTGAACATCCTACAGCATACAGGATAGCCCCCTACAATGTAAAGTTATACAGCAGGAAGTATCAAAACTTAATATTCATATCTTTTTTAAGATTGATTTATTTATTTTAGAGGGAGAGAGTGCAAGAGCACACGGGAGGAGCAGGAGTCAGAAGGAGAGGGAGAGAGAGAATCTCAAGTAGACTGCGCTGAGCACGGAGCTGACACAGGATTCGATCTTGTGATCCTGAGATCATTAGCTGAGCCCAGATCAAGAGCTGATGCTTAACTGAATGAACCACCCAGGCGCCCCACTCATTACTCATATTTAATAAAGATGAAGTTGATACACTGATGTCACTAAGTATAGATTCTTCAGAGAATTAAGTCCTAAACACTGAATTCATTCTAAGCAGACTTTGCCTTTGGGAGGAAAGTGATATTTGTCTCAAATGTTTCCATGTCTTTTTTGTTTGTTATTACCATACATGTTATAAACTAAAATATATATTCTAAAAGTCAGTATTTCTCAAGAAGAAAATATGTTTTAAGGAGATAGTGTGATGAAAATTCTATGTCCTTAGGGTGCCTGGGTGGCTCAGTTGATGAAGCATCTGCCTTCAGCTTAGGTCATGATCCAGGGTCCTGGGATAGAGTCCCACATTGGGCTCCCTGCTCAGCATGGAGTTGGCTCCTCCCTCTCCCTCTGCGCCTCCCCCTCACTCGTGCTCTCTCTGTGTCTCTCTCAAATAAATAAATAAAATCCTTTTTAAAAAAATTCTGTCCTTGATCTATGAAATAAAAAAATCAGAGATTTTATCTGAAAGTAATTCACCAAATGAGTATTTGTATAGTTGGTAGAAAGCGATCCCTATTGGTTTCAAATTCAAGTGGTGTAAACTGTGCCTTTCAGAAAAAAGAATAAATCATAAGCCAAACAATAAATATTTGAAAATTGTCGGTTCCAAAACCAGGGAATTTTCTCTGAGTCAAAAATACCCCACACCAAATACAGAGGAAAAAATAGCTCCTTGATTGCTGTTCTCCTTCACCCTGTCTCAGGTGCATGGCTAGTAATTCACCATGTGGTTTGGAGTCCATTCCACCAGTTCACCACTCTGGGAGGCAATTACAATTTAGGAATGTGATCACAGGATGATAGAACATAGGTTCCTAATGGAAAGGATGAAGGAAGCCAGAAAAATTAAGGGAGACGCGGTTGAGAGAGCCAAATGTAGTATATAAATTTAGACACATCTATCTACATGCCGTAAGGAGATTTCAAAAAACGAATCCAGAGGAACGCAACAACAGGCATTGACTTGCTATGTCTATATTGGTCAGTCTTAACGTGGGAGGGGTAATGTCCAAAGAAGGAAAGAACGAAAGAATGTGCTCCTTGAGGGAAGGGCTTAGAAGAAGCTTGAAATCAGTCAAGAAACAAATATGCAAAGGCAACTTAATGCTACTACACACATACTAGGTATTAATTTAAGAAAGGGAAAGTTTTGGAAAATCTGAACACCAAAAAAAATATAGTGCAAGGTGAATTATCCAGTAGCAGTTGTCAATAAAAGGGCATTTTTAAAACTTCGGTACTTACAAAATATGAAATTCAGGTAGACACATCACATGCTCCTCTTGGCTTGAAGAAAGTAAATGTGGCAGCCGATACAATGTAGTTGGGGCACGGTGTGCTGCCCAGGATGTGATTTCATCCTAAGATACTGCAGCAGTTCGTTGCCATGATAACAAAACTCTTCATCAGTTTGTAAATTTCGGAAGCCAGGTAAAGGAAATCAGGTCTGACAGAGACTGGATTTCTGGTGCTCATCTTTTTAATGGGGCCAAAAATGGCTGCCTTGGAAATTAAAATTGAGGCAGGTGAGTCGGATTTCTGGAGAGATGTTGGAACAATCCAGGAGAAGTTTTCAAACACTTAGAAGACAGAATGACCATTAGTGAAGGTCTGATGAAGAGAAACGCATGGCAGATCACTTCCTCTCTGCAAAGGTGTGTTAGAAGTGGAGAACTGTAGAATAAAAGGGAGTGTGTGTTAGGGACCTCTGCCCTCCTTCACACCTTTCACATGAATGGTTAATTCATCAAGTAGCCCAAAGACAGTTTGTGTTGGGGAGTCTCTTGCGAAGAGACTGAAGTTCTCAGAAACCCATGTTGTCCAGAGTACTTTGTCAGAATCCCTGGGAGGCACTTTAAGAAGATGGGAAAACGCGCTCTCTTCTGGGCAGTCCTCAGAACCCACTCGGGATCCACTTCTTTCCCTAGCTCCTGCTGCCTGATTCTTTTTTTCTTGTCAATGTTCACCTGGTACTTTCTCAACTTATTTCTGTACTTTCCCTAACTCTGCTTCTCCCATTTCTCTGGGCCCTCCGCTCCCCATCAACCCCCTTCAACAAAGACTTGGAAACATGACTTTTATTTGGCTTACTCTGTTCCTAGAAGGCCTGCCTTCAAAGATCTTGGACAGGCCTAAATCAAGGGTCCTCACCATATCTGCTTTTACTCTTTGGGACCAGAGTGGGAGATACAGCAGGGGCAGAACATTTTCTTCTATGAGATGTGGGCAAAGGATAATAAATATGTAAGGGCAGCACAGAAGGACCCAGAGGAATAGCCAAACATACTGAATCTGAACTTAAAATTTGACAAGTCAAACCACACATGTTTTCCTACCACTGACCTTCTATAGAAATAGTCTGTGAAATCTGGGTGGGAATGAGACTTTAATCAGACGGGGCAGACCCTTGGCTTATTCAGACTGACAAGACTGTCAGTATGAATCAAGTTCTAGATAATGAAAATATTTACAAGCTTAAAAATAAGTTACTTGTATTAAGTCTTAAAGTTGTACTCTAGATCACTCTGATTCAAAGTATTTGTGGTATAGGAGGTAAGAGCATGGCAGCCCAGACATTGCTATTTCCTTTGCAAAGGCATAGAATAGTATAAGTATCTTAATAGAAGCCTCTATGCATATGATAGCTAACAAAAGGTTAGGGCAAAAGGAACAAGGTTCCAACCATAACACATGTTTGAAGTCTCCCAGAGCTTCGAATATTTATGGGATTCAAATTTTCAAACACTTCTTTTAGATATTTATTACATGTGTGTTTAGGCATTCAGATATTTATCAAAGGAATGATTGTATCCTTTGTTGATTTGTTTGGCTTTGTGGTGTGGATTCCGCACGGCAGGCTAAAGGTATTAACATGGGGGCTAGGTTGGAATTGTAATCACTTGTCACAGAGATACTGAAACCCAAGGTAGAAGCTCCTGTCAGAAGTTAGTGCCCTGATTTAGTACAACACCGTGACAGGGCCTTGAGAGCCAGGATATGCTTTGCTTGAGACTTGATTGCTATGGAAAGTGCAGTAATATCCATTTTCATTCCTCCGAGAGAACTAAAGTAGGTGTAAACACTGTTTAATAAAGGACGTAGGGTACTTTCTGGAATTTATCATAAAAATAGCCAATCTCTCCATCTGTCTTTGCGTTTTAAAAGTCAAATACATCGACATCCATTCATAATAACTGTGCTGGAGTAGGTTCTTTTATCTGGCCCTTGTTATATGGGGCAAGTTTTATTTGGGGATGGAACTATAGATTTCTGATAATGGCCTTCATCTCTGTATTTTAAAAAGCTAGAGAGAATTTCAACACATAAAGTCTTGGTTTAATTCTAAATGAAGACTTAAAAGTTTAATAAAAATAAGTATAACTTTATCGATATTTAAAAAGCATCCTGGAAATCTGGGGTATGCTAAAAATTATTTAAGTGCTTGGAAGGTGGTTCATGAAATCTAGAGTCAAAGCAGAGTATTTTGTTTTTTAATTAAGCTGTGATAGTTGGTGGTATTTATGCAGTGAAATAAAGGCACTGCTTATTTGAAAGGAACATACCAGTTAGATATGATTTCCTTGATACCGACACATAATTCCCTTGTCAGTGGAAAGAAGACTGTGGATGATTTTGAACCTACCTTTCCTAAGTCTAAGTGCCTCCATCTGTAGAGTGGGGGCATTATTGCCCCAATTTCATTGAGTTGTAAGAATGAAATGAAATAGTGCACGTGGAAATGCACTTAGCACAAAGCTTGGCACTTTGTAAACAATCAAGAAATGGTGGTGGCTCAGAGATTAAGAAATACAGCAAAAGGAGGAACATTCATTGAGCTCAAATAATCATTTGCATATAAATGTTAATTTTTTAAATGCTTAATCTTCAATCCAAAACAGGTTTTCTATAAATATGCAGAAAATAGCAAATGAAGGATAGGAGGAAGATTAATAAAAGAATTCTATTTATATGTGTATTGAGTGATTACCTGTCATATCTCATCAAATCATGAAAGCACAGAAATAAANATTTTTTAAATGCTTAATCTTCAACCCAAAACAGGTTTTCTATAAATATGCAGAAAATAGCAAATGAAGGATAGGAGGAAGATTAATAAAAGAATTCTATTTATATGTGTATTGAGTGATTACCTGTCATATCTCATCAAATCATGAAAGCACAGAAATAAAAAAAAAAAAAGCTGTTTCAGAATGGGACCTGATCTGCCTTGAAAAACTCTAGTTACCAAAAACGCACAGGAACTCAAAAGGGGAACTCCTGCACAATTCAGTAATTATAATCACTTTAATTACAAGGAAATGTTCTTTTTGGTATCCTGATTATGATTTCCCCATGGCCCGAACAATCTTGTGATTTCCCAGAGTGTCCATAAAATTAATTACAATGAGCAATAGGAATTTTTTTAAAGGACCAATACAGGGGTTGATGAAACTTCTGATGAGTCATATTGATAGACAGTGAAGTCTCTTAGTCCGTTGTTCTGACACAGTGGGTGTACTTTATGGAAAATCACATAGATTTATCACCTTGGTTGTGCCAGTTAACTGCACTCATAAAAATGTACTAATAACATGGTCTTAATATTGTGATAACAGTAATAAATACATTCTACCTATAAAAAATGTGCTGATCATTTTTGTATGGTTTTTATATGCCAGGCACTATCCCAAACACTTTGCTCTCAGATGATCTTTACATGAATTTTCTTAGCTACTTCTGTTGTCCCACATGTACAGAAGAGAAAACTGAGGCATAGAAGGTTTAAGTGACTTGGCATAAGTCCCAGCCAGTAAATTGCCGCGCTGGGGGTGCAAGACAGCCAGACGTTCTGAGTCTGGAATCTGACCTCCTAATGGGGCATTATGCTAAGCAGCCTCCCATGAAGCCTGAGAAACACCGCCTCCCCAGCTCAGGGGTTTGCAAGGTATATTGGCATAGTAAAGGCTCCAAGGACACTCAGAGGAAAAACAAAATACAGACACACAAAAACACTTAGCTTTATTTCATCCATTATTTCTCATCCCTGATTGACCATAGGTTCTTTTCCCTCAGAATCTGTAGGTTTAAAGAGACAAAGGGAAACTTGTCCTAAAAGATGAATTGGATTCACTTTACGGCTTACTTGATTGCATTACATTCTATTATTAAACTTGTGCCTTGGCTCTCAGCATCATGGGCTTTATGGGTGGAATACAGACTGTTAATATCATAATTCAACTTTCTCATTTTGCAGAGAATTTAAGTTCCATGATAATAAATCAGAAGTAGAAGTGGTAGCAAGGGCCGTAGCTACAATAAAGGTGTACTGAGTGTTTACGGTATGTTGTACTCTATGAAGCTTTCCATATATTTTATCAAAGAGGAGAGTCATATTATCATCCCCTTCTATCAGATGAAGAAAATAAGGCATATAGCTAATGAGTGGAAAGGGGGTTGAATCTCAAGCCCATGATTTTAACTATGTAATGAAATAAAATAATAGGAAGCAAGACCCAAGCTGAGTTAAAATCCTTAGGAAATTAAAATGGAAGACAGACCACAAGGAATTGGGATTCTGGGATGTCCTGTCACCCAGGATTACAGTGGAGAAGAGATGTAGTCCAGGTGTCCCAGGTGGGCTACTTAACACGTTTTCCCACAGAAAATTTGTTATACATTATGGGTGGATGTATGTAATCTGCAAGCATTAGGATGCCTACTATGAACTGCAGGACTCCTAGAAACTTGTGGACTTCATTGCACACTATGAATTAAATAGGCATTCATAGGCTAATCTGAGAACCTAACAACCACATTTAGTATTTTCTTGATGAGAAAATGGATGCCAAGTTCCAGACAGTCAACCTAAAAGTGGAACTTGCTTATCGTTGCTTGCTGTCTGCCTTGATCTTAATGGAGAAATAATTAGTAAAAGGCTATATAACCATTACTATGTAAGTGATTACGTTTTAAAATATGCATGTTGGTATGCGGTCTATAGCGCATGCTCATGAGCATTTTCAAATTCTGGATCTCCAAATGTCTAGAGATTAATGGAGTTGCTTTCAAAGTGGTTAGTTGAGAAGAAAGTCAATTTACATAAGAATGTAATCATATTCATTACATTAGGTTGGCTTCATGATTTATACAACTTATATTTATAAACTCTGGCTCTAACTAATGCAAGTTTTGAAATTAATCTTCCATCCGTGATACCAGATGAGATCTGCAGAGAACTCCACATTTTCAGCTGTGCTTCATTAAAAGCAGTGGGGAAGAAGGTAGATGTTGTCTGTGCATGTAGTTAACAAGATGTTAGCACACTTCTGATTTTAATATTCACCTGAGGAAACCAAGCTGACTCACGAAATATCGCTGACAAATTGCAGGAAACATTAATAGAGACGTTTACTATTAGCCTGTAACATTCTGGGGAGAAGCAGCACTGGTGTGGTGCAGTGTTTTGATGGGACTGCCATTTTTAAGCGTCAGGGAGGGAGAGACACCTCCCCTGGCTACAATTCTAGAGTAGCATGTTTTGGGGCAAACTCTTTAGTTCATCTGTGGAGATATCAGTTGGGAGGATGGTAATGGGGACATACACGCCTCATATCACAAAAAGATCTTAGAATGGTTCTTTTAAGTCTTCATTGTTTAGAAGTTCAAGTCAGAACTGCTTCAAACAGTGACAGAGAAACCAGACTTGTCATTCAGATATGGGACTTCTACTTCCCTCCTGGTTTGATGATCTCTTCTCTGGGCCCCTCATTCTGTTATGTTCTGTCTCTCCCTGCAGAGTCTTCGAATGCCACTTTGCTGACCAATGCAGAGAAGATTGCCACCATCACCACCACACACACCCCTTCTCAGCAAGGGGCCCAGGAGACCAGGTCAGACATAACTTCAGTTGCTTTTGTTAGTTTCAAGGGAAAAAAACTAACTCCTGGCCTGACAATACTCATCCTTGATTGATTGATTGATTGATTCTCCCTCCCCCCCTTTTTCCTCCATGGTCTGCTTTTACATTTACTTCTCTCACTTTGGCAGGAATACCACCAAACCAAAGCCGGAATCTCAGTTTGAGTTCAAAGCACCCCAGGCAACACAGGTGAGGGCCATTCTTCTTTTTTCTCTGTTTGCTTTGCACATTTCCTTCCAACTTTCTGAAGCTATTTTTATGAGATATCTTTTATAAGATATCCTCAATTAAAATAAATAACCTTTTGTGAGAGGATGACTAAATATATACTCACATTTAGTTGTCTAGGAAATGACATTTTATTTTACTACCTTTGAAAAATGTTCCTAGATATCCTCTTCTAGGTGGGAAAAAATAAAACAAAATTAAAAAACCGTAATTATCTCAGGGACTGGCCAGCAGAGAAAGACAAAATCGCGAATATCCACTCACAATATTTATAACCATGTTTATGCCAAGAAAATGTCTTTTTTTGTTAAGGCCTTTCTCAGCCTTATGAATTTCAGGTGAGACCCACAGAGCTAACTGCCTGTCCCATAGGTTGTAATAGGGGACCACAAACACGCAGGTGAAGCAAATTTGGAAAAGATTGGGGGATGATTAAACAGGTTCATTTTGACTGGCCTTCTCAGAGCCTTCAGCAATCCATTCATGCTTCTCCTCAGCTGGGGTAGCAGCCCCTCCCCAGATATGAGGAGGTCGTTATTGGGGTCCTAGTGATAGACACTGCTGCCATTTTGCAGGCTGAACATCCAGCACTGTGCAGGATGGTATCATGTAATGACTTTTCCTGCCACAAACACAATTTGTGGCCTCCCTGATTAAATTTTTAATATATGCAAGTTGGTGTGCAGTCTATAGACATGCTCATGAATGTTTTCAGATTATGCATCTGCAAATTTCTAAGATGAATGACTATTAATAAACAATGGAGAATCACCAAGAGAAGGATAGAGACCATGCCTTTTTGTCAAATCACCATGACAGAATATTTGGGAAGAGATGGGAAGAAATATGGGCAGATAGATGCTCATCTCGAATGTCTGCATTTCTTTTTTTTAAAATAGGAGCAAGATTTTTACACTGTGGAACTGGAAAGAGGAGCCAAGGGATTTGGCTTTAGTCTTCGAGGGGGCCGAGAATATAACATGGACCTCTATGTTCTGCGCTTAGCAGAGGACGGTCCAGCAGAAAGGTGTGGAAAGATGAGGGTAAGTAGGAAGAGGAGTCTGGACAAATAAGTCATCTGCAGTGGCTTTTTGATGTTATGTGGCTAGAATCTTCTTGCTTCTGAGAACTACATTGTCTGCTGTTTTCAGGACACTCTAAATGTGTGACTCCCACCCTAGCATAAATTTCTCCCTAAAGCATAATTGGTGGTAGCTGCTCAGGTTAGGTGAGTCCTTCTAACTCTTTCAGGTTGAATGAAGGATTGAAATTACTTATAAATTTATTGAAGTAAATACTTTCCCGATCCCAGTCCCATAGTTCTTATATTTAATCTCATAAGGCAGGCACATCACTTCACAGGAAATCCGAGGTATACCAGGATGCTTACAGAGCAGGAAAGGCATGTAGTTCTGTCAGTTCTGGGTGGTGAGCTCCATTCAGGCTCCAGCTAGTCACCAGCTGTATTACCCAAGCCTCAGAAGCAGGTTAACTCTGCCTCAGCAAAGGTCCAGCATCTCCATGGAATAAATTGCTCTATAATAGTCAAAGCTGCAAATTTCAAATATGCAATACCAAAAGATCACTCTGTTCTGTATAGATATCTACTACCTGTTACTGTGTATGCATATGTAACTTTCTGGGGGGATTAGGTGGTTTAAAAAAAAAATCGTGTCATCATTATAGAGAGGTCGCTTAGATTGAGGCATATGCAAAGGGAGCAGTTTGCTACAAATGAAAAGAAATCAAGACAGCCAGGTCAAGAAAGGAAAAAAGTGCATGGAATTGGTCCAGAGCAAAGAGGGAAAAGTGACCAAGGGTAGGAAACTTAATATTTCTACTTAAGGCATCATACTGCTTTTTAAGTTTTTTCAGATTGATTTTTTTTTTTCGAAAGATTGTATCTATCTGTCTATTTATTGAGAAAGAACTGGGGAGGGGCAGAGGGAGAGGGAGAGAATCTCAAGCAGACTCCCTGCTGAGNCGAAAGATTGTATCTATCTGTCTATTTATTGAGAGAGAAAGAACTGGGGAGGGGCAGAGGGAGAGGGAGAGAATCTCAAGCAGACTCCCTGCTGAGCTCCAAGCCCGACACAGGGCTTGATCTCATGACCCTGAAATCATGACCTGAGCTGAAATCAAGAGTCAGATGCTTAATTGACTGAACCATTCAGGTGCCTCCAGATTGAATTTTTAATGAGTGGGTTTTTTTTTTTAATTGAGAAAGTAGACCATGAATGTGGCTATAAAAAACAAGTGAAAAATGGTACATATTTTAAAATACAGTTTCAAAAGTCAAACCATATTACCAATTTCTTATATATTCTCTTATGCATATGTATGCACAACTTGTGCACAAAGGAATAGACACTGTATATTTCTTTTGTTTAGATTTTAGACACAATGGGGTATGCTTTTCCATGTCTTTGCTTACTAAGAAAAGTTTCTGAATGAATGAACTGTCATTATCATGGTATTTTGTATTATGCTATGTAGTTCACAAGCCACATTTATGTGTCTTACCCAATTTGGTCCTCACACCTTGGTAGGAATAGGTTGTTAACATCCCCTTTCATGGATGAGTAAGTGAGTTCCAGGAATTAAAAGGATTGGAGCAAGATCAGTTAACTAATAAGTGATAGGACTCAAATTTAAAGCTTTAATCTCCAAAGCCAGTACTTTTCCTCTTCTGCCTTCTGGAAAATAAGCTCCATGAAAGTAACAATCTTGACTGTCTTGTTTACTCCTTTATCTCCAGTGCCTAGAATAGTAGCTGACACATAATAAATGCCAGGGTTGTGGTCTCATCAGAAAGCTCACCTGGGGAAGTGTTTCATTCTAAGCTCACTCTTAGGGTCATTGGCAGGATTCAGTGCCTCTTGGGCTGTTAGCCTAGCTCTCCCTCATTTCCTCATCATGAACTCTGTGGGGCAGCTCACTACATGCATCAGAGTGAATAAAATGATAGAATAAAAGAGGGGCACAGAAGACAGAAGCCAAAATCATTTGTAACCTTATCTTTGAGTTGACATCGCATCACATTTGCCAAAAGCAGGTCACTAATTCCAACCCTCATTCAAAGGGAAAGAGATTACACAGGATACGAATATAAGGAGAAGAGGATTTAGGGGAGGGGGTGGGCATCCTAACAACTGCCTACCATATCTTTTCCTCAGTATTCAAGGGAATTAATATTCCCTTTACTGCTTTTTTTTTCCCCCTTAGCACTTATGCTTTCTTGCTTTCTTTCTTTTTTTAAAGATTTTATTTATTTATTTGACAGATTACAAGGCAGAGAGGCAGGCAGAGAGATAGGAGGAAGCAGGCTCCCCACTGAGCAGGGAGCCTGATCCGAGGCTCTATCCCAGGACCCTGAGATCATGACCTGAGCCAAAGGCAGAGGCTTTAACCCACTGAACCACCCAGGCGCCCCAACACTTATGCTTTCTAACATACACGTATGTCTCTAACTTTCTTGTTAATTATCTTCCATTAGCATGTCATCTCCATGAGGATAGGTGGTTTTGTTTCTTTTACTGCTGGATCCTAAGCAACAGGAGATTTTCTGGAGCATACTCAGTAAATGTTTAGAAAATCACTCAGTGAAAGAATTTTAAAGCATAAAACACCTTGACAGCTGATCAGATCCTTTGTAGTGTTCTTACTCTGTTGTCTCTTGTTTTGGCAGATTGGTGATGAAATTTTAGAGATCAATGGCGAGACCACCAAAAACATGAAGCATTCTCGGGCTATAGAACTGATTAAGAATGGCGGCCGCAGGGTCCGTCTGTTTCTGAAGCGGGGAGACGGCTCAGTACCAGAATATGGTGGGTCAAACTATGAAAACCTTCCTTCCTTCCCTGGCATGACTCCATGAATTTGTCTTCAGAACTGCAGCAGGAAAGTCTTTTTGTTTTCCCCCTATTCACCAGTGTCTCACCAGCCTTTCGCACCATGTGATTATTTGCCTCGCTTGTTCCGAAATCTCTACACATTTCATCCTTTTGCTTGCTTACGTGGACCGGGGCATGGCCTAAGACAAGATCTTTATAGCCCCCTTTCTGATAATCAGAGAGAACATTTTGTCTAGTCCAACCAAGAGCGAAGGAATGTTTGTTGGAACTGTGCCAAACTGTTTCTCAGATCCAATTGTTAGCACAAACTGACTATACTCCTTTTCAGAAGCAGGAAAGCAGGTTTCCTGAGTGATATGTTGAGGCACAATTCTCCTTTATTTTTTTTCTTTTTTGATAACTTGATGTTTTTGCTTAAGAGGCCTGAAATTTTTGAGATGATTTGGGGGCCTTGCTGACCTCCTTTATGCGCTGTAGACGACACTTCTGCATATCCCCATTGCTGGTCCCTATCCCCAGTCAGACCACCTGAGCCCACTACTAGAAGACAAAACTGTTGATATATTAGCCATATGTTTTTAGATGAAAAAGAATGAAATAGATTCCCAGTGCTCATCATGAGGGAAACATGTTACAATACCTTTCCTATGAGGAAAGCCAGGTTATATGTAGAGTTCCTTTGTCATATGTGTAGACATGATTTGAGTGAACAGCAATGATCTTTACATAGCGTAGTCTTCTGATGGCAAAATATTGTATATTATAATGATTATGTCCTATTTATTTGAGAGTCTTGTTTAAAATTAAAAAAGGAAAAAGAAGCTATGCCCTAGATGTAGGGCTTTTCTTCCCAACCAAAGGTCTACAGAAGTTTCTATAGAAACTGTGATTGAATGGTCCCCATATGCGTTGGTCCCCTTTATTTGGGATTGGTCTGTTATCACCCTCTTTTCTGAAAGTCATTCTGCACAATTCCCAGTTGCATTTTGGACTTGAGATCCTTAATTCAGATGCAGCTCAAAGAGAAGGATAACCCCTTTAAAGGACAGCCTTCCCAGGGGTTGGACACTCATATACAGCTGTAAAGGACGAGGGGCCCAAGGTGGGGCGAGGGGAGATCATCAGACGAGGCCCCTGTAGACATGGCCAACCACAGGGGAGGTGTTTTGACGTTGAGATGCCACAGCCATGCACTGTACTAAACCTCTGACCACAGGTGTATCAATGCCACTGGAACTGTGTAACATTGTCTCCCTTTTCTGTCTCCCCTATGCTTCTCTGTTGGATGTGATATTTCATTTGAGAGTCATCGTCAGTAACCTGTGTACCTTCTCAAAACCTATGTCTGTTGCGCTGAGGATGAAAATCCAACACTAACAAATGTTCTTTGGGCTAAAAATAAAGATCCTTTAAAATACTCATTTTTTTTTCCAAGAAGGGTTGAACATGCCAGAGTTGTGCTGCTGTAATGTCTCCATGTGTCATTTGGACTAAATCTCTCTAATTCTATCAATTAGAGTCACAAATGGGTTATAATATGTTAAGTTCCAATATTTTTCTGACTTGATTGGAACCTGCTTCTCTGTGAGGCTATTTTTGTAATGAGTTTTTTGTACTTAATTTAACTGCCGCGGTCTTCGGGGTGGGGGAGGGAGGGAACTTTGGTCTTTTGTTGTTTATTGTTAATGCTCTCCTATGCCAGCTTGTCATTGTTCCAGTTGTTTGAAAAAAAGAAAAAAGAAAGAAAAAAAGGATGCATCCATTGTCTGGGTTCTCGAGTCACCTTATATGGCTGTCTAAAAAATGTCACTGTTCTGATTGCGGTCTCTGCAGCCTTATTTGAGTGTTGCCTTAGACTGTCTAACTGGACAAATAAATTCTCTTTGCCCTATGTTAACAAATGCAGATTTTTTTTTTCTTTCCTCTTTGTTATAGGGAATCTAAATGTTCAACTTTTTCTCTTTCTCTCTTTCTCTTTCTCTCTGACTGTTCTTGGTGCTGGGCCCTTCCCTTCTACAGCGATGATACCTCCTAATCTCGCTGCATGTATGAGAAATGAAAAGCTCGGGGAGGCTTGCTTCTACCTTATGGGCCATAATCAAACTACGGTTTGTAGCTCAATCAATACTAGGTGTTTCTGTGCTGTGGCCTAATTTCCTCATTGCTTCTGCTTAGCTCTATTTTGATATGTTTGGCAATTCATTCTGAGCACACTGCATTCTTTGAATTGTAAGTACACCACCAACCCTATTGAAGTTTTACTGTCCCTTATCTTAAAAGTGGGTGTAAGAAACCCTGAGGTTAGATTTATAATAGTGATCTAAGCACCTATCCTTACCCAAAGCTGAAAGCGACTTTGTAAATTCCTCTTTGTGTTAATTCTAGGACCCAGCATTCAGAAAGAGCAAACCTCCTATCCCAGAGAGCCCTCCCCTAGGTCAGTAAGGCTTTGATAGACAGAAAGGTGACAAGTCCTACTCAGTCAGCTATCTCTTGGGACACTACATACAGCCCATGGGCCAAATCTTGTCCACAGCCTATTTTTTTAAATAAAGTTTTATTGGCACAGAGCCATGCCCATTTCTTTTCTGAATTGTCTGCGGCTGCTTTTGTGCTCTGGTCCAGTTCAGTAGTTCTCACAAACTACGCAGCTGGCAAAGCCCGAAATATTTACTCTTTGGCCCTTTACAGAAAGTTTACAAACCCTGCTCTAGGCTATCTTCCTGTTTTTATTAAAACCCTCCCTACGTTTTGGGAGATCATTCATGAAATAGATTGTTTAACATTGACCTTGTTGCCTCATGAAAGATCCTTAAAGAGTTCCTGTGATTCCTTCATCTCTGTGACCGTCACCCTGCTTTGCCCTCCACTCGGCAGCCCATCATTTCAGGTGTCTTGCCGGGAATCATATAATGTGTCTAGCTGATGGGGTTTAGCTGCGACAGAGCATCCCTGCCTTGAAAAGTGCTCTCCTAATGTCAGGATGCCACCTAAAACATTGGCAGTGTCATTTCAAATAGTTTAATGATAAATAGGACCCCCTGTGGGCTGCTCTGTTTTGAAGTCTATATATAGATAGATGTTGTAAGAACCAGTACAGTGAGTCCCTGACTCCTGGGTGCAGCTGGGGCTACCTTGTGTAGCATAAGGAAAGCTGCCTCTGAAGGACATTATCTGAACCCCATCTAATGTGAGACGTGCTCCTGACAACCTCTCTTCCACTCCCTTTTGTCAGGAAACTCACATTTTGCACATAGTTTCTTAAACTCACCCCAAATTGGAGAATGGTGTTGAATAAAATGCACAAAGGTAGAGAGGATGTTTAATGGACCCTCATACACATGTCGCCTTTTGCAGTCATCCGCATCTGGCCATGTTATGCCCTTTGCCCACCACCCTGGAGTTTGTTGCTGTTTTTTTTTTTTTAAAAGAAAGTTTTTTAAATAGAAGTGTACTTTGCATAAAATGCTTAAAGTCTGAGTGTATAGCTCAGGCTTTTTTTTTTTTTTTTTTTTTAAATAACCTCTGTAAACACCATTTTAATCACCCAGGTCAAAATACAGAGTCTACATCCCCTAGAAAGTTCCCTCATTCCCCTCCAGGTCAATAACCTAGATTACTTTTAAGCGAATAAAAATAAGTATTCTTTAAAGAAAAGAATGTTTTCTTTGGTGGGGGGTGCTGGGCGGGAGGAAGGGTGGGCAGAGGAGAAGGTTTGGTGGGTGGGGAAAGAAGAGCAGGAGGTAGTTAAGGTGGGACTTCTGGATAGTTCTAGATACACTGTTTGGGTTGTGCCTTTAAAGACTACAATCATGACTGATGCTGTAAGTTCCTTAATGATCTCTGTCAGGGGTGTGGCCATCAGCTAGATACGGAAAGCCACAAGTACTGTTTGTAACCTTTGCTAGTTGCAGTTAAACTTAACCAAGATTCAGTCGGCTTTGATTCTGACTGCTTTAACAGTTGTTTGCTTGTTGTGACTAATGAGACCTCAGGCGTGGGAGTGGGGACAGGAGCCGAAGGCCCTCGATACCAAACTGTGGCTCTCCTTTCTTTTCCTGGCAGACCCCAGCAGCGACCGGCACGGCCCCCCCGCCGCCGGTGCACAAGGTGTTCCGGAAGTGAGGGCCGCGCCCCCCGACCGCCGACAGCATCCATCATTGGAGTCCAGTTACCCACCCGATCTTCACAAATCATCACAGCATGGGGAAAAGCGGGCACACGGGAAAGACCCAAAAGGCAGCAGAGAGTATAGCAGACAACCCAATGAGCATCACACATGGAATGGAACTTCTAGAAAACCCGACAGTGGGGCTTGCCGACCCAAGGACCGGGCAGCGGAGGGACGGAGAGAGGCGCCCCCGGAGCGGATGGTGAGCAACGGCCCCAAGAGGAGGCCCCCGGAGAAGCGCAGAGAAGGCACCCGCAGCGCGGACACCACTTTGGAGAGGAGGGAGAAGCACGAGAAGAGACGAGAGCTTTCTCCGGAGCGGCGACGCGAGCGCTCGCCCAGCCACCGCAGGAGGTCCCTGGAGAGACTCTTGGATCAGAAGCGGTCCCCGGAGCGCAGGAGGGGGAGCTCGCCAGAGCGGAGGGCCAAGTCCACCGACCGCCGGCGGGCGCGCTCCCCCGAGCGCAGGCGCGAGCGGTCCCTGGAGAAGAGGAGCAAGGAGGACCGAGTCAGCCACCGAGACAGGGAAGAGCCCAGCGTGAAACCGGACGCCGGCCGAAGCTCCAGACGCGCCCCCGAGCAGAGAAGGCGACCTTACAAAGAATGTAGCACCGACCTCAGTATCTGAGACGCTGAGGCACATTCCGACCTTTACCGTGTCAAAGGTTCTAAGAGGAAAGTCGCCAACCTGCAATACTTTAGTTTCTTACCTGGTGAAGCGTCTGACACCCGATGATCCTATGAAGAGCAACAAACATTTTATGCATTTGAAATCTTATAAGAAAAAAATATATATGAAAAGTGTTGTGCCTGATGTATAATATTAAAGAAAGTATTTTTAAATGCATACTTTTTTGGAAATTATTTGCCAAATGCTGCCCCGAAGGGATATACATTTTGTTTCTACATAAACTGTAGAATTGTCAAGAATTGTTCCCTTTTGGGGGGCAATCTTTTTCTCTCCTGGTTAAATAGGGCTGTTGATCATTTTCTCTAAGGGAAATTATTGATTAAGTTTAATTAATTTGATGTAGATTGTTATGTAGTGATGTAGTGCTATACTGTAGTTAGGAGTTTTTCTTAAAAAAAAAAAAGCAAGAAGGCAAAAGTTATATTTGTAAAAGCTGAGGACTCTTTGGGATGGATTAGGATTGCCGATGATCCTAAAATTAACTGTATGAAGAGACTACTATTGCAAATGAAGGATATTTATAGCTAAACTACACAGCACAAAGAAATGTTCCCTTCTTGAGTCATAGTTGGTTCCGAAGACAGTTCCGTACTCTCCCTGGCCGTAGAAAGGCACGGACAGGAGAAGGTTGGCCGCCATTACCCAAACGCAGCCCAAGCACAGATGATCAGGTTCATCAGCATCACCAACATCTAATAAGATCTCATTAAGGCAGTGCCATCACCGCTTTGCTCAACTACTAGAAGGAACAGACGGACAGTGAGCATCTTCTGTGTTGTCTTGTCTGATTTGAGGCAGAGTAGTGGCTGGATGGGGAACAATGTGCCCAGTGCAAGGGAGCCGTGCGACTCCTCCATACGGAAAGTGTGTTCCCGCTTTGTAGCATGGGCCCGAGGTTGCCCTTTGTCGAATTGGGGATCAGGGAGTGAGCATCGGTGGAAGTTACCGCTCTGTTGATATTTCAAGAAGTGAGGTCTGGGTGGCGCTTTACTCTTAGAGATGCCGATTTCCCTTTGAAACCATAATAAAAGTCTCCAGGATGGTTGAAAGGGAAAAAGACACAGCCCCAGTGGTTCTAGATCAAGTTGGCAAACCTCTGCCCTCACGACCGTGTCCTTTGAGTCTTTGGACAGCAGAACAAAGCATAACCATTTTTCTTTTTAAAACGACCCATTCTTTTGCAGGAGGTGTGGTTGGGTCGGCTTGTAGCCCCAGGATGTAGATGAAATGGATTACTGCCTAGCTGAGCCAAACGTTTGCTTGTACCTGTTGGACCACTACAGCAAACCGCTGCTTACAATGCATTGTGTATTTCTGTAGTACTGTTTTGCATTTTCCACACAGACACACAACTTTGCAAGTCAATCACTGTTATTCTCATGGTACTGTTTAAAAAAAAAAAAAAAGGAAAAAGGAAAAAATATGGAGAAAACCAGCCAATCATTGTGTGTACAGATTTAAAAATTGTAATTAATAGAGCCTGTTTAAAAAAATAAAAAAACAACTGTTGCCTTTTTTTCTTGTATAAAAGAGAATTTATGACAAAAAATTTAGCTGTGAGGAATGTGATATGTGTTTATATTTCTGAATATGGAACAAATTGATTCATTGGGATATATTTTAATGTAAACTAAATCAGGTATGTAAAGCTGTTTTAGAATGGGAGACTATATAAGTAATTCTCTAAAGCTTTAGTTGGTTTGAATATCATCATTTCCTCCATGGTGAGCCTGCTTGTGAATTATTAAGCACTTGTTCGCATTCTCTGTTCCTCACTCATTTCTTGCAGTGTGCTATGGACTTAATGCTCTTTCTGTGTTGATGAAAAGCAGTATGTGGGCCAATCTTTTTATAAAACACTATGCATATATAAATATTACATTTTCATAGCTTTATTTGACTTCTGGGTTGATACATAACATAGACTGAGTTCCTGCAGTTGTGTGGACAGGCACAAAACATGTTCCTCTCCTGGAACAGAGACAATGTACATTCTGTAGCTGAAAAGGAGGAAGAGGGTCTGTGACTGCTACTTATCAGAATTTTCCACACAAAGCCTACATGGAGCTGTGGTAGTAAGGCTGAGGGAGAACACAATGGAATAATGACATTCATTTTCATCAGTTTCCTTAGGAGCCCACTTGGGGATTTTATTTCTCAGGCTCCACTGCTAAGAATGTTCTCACCATTTCTAGCAGAATCGGTGATGCTAAATGATCGATACTCTCACTTGTGGTCCAGAGTTTTAAATAAATGAAATCAAGGTGGATGTATGGAGTACATCGTGAGGTTAACATCTTAATGTCTTTCATGTTGTCAGAGGTGATATTTGACATTTTAAAATCTGTGTGCTACCCACCTGGGCTTGGCTCAGTCCGCGAAGACTTGGTGTGGCAGTTTCCTCTGAGTTCCACACATCAGATTTGCTTTGGAAATATTGTACTGTACAGGGACTATGCATCAAGCAGAAAGATCTAGTTTTCTCTGAACTACTGTAACCTTAAATTGCAGACTGATTCTTGTGAGCCTACTTTCCCTAATCCCCCACTTCATGTAAATGTCTTGATGAGAGATGATGGATGAGTATTTTGTATGATTAAATCAAACCATTGAAGAATTCCCCTCCCATCCATTACACGGTTGATGCCTGAAAGAATGTTGGGGGGAGAACTCAACACCCTACTTGTATTTTTTAAGTTTCTTTTGTGAAAGATTTTTTAATGCATTTTTACTGTAAAAATACATGGAAATGTATGCATTCCATAACCACTATTGCTTCTCGATTGATATCTTTCTTGTCTCTGCGTTGCCTCAAATGTGTCAGGGTCAAGTAATCAAGTGAGGATGTCTGGGTCCAACCCAATGCAACAGCATGCCATTCTGTCAAAAGAGAAGGAATTATGCCTATGCAGCCATAGTACAGTGCCTTGCTACTCAAAGTGAAGTCTGTGGACCCCCGGCCTCATCATCACCAGAGAAGGTATTAGAAATGCAAAATCTCAGGCCCACCCTAAACCTGCTGCATCACAATGTGCCTCTCACAAGCTCCCCAGCTAATTCAAATGCCCCTGAAGTTTGAACAGCCCAGGATAGCAGGGAATCCTGGTAAAAAGCAAGACCAGCTAAGCCAAGTGCTTTATCACTTCCTGGGTGATCTTGAGCAAGTTCCTTAACCTCTCTATATAAGCTTCACTTTCCTCGTCTTTTTTTTTTTTTTAAGATTTTATTTGTTTATTTGACACAGAGAGAGATCACAAGTAGGCAGAGAGGCAGGTAGAGAGAGAGAAGGAAGCAGGCTCCCTGCTCAGCAGGGAGCCCGATGTGGGATGAGGAACTCCATCCCAGGACACTGAGATCATGACCTGAGCCGAAGGCAGAGGCTTTAACCTACTGAGCCACCCAGGCGCCCCACTTTCCTTGTCTTTAAACAGGCATATCTCAGAGTTCATAAGAATAAGGTGCAAAGTGCTTAGCACATCACTGGCAATCAGAACAATCCTCTGAACTAAAAACTAAACTTTTTTTTTTTTTTTTTTTTGGGGGNGGAGGATGTTCTGCCTGGCAATGGATGTTCTCTTCTCATTGTCCCAGTTTCTTTTCCAATGAAAATGAAGAAGTATATCCTCACTCTTTAAAATGGGGAAGAAGCCCTCCTGTTTTAATTATAAGGTTAATGAATGGTGTGGCTCCTGCTACTTTGTGAGTCTATTTGTACTTTGCAGTGCTTTGAAATGTAAAACCAAGATGCTGTGCTGTGAAAGTGAAGATGAAAATGGTCTCAAAGCAGAACTTTTAGAGATGCAGGTAGAGTTAGACATACGCCTAACCAATCCTATTAGATGGAAAGGTTAACCAGTTAGTGAGTGGCTTAACATGTGTCCTGATTGATCATGTGATTTCTAATGACTTTCCAATTTCCTTCACACAGTTTTTGGATCGTTCCCGTAGTATGACTTAGTAGTTAGAATTTTCCTATACAACCTAAGTTTCTAGGCATTCAAAAAGGTATTGTGTTTAATAATAGGCCTTCCTACAGTCCATCCCTTTTGCTGTATTTTGCTTTATCTTGTCACCAGCATGGTAATTACAGACACTGTTCACTTCCCTGGTATCTCTTTTGTTAAAGATGGCACCTAAAAATGGTCCCTGGCTTACCCGATAATTGAAGTTATTTGTAAAGCCCGTATGTCCCCCAAGTTCTTTGCCTGCCATAAATAGCCACACTAAAAAGAACGTACTGTGACTCAATTATAGCTGGATAATATAGCTGGACTCTTCCTGCTGATGGGCAACCCAGGAGCACCTTTAATGGTCTGCATGAATCTTGAAAGGAAAAGCCCTTTCAAGTTCCTCAAGGGGATTTTTCTTATAATCAGACAACATCATCAGCATTGTGGGTGTTCAACACAATAAGATTCCCGTGTTTTTGAAATATGCATTGTTACACGCTTTTAAGAGAGGAAATAACAAAACTGGACCCTTTCCAACACAATTATTTGAGGTGTTTTTTTGGCAGGAGCAGGCCTTCTGTGAGAAATTTTTGACTAGTTCCACCCATCAGGGTGTTTATGCATTGGGCTCTTCATCAGGAGCTGGTCGTATGATTTTTCTTCTCTAGTGCAAGTATTAGAGGAATGCTGGATCCAAAATATAAGATCTTCTTGGAAGCACGTGCCTTGAAGCAAGGTGGCATCAACAGTAAATACTCAGGTGCCACACATGACTATTAGCTTCTAGTATAGCACTGTTCTTCCCAACTGGAAAGTCTTCATTGTCACATCCGTTGAAGAAATAACAACTGATCTTCCCAGCCTAGAGTGCTACACATGGATAAGCACTGTCCTTTTAAGTATATTCATCCCTTAGGGAATGAAGTCTGATCTCAAAGGAACATAGGGTTGCAGAGAAAATACCTCAGAAAGGCTGCTAATTCTTACCTGTATAATAGGCAAGACTTATTACTTATTTATTCCTCCAATACATACTAAGGATCAACTCTGTCCCCGGTGCATGGTGGGGCTAGAAATCCCTGCTTCCTGGTCTCCAGAGCTTATACCTGGGTGGGAAAGGCAAACAAACAAATGCAAATAAACTACCTACCAAGCAGAAGTTCAGAATCTATGAGAGTAATTAATAGGGGATGTAGCCAAATTGAGAAAAGTTATGATTCTAGAAGGAAGAGAAGGAGTTAAACTGGTGAAAGGGGGATAAGTATAGCCCAAGGCAAGGGAGAGAGTGTGGTCCAGCCAGGAAGGGCCAGGCAGCCTCTTTCTGAATTTTAGCTTATAGAGTAACAAGGGTCCTTTGAAGAGTGATAGCTCCTGGTGAGCTACGTGCACTGTGGGCCAGGGTGGAGGGAAAGTGACCAGAGGTAGGTTTGAGCTGTAGGAACATGACCTTGAGCAGCAGGGATAGTGGTCTGGGGAGGCTGGGGGTGAAGTCTGTGAAGGTCTAGCATGGTCAGGGCAGCAACCATTCCAGATAAGTCAGGATTGTCAGCTAAAGAGTCCCCAGGCCCATGTTTGTCATCCTATTACAAGAATTCATTTTCTTTCCAACCCAAATCCTTCTACCCCCTCTTCTCTATACCTTTGTAAATACCTGCAGAACACTCAGTACCTGATTTCTTCTGTTATAGACAATCGGTTACTATTTCACCTGGTTTCCTCTGAGTTTACAAATTCCCACCTCCCTACCATTTTTTTTTTCTCTTCAGACTCTGGTTTCAAACCTTGCTATCTTGTTTTTACTTTTTTCATTTTCTTTTTTTTTTTTAGATAAAGCTCATTTTTCTCAAGCTACAGAGCCCAATTAAGTATGATACATGCCTTGTGTTTGAGTGTTGAGAAAGGACTCACTCTTATAACTTTGAAAAGCAGGATTTTTTTAATTTACAAAATTAATTCATACTTAATAGAATATTCAAGCATGTCAAGAGAGTATAAAATAAGAGACAACTTCCTTCCTTACCCTGTGTCAATCCCAGTCCAGAAAAGTAACTAACAGCTTGGTTCATTACATTTATGACCTTTTTCTATTTATATATAACTGTGTATATGTTTATGTAGTTTGGGTTTTTTCTTTTTAAGATTTTATTCATTTATTTGATAGAGAGAGAGCATGAGCAGGGGAGGTGCAGAAGAGAGGGAGAAGCAGACTCACAAACTGAGCAGGGAGCCTGACTTGACTCCGACTGGGGTTGATCCCAAGATCACCAGCAAAGCTCAAGAGCCAAAAGCAGATGCTCAATCAACTGAGCCACGCAGGTGCCCCTGGGGTTTTATTATGCAAAAAAAAAATGGACCAATAGGAAGGCGGGGAGGAGCAAGATGGCGGAGGAGTGGGACACTGATTATCATCAGGTCCCAGGAGTTCAGCCAGATAATTATCAAACCATTCTCAATATCTACAAAGCCAACAGGAGGTCGAAGAGAAGAAGAGCAGCAATTCTAGGAACAGAAAAGCGACCGCTTTCTGGAAGGTAGGCCGTGGGGAGAAGTGACTCCGAGAGGATATCCGGGAAGATAGACCGCGGGGGAGGGGCCAGCAGCGGAGCACAGACTCCGAAATTTTAGAAGTCGGCTCCACTGAGGGACGTTGCTCCACAGGCTGAGCGGGGTGGGGGTGGAGCCCTCTCTGGGTCAGTGTGGTCGCAGGACCCACGGGGACACAAAAAGACCAGGGGTGTCTGAGTGCGGCAGAGCTCCCAGGTCTCAGAGCGGGGAAACCGGCTGCAGAGATGGAGCCGAGAAGGGGGCTCTCAGCTCCAAGTTGCCATAAACCACGATCCGAGGCACAGTCAGGCCACTGCTCTTCCAGCAGGGAGCCCACAAGTGGCAGATCAGGGGAGACCCCCTCCTTCCTTCTCCTGGAGGAGCAGGGCAGGAGCGCGCTGCAGGAATCCGCTGGGTTTGGAGACTCCAAATGGGGCCTCGCGCCAGAGATAGAAACGCTTGGTCACAGGCCGGGTGAGCTCGGAGTGCGGCCGGAGACCCGGGAGATGGGGGGGATTGACTGCTTTTCTCTGCGGGCGCACTGAGGAATTGGGGATCTGAACCCTCGGCTCCTCCGGGTCGGAGACTGGGAGCCGCCATCTTCAGTCCTGTCCTCCAACGAGGTACGGAAAGCGTTCAGGGAACAGAAGCTCCCGAGAGCAAACCGAGCAGATTGCTTAGCCGGGCACCTGGCAAGAGCGGTGCAATTCCGCCTCGGGCAAAGACATCTGAGAATCACGGCAACAGGCCCCTGCCCCAGAAGATGAGCAAGACCAATTCACCGAGCNGCCTCGGGCAAAGACATCTGAGAATCACGGCAACAGGCCCCTGCCCCAGAAGATGAGCAAGACCAAGTTCACCGAGCAATGAGAACTGCAAAACACCAGTGCTAAGGGAATACAGCTCATAGAATTCAAGGCTTTTTCCCCATGACTCTTTAGTCTTTCAAAGTTCAATTTTTAAAATTTTCGTTATTTTTTCTATTTTTTTAATGTTTCCTCTTTCCTATGTTAACATGTTTTAACTATTTTATCTTATTGATACCTTTTTAAAAATCATTTTTAAGGGGCACCTGGGTGTCTCAGTGGGTTAAAGCCTCTGCCTTCAGCTCAGGTCATGATCNTCTCAGGGTCCCGGGATCAAGCCCCACATCGGGCTCCCTGCTCAGCAGGGAGCCTGCTTCCTCCTCTCTCACTCTGCCTGCCTGTCTGCCTACTTGTAATCTCTATCAAATAAATAAATAAAATCTTTAAAAAATCATTTTTAATTTGCACTTTTATAGTCATATTCTGTCCCTTCATTGTATTTAACCTTATTTTTTGTGTACATATAAGTTTTTCTTTTTTTAAAATTTTGGGATACAGTTTCCTCCAACAGACAAAAATATACCCTAAATCTAGTGTATGGCTTTGTTCTAGACTCCAACCTAATCACGTTCTTTTTTTCTTTTTTCAACCAACTTCTTGTCAATTCCTTTTTTAAAATATTTTTTACTTTTCATCTTTATAGTCACATTCTATTCTTTCATCATATTTACATATATATATAATTTTTTCTTTCTCTAAAATTTTGGGAGGTAGTTTCTTCTAATAGACCAAAATAAACCCAAAATCAAGTGTGTGGCTCTGTTCAATTCACCAGCCTAATCATAGTTTTTAATTCCTTTCTTCTCCCCCCAGTTTTTGGTCTCTTCTGATTTGGTTAGTGTATATTTTTCTGGGGTCATTGTTACCCTTTTAGCATTTTGTTCTCTCATTCATCTATTCTTCTCTGGACAAAATGACAAGGTGAAAAAACTCCCCTCAAAGCAACAACAACAACAACAACAACAAAACAAGAGGCAGTAAAGACTGCTGGGGACCTAATGAATCAGACCTCAGTAAGATGTCAGAACTAGAGTTCAGAATGACGATTATAAAGATGCTAGCTGGGCTTGAAAAAAGCATAAAAAATAGTAGAGAATCCCTTTCTGGAGAAATAAAATCCCTTTCTGGAGAAGTAAAAGAACTAAAATCTAACCAAGTTGAAGTCAAAAAAGCTTTAATGAGGTACAATAAAAAATGGAGGCTCTTACTGCTAGGATAAATGAGGCATAAGAGAAAATTAGTGATATAGAAGGCCAAATGATGGAGAAAAAAGCTGAGAAAAAGAAAGATAAACCACTACTTGATCACAAGGAGAGAATTCAAGAGGTAAGTGATACCATAAGACAAAACAACATTAGAATAATTGGGATCCCAGAAGAAGAAGAAGAAGAAAGAGAGAGAGAGGGGCAGAAGGTATATTGGGGCAAATTATAGCAGAGAACTTCCCTAATTTGGGTAAGAGAACAAGCATCAAAATCCAGGAGGCACAGAGAACCCCCCCTCAAAATCAATAGTAATAGGTCAACACCCCATCATCTAATAGTAAAACTTAAAAGTCTCAGAGACAAAGAGAAAATCCTGAAAGCAGCTTGGGACAAGAGGTCTGAAACATACTGTGGTAGAAATATTAGATTGGCAACAGACCTATCCACAGAGGCCTGGCAGTCCAGAAAGGACTGGCATGATATATTTAGAGCACTAAATGAGAAAAATATGCAGCCAAGAGTACTATATCCAGTTAGGCTGTCATTGGAAAGAGAAGGAAAAATAAAAAGCTCCCAGGACAAAGAAAAACTAACAGAATTTGAAAACACCAATCCAGCTCTCCAGGAAATATTGAAAGGGGTCCTCTGAGCAAAGAGAGAGCCTAAAAGTAACATAGACCAGAAAGGAACAGAGACAATATACAGTAACAGTCACCTTACAGGCAATACAATGGCACTAAATTCATATCTTTTGATAGTTACCCTGAATGTAAATGGACTAAATACCCCAATCAAAAGACACAGGGTATCAGAATGGATTTAAAAAGAAGAGGAAGAAGACCCATTGATATGCTGTCTGCAAGAAACTCATTTTAGAGCCAAAGACACCTCCAGATTTAAAGTGAGGGGGTGGAAAACAATGTACCATGCTCATGGACATCAAAAGAAAGCTGGAGTGGCAATCCTTATATCAGGCAAATTAGGTTTTAAGCCTAAGACTGTAATAAGAGCTGAGGAAGGATGCTATGTCATACTTAAAAGGTCTGTCCAATAAGAAGATCTAACAATTTTAAGTATCTATGCCCCTAACATGAAAGCTGTCAACTATATAAACCAATTAATAACAAAATCAAAGAAACACACCCACAGCAATACAATAATAGTAGGGGACTTTAACAGCCCCCTCACTGAAATGGGCAGTTCATCTAAGCAAAAGATCAACAAGGAAATAAAGGCTTTAAAGGACACACTGGGCCAGATGGACATCACAGATATATTCAGAACATTCCATCCCAAAGCAACAGAATATACATTCTTCTCTAGGGCACATGGAACATTCTCCAGAACAGATCACATCCTGGGTCACAAATCAGGTCTCAACTGGTACCAGAAGATTGGGATCATTCCCTGCATATTTTCAGACCACAATGCTTTGAAACTAGAACTCAGTCACAAGAAGAAAGTTGGAAAGAACTCAAATACATGGAGGTGAAAGAGCATCCTACTAAAGAATGAATGGGTCAACCAGGAAATTAAAGAAGAATTTAAAAAATTCATGGAAACAAATGAAAATGAAAACACCACTGTTCGACATCTTTGGGATGCAGCAAAAGCAGTCCTGAGAGGAAAGTATATAGCAATACAAGCCTTTCTCAAGAAACAAGAAAGGTCTCAAATACCCAACCCAACACTATACCAAAAGGAGCTGGAAAAAGAACAGCAAATAAAGCCTAAAACCAGCAGAAGAAGAGAAATAATAAAGATCATAGCAGAAATCAATGAAATAGAAACCAAAAGAACAGTAGAACAGATCAACAAAACTCAGAGCTGGTTCTTTGAAAGAATTAATAAGATTGATAAACCCCTGGCCAGACTTATCAGAGAGAAAAGAGAAAGGACCCAAATTAATAAAATTGTGAATGAAAGCGGAGAGATCACCAACACCAAAGAAATACAAACGAGTATAAGAACATGTTATGAGCAACTATACACAAGCCAATTTGACAATCTAGAAGAAATGGATGCATTCCTAGAGACATATAAACTACCAACCAGAGCCAGAAGAAATAGGGATGCGAGGGGTGGGGTGGCTGGGTGATGGACATTGGGGAGGGTATGTGCTATGGTGAGTGCTGTTAATTGTGTAAGACTGATGATTCACAGACCTGTACTCCTGAAGGAAATAATAGATTATATGTTAATAAGGAAAAAAATGAACCAATAGATACATAAAATTTTAGGCTTTTAGGTACTATGCTTTTATCCTATATATTATGGACAGTTTTCCATTTAGAATATATAGCTGTATATATATATACATGTAGAATATAGAATATATATATATATATATATATATATATATATATATATATATATCTCAAATACCTTATTTATTCTATTTCTCTCTCAGTCCTCTTTCCCTTCCCTCCTGGATTACTGCAATAGTATTCTGACTTTTCTCCCTCCCTTTACCCTTGCTGACCTACAGACTTCCACACAGCAGCCAGGGTGATTCCTTTAAAACATCAGGCAAAAGGTCAAAGTCTGACACCAGGCTACATACAAGGTCTATGAGGTCCAGCTTCTCCTTTCTGGGTGACCCTTCTTCCTTCCAGCCACACTCCAGAGACATTCCCAGCCTTCTTAGGGCCTTTGCTCTAGCTAATCCCCCTGCCTGTGCCTGGAAAGCTCTTTCCCCAAAGATGGTAACCCCTGACTACCCTTTTTAAAACCGAAACTGGATTTCCCTTCTGCTCCTTTCCCCTCCATAGCACTTCCACTTCTGATACCTTGGATAATTTATGTAGTTACTTATTATCTTTATGGTTTATCACCTGTTTCCCACCTCTAGAGTCTGGCTGGCTTTGTGGATGTGGAGCCTGTGCTTAGGCTCCATGGGGTCCTGCACTTAGGAGGGCCCCATCCTTGGTTTAATGTCCCACCGTCGCCATCTTAAACTTTTAGTAATTTTTGAACAAGGAAGAGCTACATTTTCAGTTTGCACTAGATCTCAAAAATTATATAGCTGGGCTTGTCTTGAATTTAAGTGTCATGAGGACAAGGATGTTTGTCCTGAACTCTGATGAAGTTCAACCTCCTGGAACAGGATCCTATTTATCATAGGTGCACATAGTAGGTGCTCAGGAAATAGAAGTATTCTGCTCTCTCTTAGTAGTTTCACATTCTGAAATAGACCTCCAGCCATTTTCCTAGTCCCTATGGATTAAAAAACATGCAGCTGTGAACAACCTTATATATAAAACTTGGTCCCCTTGAGTGGTTTGGCTTAAATACTTTTTTTTTTTAAAGATTTTTATTTATTTGACAGAGATTCCAAGTAAGCAGAGAGGCAGGCAGAGAGAGAGAGGGAAGCAGGCTCCCTGCTGAGCAGAGAGCCCAATGTGGGGCTCGATCCCAGGACCCTGAGATCATGACCTGAACCAAAGGCAGAGGCTTTAACCCACTGAGCCATCTGGGGGCCTCTTAAATACTTTTGAAGGAATCCATTGTGACTGGTAGTTCTTTTTGATTTCTGGTGACATTGATATTATTGATACTTTGTATGCTTTCATTGGGAATAGCTGTTTTTAGTGAAGTGCTTGCAGGCTACCCACCTGTCTCATCAGATGAGAGTGTTCACAGTGTAGCCTCCAAGTCAACAGTGGATAGCGTTGACTACACATTGGAATCACCTGGGAGCTTTAGCGATGCTGATGCCTGGGCTCACCCCCAGAGATTTCCACATAATTAGGCAGGGAGGTGGGCTGGCTTTCTTAAAGTTCCCAGGAATTTCCAACAGGCAGCTGTAACCTTCTCCATGTGCTTTTACCCTTTAGACGGTGTGGGATTGAAGGGGTCCTCTTTGCTTCTCTCTTCTTCTTAGTGTCCACAGGTTGCCTTCTTTAGTCTGCAGCATAACAGCAGCTCGAAGGAAGACTGGCTAGAGAATATTTTTCCACAGTAAATGAAGAAGCTTTTCAAATTTCAGGAAGTTATTATCCAGAGCACTTTCACTCAAATTCACCTGAGAAATATTTTAATGCTTTTATTAAATGGGGCATGTGGTATGTGAAAGTCTAATGAGAAAGATAATAATGAATAATTAGGGCTTAACATTCGTAAGGATGAAAGATTGTTTTCTTTTTTAAAAAAATATTTTTTATGTATTCATTTGAGAGAGAGAGAGAGAGAGACAGCACGAGAGGGGGGAGTGTCAGAGGGGGAAGCAGACTTCCCGCTGAGCAGGGAGCCCGAAGCAGGACCCAATCCTGGGACTCCAGGATCATGACCTGAGTTGAAGGTGGTCGCCCAATGAACTGAGACACCCAGGCGCCCAGAAAGATTGTTTTCTCACAAATTCTTTTAAAGTATTTATGATGTGCCCTCCCAATCCCCAACACACACATAACTACATTTAGCAGACAACTTTGGGGCTGAAAAGTAATTATGTCAGGACCAAATAAGTGGAATGGGACATTCCTATGACCAAAACAATATACATGCCTTAAAATTTAAGGGGAACAACCTTCTTGGGACAATACTGGTAGGTCTTATTACAACTTACCGAAGCTGTGTTATCAGCATAAGAGACTCTACCACTGCTCCAGCCCAGGGGTGCAGGATTCACCACTGATAGCTGAGTCACAACTCAGGACCAGGGGGGAACTCAAAGATGTATGTGAAATAGTCATGAAATATAGAACTAGGTAATATCCTTCATTGGCTGTGGAATACGGTAAGACCAGTAAAAATATCGTCTGTCTCTCCAAGCCATCAATTTGACAGTCCTCCCTATAACCACTTCTAGAAGGAATTTATGAGTCAGATGCCCAACTTATCCTTGGAAATTATATCTTAATTGACTTTAACTCCTTCCATTATTTCCTGAGAATATAGTTTAGTTCAAAGTAGTCTGTTAGCCAATATGTGCCAAGAACTATTTTCCTAGACATGGTACTGGGCATGCACTGTCAAGCAAATGTCATAAAACGGGGGAGCAAGTCACATCTCCCCCACTGAAAAATTATTTCCCACAATGAAAAGCAGTGAAAACGACCCACATTCAACATTTCTACAATCCTAAAACCCACTAGGATAACTACAAATACAGGAAGGGGAAAAAAATCACATATTGGTCTCCTTTTCACAAAGGAGCAAATTTTTTATTTTTTCTTCCTACCAAAGCCAGCATTTGGGTTTTAGAAAGCAGGCTTAGGCTGGGAATACTTCTGCTGCCAGTCACTTTCTGTTAACGGTCAGGTGTTACTGGAAACTTGTAACAGAGGGAAACATTTCCTGTAGAGAGATGAACAAAATTATTGAGCAGTGTCGTGAACTCCATGAAACCACCAGCCTGGCTTCTAATGTCTTTTCTCCTCAACCTATTTTGGTTTTATTTTAGCAATCTATTTCATGGGAGTTTATTTTTATTTCTTTGGTGTATTTCACCTGGACTGTTTTTGTTTCATTCTTCATTTTTATTAAGCATTTGCTGTCTCTCCCTTTCTGAACTCCACTGAAGTGAATTGAATGAGAAATCCCAAAGGCGCATGCCTAGAGAATGAAAATGTCTTTATTGTCCTTCCTATTAATGAATTTTAATTTGGATTTTAAGGAAGATGGTATTCCTTCATTCCCCTCCTCCACAACATCATGGAAGGTTATACTCAAATGTTGGGAAACGGTCTGGTCCATTTATAGAAGTTAGACCAAAAATAATTCCATGTGCTCTACCATTTTATGCTACTTTTATTTTATTTATTTATTTATTTTTAAAGATTTTATTTATTTATTTGACAGAGAGAGAGATTGCAAGTAGGCAGAGAGGCAGGCAGAGGAGGAAGCAGGCTCCCTGCTGAGCAGAGAGCCCGATGCGGGCCTCGATCCCAGAACGCTGAGATCATGACCTGAGCCGAAAGCAGAGGCTTTAACCCACTGAGCCACCCAGGCGCCCCCATTTTATGCTACTTTTAGGAGGGGCTGGAAGTGGGCATTGCTGAGGACATGACTCAGACTTTGAAAAGACTGGAAAAGCAGATGAGACAAAACCCTTAATTTTTTATCTGTTTCATGATACAAGTAATACAAACTACATCAGCTTTGTTTAAAAGATCCAAATAGTGTAAGATGAAAGTTCCTGTTGACCACACCCATCTCCAATCCTAGTGTTCTTTCCGAGCTAGCCACTCTTAGGGGCTCTTCTCCCGGACTGTGTGTGTGCAAGTGCATGAAAGCATATAGACAGATTGTTTTAGTCTATATAACGAGCGCCTGGTAATGTGCATACTGTTTGGCAGTGTTGTTCTCTCCCACTTAATACATAATACACCTCGTAGATCTTACCAGGTTAGTGAGAATTCTCCTGACTTTTTTTTTTCTCTTAAATTACTGAAAAGTATTCTAGAGTATCTTAGTCTGCTCAGGTTGCCCTAACAGAATACCACAGACCTGGTGGCTTAAGCAGCAGCAATCTATTTTCTCATCGTTGTGGAGGCTGGAAGTCCAGGGTCAAGGTGCCAGGACGGGTGTCTGGTGAGAGCTCTCTTCCTGCCTTCTCACGGCGTCCTCACACGGTCTTCCCCTTGTGCAGGCATGCTCCTGGGGTCCCTCCCTCTTCTTAGGAGGACAGCGGTCCTATTGGATTAGGGCACCGTTTTTATAACCCCACTCAACTTTACTTCCCTAATGGCCCTATTTGCAAATACAGTCATATGGGGTTTGAGCTTCAACATGTGAACTGTAGGGTACACAGTTTACTCCATAACAAATAATAGGGATGTACTATACTTTATTCAATGGCTTTGTCGACCATAGGATAAATTCCTTTACATTTTCTTTTAAGTGCATGATTTTGTCCTCTTGGTCTAAAACAGACCAAGATTTCCTTCGCTGCTGGGGTGTGTGGGAAGGCCGAGGAGAGGGCATGAGAGGGGGAAGGATAGGGAAGTGAGAGATTGATCTCTAAACGGCTGATATCCAATTACTCATTCTCACTAGCCCACAGAGTTTTCAGCTGCTTCACTCCCAGCTAAGAAAGTGGGAGAATCTGGCATTTGAGGGTGCAAAGTTGGAGGAGGCAGGCAAGGCCAGAAATGTCCTGTGTGGGCTGCAAGACCTCCCTGAAAATTAGCATTGCCAGTGAGAGGCCTGGGAAACTAAAAATGCTCCAGGCCACAGGCAGACATCCCCAGCTCAGGTTCTAGCCACTACCCAACAGAGCTCTCAGGGTAGGGGTGAGGGGTCTGGGGCTGGGGTATGTTGCCTCCAGTTGCCAAAATGCAACATTCACCATTTGCACGCCATTTAGGAACCCTGGGGGCGTAGGCAGACCCAAGTCCCCTTACACTATGGGAAAATCTGGAATTCTTTGCCCATTTAGGGCAATTTCTTTTTCCTGGTATATCTACAAGGGCCCTCTGGATGTGTGCCGTACTGGAAAGAAATACTTCGAACTCTTTTCTAAGCCACTGGTTCTCACCCAGCAGCGGTTCTGCCCCCCTGGGGCACAGATAACAATGTCTGGAGACAGTTTGATGGTCACAACTAGGGGAGGGTGGGGAGGAGTGGAGTGCTACCCACATCTAGTGGCTGGGAGGCCAGGGATGCCATTAAACATTTTACCTGGCATAAGACAGAGCCCACAACAAAGAAGTATCTAGCCCAGGGCTTCCTGGCTGGCTCATTTGGTAGAGCATTTGACGCTTGATCTTGGGGTTGGGAGTTCAAGCCTTGTGTGGGGTGGGCAGTTTGCCTTTTAAAGAAATTAATTAATTAAAATTTAAAAAAAAACATAAAAAAAAGTATCTAGCCCAAAAGCATCAGTAGTGCCACGCTTGAGAAAAAAAAAAAAAAAAAAAAAAGAGAAAAGCTGCTCTAAGCCAAATGATAAGATTTGCTGGGGTCTTGCCGCTGGGGAAAAAATTTCAAAGAATATTGCCATCTTTGTATTGCCTAAAATGTAATTCATAGGTAAGCCTGCATGCCTCCCAAATTGCCGATTTGAATATTTCTTTGAAATGGTGGATATATTAGTAAACAATTTCCTTTTATTGTTTTCAGATGGCTGCTGAAGCAGTCTGTTCAATTTCAGAGGCGTAACACCCAGGATTCTCAGAGAATGGTTCAGGACTAGCCAACTTGAATTTAGTTCTGTATTCAGCTGGATTACTTCTCATTATCAGGTGGCCTTGATTAACATTTCAGGCTCCCCTCCCCCCCACCCAAGCTTCACCTTGAGTTAAATAGTAATACATGCTTCAAAAGATGTTATGAGGACTAATTAGTTAACTTGTGTAAGGTGCTTTAGAGATGAAAAAAAAAAACACCTCTTTGAGTGCTAACTACTACAGGTAGGCAAATTAGACACTTTTAAGCCATTAGTGGTGGCTTTGATCCTGCCTGCCTTCTCACTCGCCTGAGCAGTTAGTTCACCGGGAGAAAGAATATTGGAACAAGCGGTGGTGGTCCACGGTGGAAAGATGCAAAGCTCATTCGTGATGGCTATTTTCAGATTCTCTTTCAGTGGTAAGAGGAGGAGAAAAACATCCCCAGGGGTAATTAAAATTCCTTAAGAGTGTGATGAAAGACTTAAAGGTATTACCTCTGAAACACCAATAAGTAAATTAGGGAGATGGTGTGTTTCCTCATTTATATTCATCCATTCTGTGTGTTCCAGTCTCCCGCTAAGTCACCGGCACCTCTCCCCTCCCCCCACCCCCAGCCCCGCCAGGAGAAAAGTGTGCTTACCAGACTCTGCTACAAATCTCCCAAGTAAACCACAACCTGTGTTAGGAAATCTTTGTGTTCTGTGTAGACTCTGTCTTTTAACGCCGTTGGAGTTGGCTTCCTTCTTCCCTTGTAACAACTGTCATTGTCCCCTTCATCCTATATTTGCATCACCTTTGTCGTTTTGGAAAAAACTGAAGCCAAAACGGGCTAGGCACTCTCATGGGAGCTTCATGTCCCATGGATTCCTCACAATGGCCCTTGAGATAGTATGATTAGCCCCAATTTACAGATGCCGTGACTGAGGCTTACAGAGGCTGCTCTCTCCACCGTGGACGCAGGGCTGGGAAGCAGTGATGCCAGGACTGATTGTTTCAAAGTCATTGCATTTTTTCTAGAACCTCCAGCTTAAAGAAATTTCCCTGCACTCTCCTTTCATCGGCTTTTGTCCTCCTGGGAGTCTAGCAGGAAAGGTGCCATCACCTGTTCTTCGGATAAAGAGACAAGAGGTAATGAATTTGCCGAGGCATACCAAGTCTGTGGGTGAATTCACCCTGCTGATCTCTCACACACTCACTCCGCAGCCCCCACAATTTGGCTTTCCCATAGACCACTGGTGACCCTGAGCCCACAAAGGCCATCTGTCCTAATAGATGAGTCTAGTGCCACTATCCTGCTTTTCATCTCTTCCCTTTCTGGGGCCCTGAACAGAGCTGACCATTGATTGACCACTCCCTCCTTGCTTCTCTACCTTTTGCCCTTGGTGTTTGCTGCCTCCCCTCCGACCTGTGTTTCATCCTCCTTTGTTGTCTCCTTGTCTTGATGTACCTTTCAGATGCTGAGGGCTCCCTGGGGGACCATCTTGCACATTTTTTTCCACTTGGGTGGTGATTTCATCTATTTCCATGGCTTAGATCAGTGGTTCCTAAACTTTGCTGCATATCAGAATCTCCTGGGGGAGTTTTAAAATGTCCCAGCGCCCAGATTGCACCATAGACTAATTAGATAGGAATCTCTGATCATCAGTGTTTTGGTGTTTTGTTTTTTTTTAAAACTCCCTAGGTGATTTCAAAAGGCAGCCAAGTGTGCGAAACAGAGGTGTGAATCATCCTCTCCATGTGATTCTCAGGCATGCACTTCTAGCCACCACCTCTCCCTTCAAAATGAGATGTCTGTGTCCATCTGGGCCCCCTACCCACACACCTCTAACGCAGCATGTCCAAAAGAGCAGGGTCATCAAATTTAGCAAGTAAAAATACAGAAGCGTCTGTTACATTTGTATTTCAGATAAACAATGGATAACTTCTTAGCAGAAACAGGTTTTAATATTGCATGGGACATACTTATTCCCCTAAATTATTTGTTGTTTATCTGAAATTCCAACATAACTGGGTCTCCTGCATTTTATCTGGCAATTCTATGGAAGAGAAGATGACCTGTCTTTGAATTGCCTCTCTGGCTGTGGCCCCAGAGCCTTCTTTGACCAGTTCTTTCTCTTTCAGCCCTACACCCAGTCATGGCTCTTTTGACTCTAGCTCTGCCTATCCTGAAATGCTTCTCAGATCTTTCCTTCTCACTTCTCTGTTGATGCTTCTGCCCTTATCCTTGCTTGCCTTTGGGATTGTGTTCTCTTTACTCTTTCCTCTGCTTATCTCCTTTCCATGATTTCCAAAATGACTTATAAAACACAGATCTGCTCTTGTCACTCTGCCCTGCGGAAGCATCCAGTGGCCACTCATGGCCAAAGGCAGGGCGGGGTGTGTCCCTCAGAACCAGACCCCCACCTCACTTTCCAGCAGCTGCCCCTGCCCCCCCCCGGCCCCCGGAGCTCCCATGCACCCAGTGCAAAGGACATCATATCCTGTCACTTGCCGATGCCTTGGCTGCTGCTTGACCTACAGTATCTTCTCCTTCCTAACAACAAAACAAACAGATGCATCTTAGAGCCGTCCTTGTCATTTTCTAACCCATTAGTAATTCCTGTAGGCTTTCTTATAGCTCTTACCACCTGTTGACCTCTTCTCTTCATCCTTACCACTAATGCTCTTTCAACCTACCAGCATCTTGAGCCCGGACTAACGTAATAGATTTCCAATTAGTCTCGCTGTTTCCACACTTGCTCCGCGTCTCGTGTGGGCCTTCATTAGAAGTAGGTCAGATCTTGTGCCTCATCCACCTGGTGGTCCCTCCCTACTTCATCACACCCAGTCCCCTTGCTGGTTATGGCCGTGCACAGTAGCTGGACTTCCCATGGCCAGAACCTGACCTTCGGTGCCTGTGAGCTTTCTTTGGCTAGTGGAGCCGGTTCTTACTGCAAGCAACACGCTGGCAGTGCCAGGGAATTAAAGGTCAAACCTAGTGACCTTCAACCAGTACTTCTCAAGCCTTTGGTGTATGACCTACACCATTTCTTAGTGTTTCCAGCAGGAGTAAGCATCAGTGGCTTATTCTGGTCATTTGCTTAAGCCACCATTCATTGGTTCTGTCTCATTTTCCCACTCATGCATTGGCTCTGCCTGGGATCACCTCCCAAATAAACTATTTGCCCTGGGATCCTTGACTCAGGGTCTGCTGCTGGGGATTGCCAAAGACAGTAGTGAACTCTTAGTAATCTTTTCTCAGTGTGTTAGGTAGTTAACAGCCATTAGTGCGTGATGAGTAAGGGAACATAAAAATTGCAGGACTGCACAGAATCAAGAGAGTTTGAATGAATGCCTTTGTATGATACCTCCAGATCAACCTGTTTCCTTGTTCTCACTGAAACTCATTGAAACCTGGGGAGAACTCCTTTTTTCTTTTCTTTCTTTTTTTTTTTAAAGTAATCTCTATGCCTAATGTGGGGTTCAAACTCACCGCCCCAATATCAAGAGTTCCATACTCCACTGAGCCAGCCCAGGCACCGCTGGGAAGAATTTCTGTCCTAAGCATTTGGGGGCTAACTCCCTGCCTGTGTAACTCCCTGCAACCTCTTAAGTCCCCTTTTAGCCACAGAATTAGTGCCCCAGGGTTCAGTTTATAGTTTCTAACCCTGGTCACAGATGATTGGATCAGGGGGCCCTCTGACTCAAGCTGGACCAATAAAATCTGCTCTGTCAGGAGTGTGGACTTAGGACTTAGACATTCTAGTTCAGTCTGAATTAAGAAAAATAAATTATAGCAGTACCAGGACAGCCATTTTCCACCCCGTCTTTCCTAACCACATGACCTAGGTAACAGAAATCATTCATCTGAGAGAGACTCACAAGTAGGCAGAGATGCAAGACAGAGAAGACTATCTTGCTTCCTGGTTCTTCTCCAGCCTGGTCCTGAAGCCTGGCTGCATCTCTGTCCCTGGGCTCTAAGATGCATCTGCATCCTTATAACTCTGTGTTGTTTTTAATGCCTTACAGAGCCCATGTTGGCTTCTGGTATTTGCAACCAAAGGGTTAGAATGAAAACAGTTTCCATGGAGCTTGCTACAAAAGAAGTTAAATGTCTTTGATTCACTTTCCAGGTGGAAGACTTTTTTGTCCAGATCACTCAGGTGGCCAAATACAAAGCCTCCTATGCCCACAGGAGGACTGTCTAGATGACAGTGAGGAACACAGTGCTTTGTGTTTTTGTTTCCTGATGATAGATAGCCTTTTTGTTTAATTAATTTTTCCTCCTTTATTTGCCTACCCAAATAGAGTGTTTTTGTGGCATTTTATTTCTTAAGGCTTCCTGTCTCTGATAAGTTCTAAATTTTGGGGAAAAAGTGTATCCTATGGTGATCACCTTTGAAATTAGGAATTACTTTTTGCATGCATGGTTGGACAGAGGACAGAAGCAATGCCATCTTTCAGCTGTTGCAAGTATTTGGCACATTGGGGTTGCCTGGATGGCTCAGTTGGTTGAGGCTATGACTCTTGATCTTGGGGTTGAGTTCAAGTCCCATTCTGGGTGTTGAGATTACTTAAAAAAATTTTTAAATCTTTAAAAAAAATAAAAATGAAAAATTGATATGTCAGAACACCGGTTTTCTAAGAATCTGAATCAGTCAATTGATTTTTCCTACTCTTCCCCTGCTTATGCGATCTCATGAAGGGATCCAGTCCTGCGAAAGTGTGCCGCTAGTAACATGGTATTGGAGTGGCCACAATGGTAGACAGGCTGCCCTGGTCTCTCTGAAACCTTATAGTCCCATTTCAATATGATTCTGGACCTGTGGTTTGCCTCAGCCAAACGAATATAGTGGACAAGATGGCCCAAGAGTTTGGAGCCTGTTTCAAGAGGCTTTGCATTCATCACTTGTTTTCTGGAATGATTGGTCTTGCTTACTGTCAGACTCCAGCCATGCCAAGAGAACCAGCCCTGGCTAGTGTTCTGAAGGATGAGAATCGACATGGGGCAGAACCAAGTCATCCTCATGGAGGCTAGGGGAGGCCAGCCAGCCCCAGACAACCTCCCTTCTGACTGCAGACACGTGAGCATCCCTGGCAAGATCAGCAAACCAGGCCCAGTTAGCAGAACCATCCAGGTGATCCATGGATTTTGGAGAGATGAGACACTGTTGTTGTTGTTGTTTGAAGCTACTAAGTTGGAGGAGGAGGAGATTCGTTATATAGTCTCATTGTAGTAATAGATAGAGCTGGTATGCTACCAAATATTTCTTCTACTGGAATTACAAATGCTTAAGTCTCTAACATAAAACTCGAAAGGAAAAGATATTACAGTTCCAACTATGTGTTACTATAAATTTTCAACAGATTTGGAGGCTATATTCTAAATGAATACCTTAATATGGGTTATCGTGTATACATGAAAATCACTCTACAAATGACTCGGTGTCATCTGAGAAAGATTAATTCTGCAGAGCTGAGCTTGACAGATTGTAGCCTATGGGTCCAAATCCCAGCCATGGCCAGTTTTTGTAACTGAAATGTTGGGGGGGATATATCACACACATTTGTTTGCACATTATCTATGGTTGCTTTTGTGCCATGGTGATGGGGTCGTATCATTTTGACAGAGACCATAGGGCCTGCAAAGTCTAAAATATATACCAGGTAGCCCTTCATATAAAGTTTGCCATAGAATCTAGAGCTAAGGTTCCACGTGCTAATAATGGGAAAAGATGTGCCGTATGGACTAAGACTGCAAGGGCAGAGAAAAAAAATTCAAATAAGAGGCAAAACCCTGAAGCTGAAGAGGTATGTGCTCCAAATAGCAGCTACCCCCTTGAGTGGAGGTGCTTTGCACACGGACACAGGAATGCAGCCTGCGCCACGGAGGGAAGCGGCAGGGGTGTATTTAATTAATGACCAATAGCAATTTCTCTTCTCAACAACAGGGAGCCCAGCTTGTTCTAAATATAAGCATCATCCTTAAACTCCTTGAAAACCACTCTTCTCTGCAGTCAACATCTCAGAGTCTGTGATCCTTCTCTCTGGGGTGCAACTTTTTTTGGAATATAAGAAACAATAGAGAAAAATATTGTCAAGAGATTGATTCCAATTAACTCAGCTACTGATTTACTGTCTAACAAATAAATACAGGGACAGTTACAAAGATTAACCCAGCTTCTCACAGGTGATGGATCCCAGTAATTCCTTCTCTCAGTGATCCCATTTTATCACGAAAATGCTGGGAACAAAAAGGTGTGGGGGAATGACATGGATAAAATTTTCTTTCCAAATCTGTCTTCATTGAAATGTATAAGGGAAGGATGTAATCTAAAGGAAGAGTTCATAAGCCTTTGTAAGGTAAATAATTCTACACTGTGATTACCCAGGTGTGAATGCTTCCCCCACGCCTTCTTCTTGCCCCATGTATTCAACTCCTGCTATGTGTCAAGCATTGGGCAACCCACCACCCTGACTCGATTGCTGAAGAAGCGTGTCAAGGTCAACATATCCAAATTGGCAGTATCGATTCCTCCACCCAAACCCGCTCTGCCCAATCCTCTCCAGTGCAGTATAATGGCAGCAGCCCCTTAAGAGTACCCTTCACTAAGCTCTTTGGTTTCTGTTCCCCTCATTTCTCCCATCCAGTACACCCTTGAATTCTGATGTTCTTACATCTAAATATAACCCGTATATGGCAACTCTGCACATCTCTCTTGCCATCACCATCATCACAGTCTCTGGCCCCAGCATCTCCCCTAGTTGCCTGAGCATCTAGATTCCATTGGAATGAGTGGTTCCATTTCTTCCATTCTACGCTCTAGGATCAGTCTTCCTCACAGCAGCCAGAGTGATCTTTTCAAGATTTCAGTCAGGTCAGATCCTTCGCCTGCTCAAACCAATGGCTTCTCTTGCTCCTCAAATTCCAAAACTTTCAGCACTGTCTCTAAGAACCTGCATGATGGAGCCCCTCATCATTTCTCTGATTTCACCTTCCACCTTCAACCATCTGGCCACCTGGACTTCTTCCTGTTCTTCTACACCACCGGCTTATGCCACCTCCTCAGTGCCTTGGCACTTGCTCTTCCTTTGGCCTGGAGGACTCCGCCCCTGAACAACCTCATTGCTTTCTCCCTTACTCTGCTCTAGTAGTTCTCACCTGAGGGCAGTCCCACAGGGGACATTTGGCAGATGTCCAGAGCCATATTGGATTGTCACAGTGGAGGAGGAGATTGCTACTGGCATCCAATGGGTAGAAGCCAGGGAAGCTGCTAAACATCCTACATACACAGGTCTGCTCTATGACACATGGTTCTCTGGCCCCCAGTGTCAGCTTCGCTAAAGATGAGAACCCCTGTCTCACTCAATTATTTGCTCAACTGTTTCTTCTTTAGAGAAATTTTTTCCTTTTTTAAGAGAGAGAGAGCAAGAGTGTGAGAGAATGAATGTGAGGGGGTGGAGGGGAAGAGGGAAAGGGAGGGAGAGAATATTAAACAGGCTCCAACCTCAGTGCAGTGCCTGACTCAGGGCTCAATCCCACAACCTTAAGATCATGACCTGAGCCGAAATCAAGAGTCAGTAGCTTAACTAACTGAGCCATCCAGGCATTCCCAGAGAAAACCTTTTGATGAACTCTTTCCAAAATAGATTTTCCTTCTTCCCCAGTCACTCCTTATCCAGTTTAACACTATGTGGAATTGTAGAGTATATTCATGTTTTTGTCTCCCATCTCCTCTTGTATGTACACTCCCCAAGGGTGAGAGCTTTGTCTGGTTCACTACTGGTTCTTCATTGTCTAAGATAATGCCTGGCACATAGTAGGTCTTCAGTAAATGTTGATAGATCTCTGAGGTTAGCTAACTTGTCCAATGTCACACATGGCGAGTAAGGAGCAAGACTGCCCTTGGGTCTATCAGCTCCTTTAAGCCACGGCACAGTTGCATACAATCCAAGGACCGCTTTGTGCTTTTAATGCACATGGAGCTGTAAGACAATTTTTTCCGCTTTCCCCTTCCAATTTCCACATTCTCCCCATGCTCTATTGTAATCCCCTCATATATAGAAACTCTAGATCCATTAAAACCCAGATTCTCTGACCCCTTGACAAATGCTTATTTCTTGTACCTTTCTGATTTCCCTTCCTATTCTGAAAATGGCTAATACAAGTTAGGTCGGAGTTCGAGGGAGTCGGGAGCCAGATCACACACGGCCTGCCAGTCTATCAGCAAACCCTATTGTCAATATTGGATTAATTGCTTGCTTAACCTCCAGTGCTCTGTAGCTTTTCCCTCCCAGACAAAATTACTAGTCTCCTTTGGCACCAACTTGGCAATAACAAAGGAAGACTTGAAATGATTATCCTAATTTAAAGACAGCATGAATTCCTGGCTCTTTTTTATGAACATAAAAATGGTGTCCTTTGTTTTCGCAAAAGCAATGAGCATTAAAAAAATAAAAACGCATTTGTTTTCACTTCTGGACTTCTCTGTACCTTAAAATAACTTCAAATTTTATTTTTCAAAGACTTGGCTTTCTGTGTTTTAGCATTGGATAGTTTCACTTGCCTTTGCCCATTTCTCTGGATTTTCCTTGATTCCACCTCAGCTCCCGAGTCCACACGGGGGCATGCGTGTGTGCACATGCATGCGTGTGCATGGGTGTGCGCGTGCAAACACACACTGCCTACTCATTTCTGATGCTGAGTAAAGAACTGTTGTTACCACGGAAAGGATCTTGACCAGAGAATGCTGAAAGGGAGCCCCCAGCTGGACACTGCCAAGGTCATGAAATGGAGGATGCCACTTCCTTTCTGGAAGGAGCCTTCCAGGCTTTCGGCCATAGGCTTGCCTTTCTGCTTATCAAGAGCCCTGTGCTTTTCACGGCACTGAAGCCTGGTCCTTAATAAATTAATTTCCTGGCAATCCTCCGAGTGTGCAGCTGAGCACTTCAGTTTCTCTTTTGGGATTTCCTGTCAACCTTGACCTCCCATGGTTCTGGCTGGGGAGGTAGCCTGCAGACTAGCCTGATTCCAGCCTCGCTTAGTTGGAATTACCTCTTTCTTAGGAGACAAGCTGCATTTGTTCCCCCTCCATAATCCTTCTGAGGTCTTCAACTTGAGAGAAGCCCTGAAGCTCTTTGAATCACATTCCAGCAGCTGTTGTGTTGGCTGCAAAATTTAAATTAGCCAAGCCCAGGAGAAAGTGACTAAGGCAATTAATGTCTCAAGGAGATAGTATATATTGAACATGAAGCAGGATGTCATGGAGTGGAAAGAATTCAAGCTTTGGAGGAAGGCACTGGTTCACATTTTATTCTCCTGTGTACGAGCTACGGGACTCAGGCTAAATCATGGAATCTTTTTGGGCTTTAATGTCCCCCACAGAATAGGATTTATAATTCCTGCCAGTTTAAACATTGGGAAAAGATTAATAATAAAGTGTGTGTGATACCTAATAAGGTGACTGACCCCTAGTAGGGGCTTTGCATTTTTACTTAAAATCTCAACTATGGGATATTTGCTTTCTGTGAAAACCCCAGTGCCTGTTTGCATGTAGAGACAGTCCATGATTGGGTTCTATTAGGTTTTTTCCAATACCTACCTTGTGACCTTGGGTCCTAAGTGTCCCCTCCCTGGGCCCTGAAATGCCACTCTTTGAGGAATCTAGGGTGCCTTTTTAATGTGTGCACTAATTTAGATCCCCTTGGTCTTGTGGTCTTGTGTGTGCTCAATTATTTGCATGGTAGACCAAGTCACCAGCCTGACTCTTTGAGTACTTTGGTCTTCACGTGACTAGTTGCTTCAGGCCAGCCCATTCTGCTGGAAACCCAGTTCAGAGCAATTACCGTGGACTTTGAAAAACAACAGTGCCCACCTTTGGGTTGAGTTTTAAAGATTTGCGAAGTAATATGGCAATAAGATGTCTCACTTATAATTCCCCATAGCCTTGAGAGGTGTATATGATAACTTTGAGCCCATTTTATACACAAGGAAACTGAGGCTTAGAGGCAGGTTGCCCGAGCTTGGCTGGGTAGTGGATTAAAACCAGATTTCCCATCCCCATGGGCTGCCCCGCTATGGTATGCAGGGTGAGGGGTGTGGGATGCTCTGCCGTCCGGAGCCTCAGAGCTGCCTGACATTCCCCTGACTGTCGGCCTCATTAAAGTGCTGCCTGCCTAGCTTATATTGGATCATTTCTCCAGGCCACATCCCTTCAAATTGGTGTCGTTTTTTCTGGCTCTCGTCCAATTATAGTTAGTAATGGCTTTTCAACAGCGGGCCTTAATGTCTTTTGGCAGAGTATGAATGGATTATAATGGTGACAATGGTGAGAATAATAGCGCCTACTATTTATTCAGGGCTTGCAAAGGCACTGGGGTAAGTGCTTAACAGAGGTGACCCGATTGAATCCTCATCCCAAGAGCTTTACAACAGCCTGGTGCAGACCGTGGTGTGTCCAATCCCATGTGACAGATGAGGAGACTGACATAGATCGGCAGGGGACTTGCCCAGTGTCACACAGCAGGTATGTGGAAGAGCACGGCTAAAGAACCTGGTTCTTTTGATTCCGGAGCCCCACGTGATTGCCGATTCTATGCTGCCCTTTCAGTAATGGCCTAGACTTTCAATGGACAAATCCATTCACTTTTCAGTGTGTGCTAGATGCCCAGTATTCTGTTATGTGTTGGGCAGATGTCACCCCTGCCTGGAGAAGCTATGAATCTGGGGGGGAAAACAGACAGATAATCAGGTTCAGTCCAAGTCTTCAAATGAGGCATTATAGTAGATGGATGACAGAGCATGCAAGAATGCAGAGAAGGGAATGAGAAACTTTCTGAGAGGATCAGGGACTGTTCCAGAAACATCTGAGGAACAGAAATTTATTTGGAGGAGAATTGAAGTATGTTCCAAGGAAGAAAAATAGTAGTTATAAAGGCATGGCAAGAATGTAGCATCTTTTTCTTTCTTTTTTTTTTTGAGAGAGTGAAAAGCGTAGCATATCTTTTTAAATATCATTTTTTACTTGGCTGAAACACAAAGAATAGGGAAGAGAAAGTAAAGGAAAATAAGATGGAGAAAAAGAATCTGAAGGGAGACAGATTATATACTCATCTAGAAAGTTTGACTGACCACTTCAAGATAGAAAAGCACACAATGTTTTGAGCGGAGAAGTGCCAGGACGAGACCCAATTTTGGGAGATCATTCTGTTGGCTGGAAGGCAGCAAAGGGGAGCGATGGCAGAGAGCCCAGTGAGCAGGTTATTATCAAAGTCCAGAAGTGATGTGGGCCAGATCTAAGACTCCGGGAACGAGCGTGCAAACAGAAGAAAACACTGAGACACACTGGATAGAGTTTGTTGATACAGAAGTCAGGTGGGCAAGATGAAGAAGCTGAGGTGAGACAAAAGCTCTGGCTTGGGGAGAGTGGGCAGATGGTTTTACTCTTCACCAAGAGAGCCAAAAAAAAAAGAGAAGAAGCAGGCTCAAAAGGAAATACCACGTTTGGTTTTGGTTTTATGATATCTAGATGGGGAGGTCAAGAAGGCATCAGAGAGTAAGACTTTGTTTTTGTTTTTAAGTAAGCTCTGTGCCCAGCATGGGGCTTGAACTCATAACCTCGAGATCAAGAGTCACGTGCTCTACTGACTGAGCCAGGCAGGTGCCCCCTGAGGGTAAGAATTTGAAGTTCAAGGGAGAAATCTTGTTTGTAGACACAAATCAGGATACAAAACAGGCTACACTGTTCACCTCAAATTTACCAATGGCCCTGTTGACTACCTGCTCCTGGTCCTAGCTAATCATTCTAAGGCAGCAATTCTCAGACAGAGATGATTTTTCTGTATAGGAGACATTGGGGGAGCTACTGGCATTTAGTGGGTGGCAACTGAGATGCTGCTATATACATCCTACAATGCACAGGACGGGTCCCTGCAGCAAAGAATTATCCAGACCAAATATCAGTATTGCCAAGGTTGAGAGATGCTTGTTTAAGGGTATTTCTTACCCAAGTAAGACCAATGAGATTTTTTTCCTCTGAGGCATTTGAAGACTCAAATGGTGGTACTTAGAGATGGAAGGCAGCTGGACCCAAGCATATTTTGGCAACATCTCAGAAAGAAGGTAAATAAGCACCTGGTAATGCTGTCTTTAAGCTTCTCCAGTTGCTTGTTTTTCCTTTGCTTTTGTGTTTTACCCCAAGGTCCTTCCAAAAAAATTTATTTTACCTCTAAACTAAGCTTTTTTAGGTCTACTTTATTTATAATTGAAGGACTTGTATTCACTGATACTCTTGGTTGCCGATGACAGAAATCCAATTCTAGATAGTACAGGTTAAACAAAAAAACAACCTTAGTGGCTTACGATCCTGGGAAATCTGGATATTTGCTATTCTCAGGAATATGTGAACCCAGGATTTCAAGTATGTCATCAGACATCTATCCCCTCACTCCTTACCTGGGTTCTGTCTGCATTCTGTATTGGTTTCAGAGATCTGTTTTCTGTGAACAGAAGAGAAAGAAGAAAGAGCTAGACAAGCATAGACTATAGTTTCTACTCGCCTCTATAGCAACTGATATATTGTTAGCGAACATAACTGTTGCATTATTTTTATATGCATGAATATTAATTGTTGGAAGAGCTGAAACAACCCTAGGGACCTGCTATTGCCATATTATTTCCACCTCAGTAACCGCAGATGTCACACACTGCCATCAGTAGCCAGAGCCTAAATTCAGTGATTCTCAACCAGTAACTCCTATGCAGCCATGTTGGAATCTCACTTGGTGGGGGAGGGCCAGAGAAGCCATACTGGATTCTCACTATATAGCTTGAGAAATTCACTCAAGGGACTGTCAGATACTCCCTATCCATGTTGTAAAAAACAGCCTAAGTCTCTCATTTTGACTCAGACGATTGAGTTACTTTTTCACAGCTGGTTGCTAGGGTTTGAAGTCATGGCTTTTGAATTAAAATCTGGAGTTCTATGGAAAAAACTCTTGACTAAGATTCATGTCTTCTTCTTTTCAAGTACTATGTGATCATGAAATCTAGTTCTAGTGAATGGGCTATAGGTAGAAGCCATGCTGTCACTTCAGTCCTGGCCCATAAACCTTTCCTCTGGGCTCTTCTTCCTGCCAGCTGGATCAATTGGAGACAATTCCCAGGTATCCATGGAAATCGTGTACTGAAGATGGTAGAGCCTCTACAAGCCAGGTCCTCAAATGACCGAATGGGAAGGACCTTCTGCCACTCTGTTTTGCTACTCAGAACTGTCAAGCTTCTATTGTGTTGTGCTACTATTCATTTTAGGGCCATTTGTTCCAGCATTAGCTTACCCCCAACCAGAAGTTATTTGTTAGTTTGCTTCGCTCTACCATGTTCATTCTATTAGATGGGCTTTTGTAGGGTTACAAATAATACTTCTTTCTCTCAGTGCACAACAGAGGAATTCTGACTCCATGGTAGCCATATTTTGAAACAGGTATCATGCTGTTCATTTCCCTGTTGAATTTCCTGTGTGAGTTTGACTTGTCCTCACTACAAAGACCACTAAGGAGAAATGACATCATTTCTTCAAGATCTTCAGCAAGCTTCAGTGAAACTTAAATTAGAAGCAGAGAACGATGCATCATTTTTGAAGGAAGCTTTAAACTTTGTCACAATAGCTTTTTTTTTTACTTCTTCTTCTTCTTTTGCCTCGGATTTTCCATGGCCCTGGGTTTTGTTTCCAAGGCCTCTTCCCTTCAGGTTGTTAGCATGCTGTTTCTATTTTTAGAGGACTCTCTGTTTCCCTCCTCCCTCAGTCGCTCAAAGAAAGACCCTAAATGAGTCTTTCATGATGGAAGGGTAGGAAGTCTTGCTTCTGTAATGCTTCACTGAAGAGAGTCTGCCACTCAGCTAAGAGTCTTGGAAGGGCACGACAGTGGGAATGAGGGAGATCATTACATAACAACAAAAGCAGCGACACAAACAGCACCCCCACACACCCGTTACAGCACAGGACCAATACCGCTCGCAACTCCCTGCCCCCCATAATAACAACAGCAGCAACAACAGGAGCTGCATAGCTTCGTTCCTGCGTTTTCTGTGGGCCAGAATGTGTCTTTTACAGACATTGCATTGTTTGCTCATCATGACTTTATTTGAGGTGAGTATTAACCCCCTCATTTTACGGGTGAGAAGACCTAAGGTCAGAATAGCAAAGTAACTTGTCCTCTTTTGGAGCGGTGCCGAACCCTGGCTCAAAAGCTTCAGCTCAGAAATGGTCTGAATGATTGCCCTCGCCATCCATGTGTTGGGCAGGCAAAATGGGGAATTGCATTTCCTGACGTTAGGAATTTGTATTTGGGGAGTCTGGGTGGCTCAGTTGGTTTAGTGACCTCCTTCGGCTCAGGTCATGATCCTGGAGTCCCTGGGAATCAAGTCCTGCATCAAGCTCCCTGCTCAGCGGAGAGCCTGCTTCTCCCTCTGACACTCCCCCTCTGATGCTTTCTCTCTCTCTTATTCTCTCTCTCAAATAAATAAATAAATAAAAATGTAAAAAAAAAAGGCATTTACATTAGAAGAATACACAAAGGGAGGAGGGAAATGTTTGGGGAGAAGGAAACAGACAGGATATTTTGAGTTGGCAGAGCTGGAGATACTTGTTGAGGGAGAGGGGTGCTGTGTTGTGCTGGAGGCTGTCCATGCAAGGGTTACAGTGCTTTGACATTGACTGAAGCACTGGCCCAGAAACATGCCAGAGCACTTGAACTTGAGTTTCTCTAGTGTGTGTAGTTCCTGTGACAAGTTTGTATTTTCTGATTCTAGTCTTTCTGATATGTGGATTGTATCTGTATACTCTCCAAGCAACATGTTGATTTTGTACTTTTTCCCTCTTGTTTTATTTCTTCATTTTTCCCCTTTAAAAAAAAGTATTTATTTATCTGAGTGAGACAGCAAGCACATGAGAGGGCATGCAAGAGAGTGAGCCTGGTGAGGGGAGGGACAGAAGAAGAGGGAGAGAAGCAGACTCCTCACTAAGCAGGGAGCCCACAGAGGGGAGGGGATGCTTCATCCCAAGATATGAGATCATGACCTGAGCCCAAACCAAGAGTCAGCCGCTCAACCGTCAGAGCCACCCCTGCGCGCCTAGAGAACTACGTTCTAATCCCAGTTCTGCCTCTACTAGACCGGTAAGCTTGGGCAAGTGACTTGCTCTCTTTGGGCTTCAGATTTTCCCATCTATAGAGAAAGGAGCATGACTAAATGGTCCTGGAGGCCTCTTCCAGATCAGAGAGTCCATGATTCTTTGAATCAGAGTCCTGTGATAGAGTCACAGAAGCAGAATCGATGGGCCCCACCAGCATCTTACTAGAAGGGTGAATTATGCTAGCTACCTTCTACTGAACATTTTTTCTGTGCCAAAGACTAAAATGTGGACATGTGGTATTTTATTTCATCTTCTCCACAGTACTAGGAAAACAGGCACTGTTTTTATTTCTGTTTTGTAGAAGAGGAAACAGTGCGAAGTTGACTAGGATAATAACTGATAGAGCTCATGCCAGTCTGACTCATAAGCACCATATTCTGCTGCCTCCCACCTTCGTGGTGATGGCCCAGAACATCTGTGCTGTGGAATCATCTCGCATGTGGAGGCCTATATGGGAATAAGGTGGAACCCCCTGATCTGTAGTGTGCAGTAGGACATAAGAACACAATCCAGATCCATCCATGTTACCAGCTTTGTCCCTGGGTGGGAATCTATAAGTCGAGTACACTTTTCCCAACGTCGCCATCATTGTCATCTCATCACGCTCAGTCACTTTTTGATGACTTACTATGTGCCTGGCACAATTCTCAGTGCTTTCCATTGGTCAGCTTGTTCCATCTGAACAGCAACCCCATGAAATAGTTCCTATTACTATCCTCATTCGCATATTAGAAAACGGAAGCACAGAATGTGGTGGGTGACTTGGCTGGGTTTCAAGACCGTGTCTGGCCCAGTACGTGGCAGAGCAAGGAGTCTGGCTTCAGAAACCATCCTTGTTTCTCTGCCCCTGCTCTACCTTTTCAGAGTCTCCAATACTTAGCCACTTCGGCATTTGCATTGGTCTGGTGGCCTGTTAAGCTAGAGCTTAGACTGCATTTCACTGTGCTACCGAGAAATCCCAAGAGGAATGAAAGCCATTTGAATCAAGGTTATGTGGGTGCTAACATGTGGTTTAAAAGGGAGTGATCCCTTTTTTGTTTCCTGGTACATTTGACTAATTGCAAATACTTTTTGCCTGAAAGAAGTGGGTAAAATCCAAAAGTCCACACTTTTTAATGTTAGTATTCTTTTTTACCCTTTCAGGGACACGGCATTTTTCTGGGTCCTTATCATTGTCTGAAAGCTGTGTTATCCCTCTGGTGTTCTCAGGGTATCTTTCCTTCATCTGCTCCCAATTACCCTGGAGCTGGGGCAAGCCACTTTACCTTACACACTAAACCAGTCCCATTGGTAAATGTGTTTCCAGCTGCAGGACTTGAGAGCATTCTTTTTTTTTTTTTTAAGATTATTTATTTATTCATTTGATAGAGAGAGATTACAAGTAGGCAGAGAGGCAGGCAGAGAGAGAGGAGGAAGCAGGCTCCCCCTTGAGCAGGGAGCCCGATGCGGGGCTCCATCCCAGGACCCTGAGATCATGATCTGAGCCAAAGGCAGAGGCTTTAACCCACTGAGCCACCCAGGTGCCCCAAGAGCATTCTTGAAGAGAAGACACACAGGCCAAGACTGGCCATTCCATAGATACCTGTGATGACCCTTCACCTAGTTACTCTGTCATTATTCATTCATTCCCATTCATACATTTGTTCAAGAATTGCATGTTAATTCACAATCAGATTCTTTATGAGACACCATGGGGAATACAAAAGGTGAACAGGAGGGGCTCCTGGGTGGCTCAGTCAGTTAAACATCTGCCTTTAGCTCAAGTCATGATCCCAGCATCCTGGGATGGAGCCCTCATTGGGATCCCTGCTCAGTGGGGACTCTGTTTCTCCCTCTGTTTCTCCTCCCACTGGTTCTCTCAATCTCTCTCAAATAAATAAATAAAATCTTCAAAGAAAAAAAAAAAGGAGAATAAGACTTATGCAGAATCTGTAAAGATCCACTGGCCAGGTTCCTAAGATATGGAACTGAGGCATAGATAAGGGAAGAACCAATTAATCATGGATGAGATTAGGACACAGTTGTATTATTCATGAAAACAAACATTAAGTAATGAAAAGTCACCATGTTAAACATTTGGACTTCAGACAACAATAAGAAATAACAAAGCTATTCTTCAGACTAGAAAAAGAAGAGGAATAAACACGGCATGTTTTCAAAACATATAACTTTAAATTGCAAATTAAAAGACATCTTGAGTATATTTTTTTAGAAGTTTGCTTGATTTTTTCCCCCTATAGTTGTTTAGCAAGATTAAAAATAGATCAGGTTGTACTGGTAGTTCATTTGAACTCAACCTCTGATCTTAGCCTTGAGGGATCTCAAGGCTCATTGTCAATCAGAGATAGGCGCAGTTCCTTAGGGGGATCTGAAAGCAGTTTGTAATAAAGCAAGAAGAGGGAAAGAGACTGAGGTTGTTCCCTAAGGTGACATTACAAGTATTGGAGGGCAGGCTTCCCTCAGCAGTGACAGATCCATTTGTCCTCTGGAAAGGAGACAGCTGAAGGCAGGCAGGAGGACAATACTTTCTTTCCAGGGAGCTTCGCCCACTCTGACGCTGGCAGGTAGGCTTGCTGGATTGCTTCAAGAGCATAAGAGGTAGCAACGATGAAGCAGTTCATGGCTTTCATGACCCACTGAGATAAAAGCTGATGACAGACATTCACATTCACATGCCTCTTCTCCCTGAGTTTCCAAGAATCTCAAACTGTAAACAGTTAAGTGTGCACCAGGTTACTCTCACTTGTTTATTCCACACTATGGATGTCATCTACCACTAAAGTTGCAACGTTCTGTCGACCTACCTTCCTAATTGGTCTACTTCCTTTCTTTCTGTCCACTTAACATCTTCTAACCCCAGCCACCAAGAGACTCTTATCCCGTTCCTATCTTAATTTCTGGTAGTTGTGTCCTGTATCCTTTATCTTCATAGGCTGGCAAAATCGAATGCTGAGTTAAGGAGGCAATCTTTGTGTAGTAGAAGTGATACTGTAGAACTCACTTCTCTACAGTCCACTTACCTGGCAAATTCACTGTTTTGAAATAACAAAGAAAAGCCAAGATGAAGGAAGAAAAGATCCTTGGGGTCAGGAAGCCCAGACACTCAAACTCCTAGAATTCTTTAGACCTTGATTGAAAATTAGTTTGCTCTTGTTGTGTATAGTACTAGCAAGCTGGTTTAGTTGGCCTCTCAAATCAACAGATTAATTATACCAGTTACTTTTGGACAGTCGGAGTGGATGTTCTAGACTAGTGCCTGTCAACAGAACTTTCTGCAATGATGGGAATGCTCTGTATCTGTGCTATTCAGTATGGCAGCCGCCAGCCACATATGACTATTGAACCGTGAAATATGGCTCATGTGACTGAGGAGCTACATTTTTCATTTAATTTTCATGAATGTAAATTTGAACATAAAAAGCCACATGTGGCTGAGAAGCTACCATATTAGCAGTGCAGTTCGGAACAGACTAATTGACTACAGTGAAGTAAACCAAAGCGTTATAGTATAGGGTTTTTTAGTGTAGAGACAAAGTAGCTTTTTAAGTACCAACAATCACTGGGTATCATTGAATGATAGCCCTGATCATCCATTTGATTATCTACTCTTCTTCTGATAAATATTTATAAGCAGTTACTATGTGCTGGCACTGTTCTCAGTGCTGGGGTCATAACCATGAACAGAATGGAGAGAAATCTTTGTCTTCATGAAACATATTCAGTGGAAGGATATAGCCACTCAATAAACAAGTAAAAATACTTATATAGGATGTCAATTGATGACGAATGGTATGTGCAAATCAGGGAAAAGGGATCAGAAGAAGGAAAAGTTGTGAGAGCTGCAGTTATAAATAGGAAGGCAGGGGGAGATCTCATTGAGAAGATGAAGGGGGTGAGGGGGTAAAGTCAAGGTTACCTGGTAAAACAGCATGCCAGCTAGGGGGCACTAGGCTCCAAAGTCCTGAGTTGGAAGGGTTTCTGGCAGGGTGGAGGACCAGCAGTTGGCTGAGTAAGCATTCTAAGAGACGGAAACAGTTGATGATGACTTACATGAGGGTATAAGCCACAAAGGTGGATGTATATTGCTAGAAGGGCCATTAGCATTTGTTAACAATTTGGATGTGACTGAGAGCAAAAGAGAAGTACAGGATTCCTCCAAGGATTTGGCCCAAGCAAATGAAATGATGGAGTTATTGTTTACTAAGATGGTGGATCATATTTACAATGTAATCTTGACCTACAAGAAGAGGTTGAATCAGACATAGCCACCATTTCTTCAGACTGGGTCCCTGTAAGACATTGAGCATGGGCTTGAATGTGGCATTAGAATAATTCCTAACATAGTTTTCCTGGAAGCCACCACATGTCCAAGTTGGCAATCAAGATGAAACCATCACCGGATTCAGTTACTCATGTGATTCAGTTAGGAAGGTAGGAAAATGTATGACCCATCTCATGAAAAACTCTAACCAAGAAATGACTTAATTTTTATAAAATATAGTCAACTCTTAATATGCTTCACTCCTCTGCAGTTCCTTCCTTGGGGAACTCGTGCAAGGAAAAGATTGGCAGAACTATGCAGTATTATCCTTGGAACCCTCTGCTTGTGACTGTAGCATTTTTCATCATAGAGTGGAATCTCGTGTAATATGGGGCCACAGTAACATGATTCATTGAAGGGCAGGACCCATGTTCCATGCTTATCCACCTGTCTAGAGCTTGGATCATTGTAAGTGATCAGTAAAGTTAGTTAGTTTGAACATTTTTGAGTTGACAAAGGACCTAATTTTAAAGTGAACTCACCATATTCCTAACACCATTAAGCCTTTATAAAGTACCTACTGTTTGCTGAATACAAGAGGTCTAGTAATGTCAAACATGGGAAGAACAATATGGGTAATATGTAATCATTATTAAGCCAATATTTCTTGAGAACCTACCCCATGTCACATGCTAGGCTAGACATGGGTGCAAAGAGTTGTGTAAGATTCCATTCTGGTCCTCAAGTAGCTCAGAGTTTCACAGAGATGCTCTCAATCTAACCTAATGACTTCATTAAACATCACCAATTCACATAGCATGAATCTTGGGCGGAGATCTCAGAGAATCGTATCGTCTGACTTCCTCTCCTAAGGCACACAGGCTAACATCCCCACTGTCCAGGTAAACGACTGAGGGTCAGAGGGTCTTAGTAGCTTCCCCCAGGGCACATACCAGAGCCTTGGTAGAAAGTGCAGAGACGCTTTTGGCGGTCACACTGGGGAGATGCTACTGGCAGCTAATGAGTAGAGGCTGGGGGTACTATTAAACAGCCGGTCACGGGTCAGTCCCCACAGCAAAGACTTGTTTAGGCCAAAATGTTGACAGAACCACATCTGAGAAACCCTGTTTTATACACACACTGTAGAGCAACAGAACTCTGGCTCTACTTAATCCAAATCTGAAGGAGAGGATGAAGCAAGAAGCACAGCTTTAGAAAGATATATATGACACAAAGCCTCCTGAAACCATGAGGACTCCCTGCATGTGCGCTGGATGGCGGGGTAGCGTTTGCTTACACAGGTGCTCTGATAGCTCAGCTTTGTTTTCATCTGACCAGGCTTTGGACTTCATTTTGGCTAGTGTTTGTGTGTTCTCAGTCAAACTGGATGGTGTTTGTTCACAGAAAAATCAGGACGTTTGCTTAGAAAAAGAGTGTTTCTGTTTTGTTGGCAACTTCTGCTGACCTCCCAAATGAAGCCGAGAAGAGAAAATGGGCAGAGGCTTCGATGCAAGGAGACTAGGCTCACGGTGGTGAACCCTGCCACGGAGTGTGTCATGTGCTGATAACTTATAAATTCTCCTTCCTTTGAAACAGATGAAAAAAAATCTGTCAAAGTCAGGATGATGGTGAGGGTCAGAAAGAGGCTCAAAAGTACCTTGGTCTCTTACTACGTGACTAGGTCTTACAAAGAGATCTTTTGACCCTCCCACAGTTTTCTGACACACCAAAGTTCTTAACCACGGTTGGCAAGGCCTTGTCAGCCTCTCTGACCTTCTCTCCCTTTTATTCACTTCCCTCACAGCAACCTGGCTTCCTTTTGTTCCTTAAGCCCACCAGGCTCAGCCCCTCCTCAGGGTCTTTGCACTGGCTGTTCCCTCTGCCTCGAACTCTCTTCCCCTCCTTTGCTGCATTGATTACTTCCTCACTTCCTCATGTCTGTACTCAGGGAGGTCTTCTTCGACCAATCCCTCCCTCAACATCTCTCTTTGTTCTCTTACCTTGTCATCTGATACAATTTCCTTAGCACCCAGGACAGTGTCTGGCCCATTGGAGGCTTCCAATACCTATTTATTACAAGGATGCTGATGGCAAGACAGAGAACCCCAGCCACGTACATAGGCGGATAGCATATGCTGTATGTCAGTGCGGAAATATCGGAAATGTTATACATATCTGTGTTCTGTCCCCTTGCAGCTGTGCACCCTTGTAAATAGGCAGCTTCTAAGTGCCTCCTCATGATCCTTGCCTCTTGGTTTTAATGCCCTTTTGAAATTCTCTCCCTTGAGTGAAGGTTGGGCCCAGTGACTCACTTTAATGAGTAAAATGAGGCAAAAGTGATGGCACAGCACTTCCAACATTAGATTTTGAAAGCTGGGCTTCTTCTCTTGCTGGCACTTTCTCTCCTTGACTCCTCCCACTCACTCCCTCTGAGGCAGCAAGCTGCCATGTTATGAACTGCCCAATAAAGTGGCCCATGTGGCAAGGAGCAGATGAAACAGTCAGCGAAGAAAGGATGAACCTCAGTCCCACAGCCTGCAGGAACCTCGTTTGGGTCTGAGCTTGGAAGTGGCCCCTTCCCCAGTGCAGCTTTCTGAGGAGACTGCAGCCCCAGTGGCCCTTTATTGTAGCCTGGAAAGAAGTCAGCCAGGGTTCCAGTGGTGCTCAGCTTTCTGACCCATGGAAACTGTGAGCTGTAAATATTATTGTTTTAAGCTAGTTAACTTTTGAGGTAGGTGTTTTTTGTTGTTGTTGTTTTGTTTGTTGTTGTTATTGTTTTATGTAGCAATAGAGAACTAATATGCCTTGAATAAGTTCTTTTTTTTTTAATTTAAATTTTATTAGTTAACATACAGTGCAATATGGGTTTCTGGAGTAGAATTCAGAGATTCATCACTTACATACAACACCCAGTGCTCCTCACAACAATTGCCCTTCTTAATATCCATCACGCATCTAGCCCATCCCCTGCCCTCTTCCCTCCATCACCCCTCAGTTTGTTCTGTGTCATTAACAGTCACTTATGGCTTGTTCCTCTCTCTCCTTTTTTTCTTTCCCCCTTCCCATATGTTCATCTGTGTTCTTTCTTAAATTCCATATATGAGTGAGATCATATAGTATTTGTCTTTCTCTGTCTTATTTTACTTAGCATAATACACTCTGGCTCTATCCACATTGTTGCAAATGGCAAGATTTCATTCTTTTTGATGGCTGAGTAATATTCGTGTGTGTGTGTTTGTGTATACACAACATCTTCATCCATTCATTAATTGGTGGAGATTTGGACTCTTTCCATACTTTGGCTGTTGATGATAATACTGCTATAAACATTGGGGTGCATGTACCCCTTCGAATCTGTATTTTTGTATCCTTTGTGTAAATATGTAGTAGTGCAATGGCTAGATTGTAGGGTAGCTCTATTTTTAATTTTTTTGAGGAACCTCCAAACTGTTCTCCAGAGTGGCCGCACCAGTTTGCATTCCCACCAACAGTGAGAGAGGGTTCCCCTTTCTCCACATCCTTGCCAACACTGTTGTTTCTTGTGTTGTTAATTTTGGCCATCAAATGAGTACTTAATCAGATTTTTCATACCTGTAAAATGTAGATGATAAATGACCCTCTCACGTAGTATTGCTCTAAGGAGTAAATGAGGAAAAGATGGCTAAGAAATGACACTTCCTGTCATGGAGAATACAGACTACTGGGAGGTTTCATGTCCACTGTGGTACATCAGTATGGAAATGACATGCAGAAGGCATTTCCAGAATAACGAACAGCATGAACAAAGGTGGGGCGATGTGACCATGCACAGCTAGCGGTCTGAGGTGGAAGTGTTTGTGAGGCATGAGACTGGTGCTGCAGCTGGGACAAGGCCAAGGCCAAACCCCTGAGAGGACTTTATGTCCTGAAAAGGGGACTGGGGATGATGGGGCCCTGATGTGCTCTGAGCACCGGAATATGTTGGAAGGGGCTTTGGCCATAAGAATTTTAAGTTCTTTTTTTTTTTTTTTTTTAAAGATTTTATTT